>JARFJB010002108.1:2985000-3392095 GCA_036346205.1 Vesta saturnalis | reverse complement strand
TCAGATTCCTACAAACTTTTATACAGAAAACATGGTTTGAAACCAGTAAATAATTAAAGAACAAGGATCCAACCAACAAAGGAGCGTCTAGAACACCGAAAGATAAAGACAGAATAGCAGTTCGAGCAGATACACTCGAAGAATGGAAAGGACAGAGGTGAGTGTAACCCTAAATATAGCCACCCCTACGAAGATAACCCAACCAACCACCCGAAAGAAGTAGCGTAGCGACTACTTGTGCCGCTTGCGGCGTTTAGGACTCCCTACAAGAGTACCTTTGGTCCTCGAACCCACAGTATCAATAGCATCCTCGTCCGATGACGTAATAGAAGGCGCAGAGAGCAAAGGTGTGTGCGGTTTAATATCTTTAGCGTGATAGACGCCCAAAGACTTCCGTTGCATCGTCTAACGCGTACGTCCACGGAGACACCACTCGTGCTATACGGCACGGACCCACGAATTTCGGTGCGAGCTTGGCATTGAAATACCGAGACGCATCGAGAGAACGAAATTTCTTCCAAACCAGATCGCCGATTTGATAACGAACGTGACGGCGACGAAAGTTATACCGCTGTTGGACTCGTTTAGTAGAACGTTTCATACGTTTAAGAATGTCCAAGCGAAGTGAGTTGTAGAACTGGTCGGATCGTATCGGAGGAGTATTTTCACTAGGGTTCAGGATAGGAGAGTCAGAGTCAAGAGGTTCAGGAAAAGATCACCATAAAGTACGTGTTCGCGTCCACAGAAAGCAAAATACGGAGAGTGACCGGTAATCTCATGTTTAGCTGAGCGAATAGCGCATCCGATCTTGGGTAAATTTACATCCCAGGTACGCTGATTGAGCTAAGAGAGCATTGTTTAGAACTCTGTTAATTCGTTCAGATTTGATCTAGTGATATTTTGGAGTATATAGAATATTTGTACGATAGCGAGAACACAGGTTTGTAAATTCCTTGCTGCGAAATTGTACCCCATTATCAGTGATTATGTATTGTGGAGTACCAAACATTAAAAAGATTTGTTCTTCTAGAATTCGAGTAACCATAGTAGCTGTTGCAGTACGTAAAGGAAAGAAGCATGGAAATTTAGTGAAATAATCTGCTACCACAAGTATAAAACAATGACCTTTTGAGGATCGTGGCAGAGGTCCTACGAGATCTGCGCAAAGTACTTGCCATGGCCTGGTAGGCACAATAGCAGGAGCAAAGAATCCTGGCGGTGTCTGTTGTTCCACCTTATGAGCACACAGGTATTGCAGCGTCGAATGTAACGCGAGACGTCGGCCCGTAAGGCTGGCCAATAATAATGAAGGAGATACGAGCTACAGTTTGTTACCCCACAATGTCCTGCAGTAGGAGAATCATGTAATTCACGAAGAATTTCTGAACGTTGGTTCTTTGGAACCACCATTTTCCAATCCCTAAGTCATCAGAAGTTGAAGTAGCTTTAGTACGCTTGAAGAGCAATTCATTTAACAAACCAGGAAGGAAATTTCCTTGGAAGAATTTACGCGTTCGCGCATAGAAATATACCATTGATCAGTAATAGGTAGTGAGATACGTGAAGTAGTTGGTTCAGTGACGAGAGTATCAAGTTTTGGTACAGAACGAGAAAGAGCATCAGGTACTACATGTTCTTTACCTTTTCGGTGTATGATGTCGAAATCGTATTGTTGAAGCCTAATAGCCCAACGAGCTAATCTTCCCGAAGGATTTTGAAGTTTATTTAGCCATATTAAAGAATGATGATCAGTAATTACCGAAAAGTGTGCAGCCTCGACATAAGGACGAAATTTTTCAATGGCCCATAAGACCGCTAAACATTCTTTCTCGGTCGTTGAGTAATGACGTTCCGTTTTAGTTAAGGAGCGACTGATGTAACTAATGACTTGTTCACCAGCCGTAGTAGTCTGACTTAAAACAGCACCTAAGCCAAAATCTGAAGCATCTGTTTGTATAGTAAGAGGACAAGAAAAATCAGGACATGAAAGAATAGCAGATACGAGACATTTGTTTAAACCGTTAAAAGAATCTTGACATTGATTTGACCAAACGAAAGGAGCGTTTTTCGAGTAAGCGCACTCAAAGGAGCAGTAAGCGTAGCAAAATTTGGAACAAAACGTCGATACCAACTACACATTCCGAGTAATCTACGAATTTCCGTTACTGAGGTAGGAACAGGTATAGAAGTAATTGCAGCGATCTTATCCGGATCAACCAATAAGCCATCTTGTTGACCACATAACCGAGATATTTTAATTCGGGACGACAAAATTGACATTTGTCGCGTCTTAAAGTTAACCCTGCTTCGTAAACGATTGAAAATTTGCGTCAGCACCTCTAAATGTTTCTCGAAAGTAGGAGTAGCAATAACAATATCATCCAGATAAGCGAAACAGTATGGTTCGAGATCAGCACCGAGAACACGATCAATTAATCTTTGAAAAGTAGCAGGAGAATTATGTACGAAAGGCATTCTAGTAAATTGAAATAAGCCTCTATGAGGTACAGTAAAAGCAGTGAGCGGTTTAGAATTTTGAGAAAGAGGTATTTGCCAATAAGCAGAACGAATATCCAAACTGGATAAGAAGCGAGCGTCACGTAACCGATCCAAAATCGAAGTTATATAAGGCAAAGGGTAAGCATCCTTGTGTCACAGCGTTGACTTTGCGAAAATCGATACAAAATCTGTAGGAGTTGTCTTTTTCGTACCATAACTACTGGACTAGACCATGGACTATTTGAAGGTTCCACAACACCCATAGCCAACATGTCATCAAGCTCTTTATCTACAATAATTTGTAAAGTAGGAGATAACGGATAATATCTTTGCTTAATAGGTTCTGCGTCTGTAATAATTTTGTGCTCTATTAGAGAAGTGCAGCCAAGTGTATCGGAAGCCAAAGGAAAAGCTGTATTCAGAAGATTTTGTAGTGAGTTTTGTTCACAAGAAGATAATTCGGAGAAAGAGTTTAAATGTTCGGTATTTATAGCGTCATAATGGAGTAGGTCCAAAAGACCAATGACCCTTTCAAATCCGGGACGAAATCAATCGCCCTCCAAATCTATACCCAAAATAAGTGGTTGAGAAACTGGTACTACTAACACATCAATAACTACGTTTTATCTTCCACCGTGATCGGAAGAGGAACATGACAGAATCTGACATTTGCCACCATTAGCCACTGAACAAAATAAAGGAGATTTGTCTGTCAAAAGTGAAATATGTAAACGTCGTAAAGAATTCCATCCATCCATGCCAAGTATGGTTCGTGAGGATCCACTATCCAGAAGACCTTTAAACATTTGTCCAAGAATGGAGACATTAAGGTAAGATCGTTCGTCGTTACGAACACTAGAGAATATAAAGTCAAGAAGAAAACGTTGTTGGTCAGTAAGACCCGAAAAGGAGTATCCGAGATTGTAGGTATAAGAGTCTACTCGGTCAGAAGCCTCTAATATTAGTTTCTGACGAGAATTACATTTAGGACAATTTGGTCTGGTAACCTGGTTTACCGCAACCATAACAATGCTTATTCTGTGGTTCTGAACATTTAGGAGAAGTATGTCCTCGTTTGACAATTCCAGCAACGTAAATTAGAAGGTGAAGGAGTAGATAAGGTATGAACAACGTAAGGAGTAGGTTTACGAATATTAGACGAAGTTGATGCATCACTAGCAGAATCATATGCTAAATTGGGTTCTAATAATTTGGAAGTACGACGAGAAGGAGGAGGTCTAAATGTTTCAATAGAATATTTATTATGTTCGAGCTTTTGCCCAAAGTGATAAGTTGTGCCAAAGAAGTTATATCTGTTAAAGCTAAAGAAGTTTGATAGAACGGAGAAATATTACGTCGGACAATCTCAAGTTGTCGTTCCGGAGAAAGAGGTAGAAGTAAGCGTTGAAATAAACTTTGTATAGTAGCTACATATATACCAATCGATTCTAAAGGACCCATAGTACGAGCTTTAATTTCTTCCAACAGTCGTTCATCATAGTTAATTGAATAAATTCTGATTTTAAAAGTGCTACCACATCTTCCCAAGAGGTTAAGGATTCCTGTGCCCTGTATAGTAATAAGGCCTTGCCCGTCAAAAGTTCTGGACAAGCAGCGTAAAGGTATGAATTAGTAAGTCCTAGCAGAAGCGAGTTCTTCCACCCGTGTCAAAAATTCAAGAAGTGACGAAGAAGTTTCAGAAAAGGTTAAGTTTAATTTCGCAACCGCATAGTATTTCCGAAGCTACTGGTGTATAACGCCTGGAATAGGTAACGCATCCAAGTCATCCGAATCAAAAGAAATAAAATCAGGTTCACCTTCCGAACTACTAATTGGTGTAACCTTTGGACTAGAAGAAGGTACTTGTGACTAACCGTAGCAGGATGTTTCCACCTGCGATACATAGCCTCTACTTCAGCGCGATAATTTTGAAGTGAGAGAAGAAATTCATTTTGCAGTTACTTCATCCGGAGTATCCACTTTCGTCAGAGTACAACGACGATGAGTATGTACCCAAAGTGTAATCAAACGTTTAGCAACCGGTGTAGAAATGTCACCCGAAAAAGGTTAGAATAGTAGAAAGCTCTTCATTAGCTTTTCGTATAGCCGATAGATCAACATCACACGCAATAGTATAATCTACAGTCGAAAGAGTTTGATCCGTCTAGTACTAATGCACTACGAACTGATTTACGTAACTGTTCTACAGAAACGTCGCATGAAAACCCCTTGAAGATAATTCGTATTGAAGCTCCGCTTTTAGTAATCGATTAACATCTATTTTCCAAATAATAGCCATTTAAAGTCTAACTTATGAACGTGAGTCTAAATTTATTAAAGTAAATACCAATTAAAGCTACAGCGTTAAATTGATCAATTAAATTTTAAACTAAGTTGTGTTAAACTATCGTAGAGAAAAGGAGTAAAGGATACAAAAATCTTAAAGTATAAGGACAAAATCTTAAAGTATAAGGTACTGATTAAAAGTATGTGTATGACAATAAAGAATATTACAAAAAAATCCCCAAAGTTGGGTCCAACTTTCTTTTTACGCACAAAAGGATATTGGTAAAATTGGTGCCAGGTGGTAACAAGAAAAAGGAATTAGCCGGAAGTGTCGGTGGTTCCTTGGTATGGGGTTTTGAGGAGAAAGGAAATCTAAAGTTTAAAAAGGGCACCTATTACTTTTTTCCCCTCACAAGAAAAGGGCTCACAGGAAAAACAGAAAAGAAATGGTAACTAAGTCAATGGTAGGAACGTAGGAATTTATTAGATAAGGTTAAGAAAATTAAATCGTTTAACCATTTTAATATACCCCAAATGAATAGTACAATGTAAAATAATAATTTAAACCTAAACCTTTACCAAAACGAAGTGAGGAGCACACTCTGACAAACAATTTGTAAGGAAAATACCCAAAAAATAAAAAACTAATTAATAAAAACTACATGAAAGAATAATACCTTCAACCAAATTATAATTCTTACAAATACCAAGACCCCTCGTTGCATTGCTTACCCTAAAAGAAAAGTCCCAAAATTTTTTTTTATCCGAAATTTAAACTGAACCCAATCACAAAGCTTCGTCGGATTAGTTTATCGGTTTCCAATCAACCGGACGCAATTAAACCCCAATATAAAACGAAAATTAGCACTAGATGTCTACCCGTTGTTTACTTATGTAAGCACAAAATATTATTAAATTTAGTTAACATGACATTACAGACAAAATAATAAGCTAAAGATTAAAAAAAATTTGGAAGGCCAAGTTGATTACCAAGTTGGCAAGTAACATAAAGCTACCAACAAAAAAATTCAAATTAGTATCCTACTTCAAACAGTTTTATAATAAACAAATTATAATTGTAATCCGAAAGAAAAATTATAATAAATGTTATACAACCCCAATGATAGTAAATAATATTCTTGAATTACACAGTAATTGAAACCCCAGCAGTTAGCTAATTTATGACATACATTGTATATTTAAACTCAACAGCATTCAATAACAAACAGCTGTTGATGTACAGTAAACACAGATATTCTAACCGTTACAATTACGGTGTTTACAGAACAAAGCCAGTATACAAGAAAAGTAAATAGATAATATATAAATTCTATTGTAAAGTTAAGAGTAAAGCAAAACTGAATAACCCAATTTATCTTTTACAGGTACAAATGTATAGTATTACTCTCGATTACTAGAAAAAGGTTTAAATAATAAAGCATAATTAATTTCAGATTAAGAAAATTGCAGAAACACACTAATACAAGTAGCACAGTAATTAATGGTTATAAAACTTTCAGTAAAGTACAGTAACGAAAGCCTCGTTATACAGAAAACAACAAGTACCATAGGTAATTTGTTTGTGTAACAATAATACTTATCAGAACCTAGTCGTAGGTGTAACGTAATTTCTTCTGTTATGGAAGATATTAGGAGAAGGAGTAATCGTAGATGGTTTCCATTCAGGTCGAAGACCCATAACTAATATTTCACACCTCGGACGAATATATCCAAATGTGCTGTCAGAAACGGTTTAATTTTCTTATGGAAGCACGAGATGTTAATCTTAGTAATGTGTAAAACCAAAAGAACCTATATAAGATAAATGTAGAATTTATCATACCAAATTTTAAAATATGATCTTTAGCTGTGTAAAATTTCAAAACATGTACGCATGCATTTCAAAACTAATGTCTTGTAAATAAGTAACGAAAGTGAGTAGCTTACCTCTTGATCGAAGCCAAAGTGTAGCAGAAGCAACCAAAAAAATTAAAGCCGAACTAAATTAAGTCCCCAACAGGACTTATTTATAGAAAAAGAATAAAACCAGCAACAGGCTGACTTAAATTTTCTTGAACAATTCAATCCAATTTTAGGAACACCTTTTCCAAATTTTACATGCTTCACACTACGCATTTTTCCCAAAATGGCGTTTTCCTTCTTATCTGAAGGTACCAGAAAACCAAAAGAACAATAGCCTGATTATTTTCACCAATCCAAAATTTTAATCACATGTTTGCAACAGTTTAAATTTAACACGATTTTTAGTGCAATGTTGCCATTTTCCAACAACATACAAAGTGAGTCGTAACTTAAAGACCATAAATTCATCAACCGAGTTTTACACGTATCAAATCCCCTAGCAAAATTAAAACCCCACCCAGAATTTCGAAACCCCGTAAAAATTAAAAACCCAAGAGATCCAACCCCAGCACAAAGAGACAGACGTGCTAAGAAACCCACCGAAAGAATAGAAAAGACAGAAGTGAAGGGCTCTGATGTTCGAGCAGGGATACACTCGAAGAATGGAAAGGACAGAGGTGAGTGTAACCCTAAATATAGCCACCTACGAAGATAACCCAACCAACCACCCGAAAGAAGTAGCGAGCGTGCCGCTTGCGGCGTTTAGGACTCCTACAAGAGTACCTTTGGTCCTCGAACCCACAGTATCAATAGCATCCTCGTCCGATGACGTAATAGAAGGCGCAGAGAGCAAAGGTGTGTGCGGTTTAATATCTTTAGCGTGATAGACGCCAAAAGACTTCCCCGTTGCATCGTCTAACGCGTACGTCCACGGAGACACCACTCGTGCTATACGGCACGGACCCACGAATTTCGGTGCGAGCTTGGCATAAATACCGAGACGCATCGGAGAGAACGAAATTTCTTTCCAAACCAGATCGCCGATTTGATAACGAACGTGACGGCGACGAAAGTTATACCGCTGTTGGATCGTTTAGTAGAACGTTTCATACGTTTAAGAATGTCCAAGCGAAGTGAGTTGTAGAACTGGTCGGATCGTATCGGAGTATTTTCACTAGGGTTCAGGATAGGAGAGTCAGAGTCAAGAGGTTCAGGAAAAGATCACCATAAAGTACGTGTTCGCGTCCACAGAAAGCAAAATACGGAGAGTACCGGTATTCATGTTTAGCTGAGCGAATAGCGCATCCGATCTTGGGTAAATTTACATCCCAGGTACGCTGATTGAGCCAATATAAGAAGAGAGCATTGTTTTTAGAACTCTGTTAATTCGTTCAGCCGGATTTGATCTAGGGTGATATTTTGGAGTATATAGAATATTTGTACGATAGCGAGAACACAGGTTTGTAAATTCCTTGCTGCGAAATTGTACCCCATTATCAGTGATTATGTATTGTGGAGTACCAAACATTAAAAGATTTGTTCTTCTAGAATTCGAGTAACCATAGTAGCTGTTGCAGTACGTAAAGGAAAGAAGCATGGAAATTTAGTGAAATAATCTGCTACCACAAGTATAAAACAATGACCTTTTGAGGATCGTGGCAGAGGTCCTACGAGATCTGCGCAAAGTACTTGCCATGGCCTGGTAGGCAAATAGCAGGAGCAAAGAATCCTGGCGGTGTCTGTTGTTCCACCTTATGCAGCACAGGTATTGCAGCGTCGAATGTAACGCGAGACGTCGGCCCGTAAGGCTGGCCAATAATAATGAAGAGATACGAGCTACAGTTTTGTTACCCCACAATGTCCTGCAGTAGGAGAATCATGTAATTCAAAGAATTTCTGAACGTTGGTTCTTTGGAACCACCATTTTCCATCAAGTCATCAGAAGTTGAAGTAGCTTTAGTACGCTTGAAGAGCAATTCATTTTAACAAACCAGGAAGGAAATTTCCTTGGAAGAATTTACGCGTTCGCGCATAGAAATATACCATTGATCAGTAATAGGTAGTGAGATACGTGAAGTAGTTGGTTCAGTGACGAGAGTATCAAGTTTTGGTACAGAACGAGAAAGAGCATCAGGTACTACATGTTCTTTACCTTTTCGGTGTATGATGTCGAAATCGTATTGTTGAGCCACCCAACGAGCTAATCTTCCCGAAGGATTTTGATTTATTTAGCCATATTAAAGAATGATGATCAGTAATTACCGAAAAGTGTGCAGCCTCGACATAAGGACGAAATTTTTCAATGGCCCATAAGACCGCTAAACATTCTTTCTCGGTTTGAGTAATGACGTTCCGTTTTAGTTAAGGAGCGACTGATGTAACTAATGACTTGTTCACCAGCCGTAGTAGTCTGACTTAAAACAGCACCTAAGCCAAAATCTGAAGCATCTGTTTGTATAGTAAGAGGACAAGAAAATCAGGACATGAAAGAATAGGAGCAGATACGAGACATTTGTTTAAACGTTAAAAGAATCTTGACATTGATTTGACCAAACGAAAGGAGCGTTTTCGAGTAAGCGCACTCAAAGGAGCAGTAAGCGTAGCAAAATTTGGAACAAAACGTCGATACCAACTACACATTCCGAGTAATCTACGAATTTCCGTTACTGAGGTAGGAACAGGTATAGAAGTAATTGCAGCGATCTTATCCGGATCAACCAATAAGCCATCTTTGTTGACCACATAACCGAGATATTTTAATTCGGGACGACAAAATTGACATTTGTCGCGTCTTAAAGTTAACCCTGCTTCCCGTAAACGATTGAAAATTTGCGTCAGCACCTCTAAATGTTTCTCGAAAGTAGGAGTAGCAATAACAATATCATCCAGATAAGCGAAACAGTATGGTTCGAGATCAGCACCGAGAACACGATCAATTAATCTTTGAAAAGTAGCAGGAGAATTATGTAGCAAAGGCATTCTAGTAAATTGAAATAAGCCTCTATGAGGTACAGTAAAAGCAGTGAGCGGTTTAGAATTTTGAGAAAGAGGTATTTGCCAATAAGCAGAACGAATATCCAAACTGGATAAGAAGCGAGCGTCACGTAACCGATCCAAAATCGAAGTTATATAAGGCAAAGGGTAAGCATCCTTTGTGTCACAGCGTTGACTTTGCGAAAATCGATACAAAATCTGTAGGAGTTGTCTTTTTCGTACCATAACTACTGGACTAGACCATGGACTATTTGAAGGTTCCACAACACCCATAGCCAACATGTCATCAAGCTCTTTATCTACAATTGTAAAGTAGGAGATAACGGATAATATCTTTGCTTAATAGGTTCTGCGTCTGTAATAATTTTGTGCTCTATTAGAGAAGTGCAGCCAAGTGTATCGGAAGCCAAAGGAAAAGCTGTATTCAGAAGATTTTGTAGTGAGTTTTGTTCACAAGAAGATAATTCGGAGAAAGAGTTTAAATGTTCGGTATTTATAGCGTCATAATGGAGTAGGTCCAAAAGACCAATGACCCTTTCGGAAATCCGGGACGAAATCAATCGCCCTCCAAAAATCTATACCCAAAATAAGTGGTTGAGAAACTTCTGGTACTAAACACATCAATAACTACCGTTTTATCTTCCACCGTGATCGGAAGAGGAACATGACAGAATCTGACATTTGCCACCATTACTGAACAAAATAAAGGAGATTTGTCTGTCAAAAGTGAAATATGTAAACGTCGTAAAGAATTCCATCCATCCATGCCAAGTATGGTTCGTGAGGATCCACTATCCAGAAGACCTTTAAACATTTGTCCAAGAATGGACATTAAGGTAAGATCGTTCGTCGTTACGAACACTAGAGAATATAAAGTCAAGAAGAAAACGTTGTTGGTCAGTAAGACCCGAAAAGAGTATCCGAGATTGTAGGTATAAGAGTCTTCTACTCGGTCAGAAGCCTCTAATATTAGTTTCCCTGACGAGAATTACATTTAGGACAATTTGGTCTGGTAACCTGGTTTACCGCAACCATAACAATGCTTATTTGTGGTTCTGAACATTTAGGAGAAGTATGTCCTCGTTTTTGACAATTCCAGCAACGTAAATTAGAAGGTAAGGATAAAGGTATGAACAACGTAAGGAGTAGGTTTACGAATATTAGACGAAGTTGATGCATCACTAGCAGAATCTCCATATGCTAAATTGGGTTCTAATAATTTGGAAGTACGACGAGAAGGAGGAGGTCTAAATGTTTCAATAGAATATTTATTATGTTCGAGCTTTGCCCAAAGTGATAAGTTGTGCCAAAGATTATATCTGTTAAAGCTAAAGAAGTTTGATAGAACGGAGAAATATTACGTCGGACAATCTCAAGTTGTCGTTCCGGAGAAAGAGGTAGAAGTAAGCGTTGAAATAAACTTTGTATAGTAGCTACATATATACCAATCGATTCTAAAGGACCCATAGTACGAGCTTTAATTTCTTCCAACAGTCGTTCATCATAGTTAATTGGAATAAATTCTGATTTTAAAAGTGCTACCACATCTTCCCAAGAGGTTAAGGATTCCTTATGTGCCCTGTATAGTAATAAGGCCTTGCCCGTCAAAAGTTCTGGACAAGCAGCGTAAAGGTATGAATTAGTAAGTCCCCTAGCAGAAGCGAGTTCTTCCACCCGTGTCAAAAATTCAAGAAGTGACGAAGAAGTTTCCCCAGAAAAGGTTAAGTTTAATTTCGCGACCGCATAGTATTTCCGCGAAGCTACTGGTGACGTATTAACGCCTGGAATAGGTAACGCATCAAGTCATCCGAATCAAAAGAAATAAAATCAGGTTCACCTTCCGAACTACTAATTGGTGTAACCTTTGGACTAGAAGAAGGTACTTGTGAACTAACCGTAGCAGGATGTTTCCACCTGCGATACATAGCCTCTACTCGCGATAATTTTGAAGTGAGAGAAGAAATTCATTTTTTGCAGTTACTTCATCCGGAGTATCCACTTTCGTCAGAGTACAACGACGATGAGTATGTACCCAAAGTGTAATCAAACGTTTAGCAACCGGTGTAGAAATGTCACCCGAAAAAGGTTAGAATAGTAGAAAGCTCTTCATTAGCTTTTCGTATAGCCGATAGATCAACATCACACGCAATAGTATAATCTACAGTCGAAAGAGTTTGATCCCCGTCTAGTACTAATGCACTACGAACTGATTTACGTAACTGTTCTACAGAAACGTCGCATGAAAACCCCCTTGAAGATAATTCGTATTGAAGCTCCGCTTTTAGTAATCGATTAACATCTATTTTCCAAATAATAGCCATGTTAAAGTCTAACTTATGAACGTGAGTCTAAATTTATTAAAGTAAATACCAATTAAAGCTACAGCGTTAAATTGATCAATTAAATTTTAAACTAAGTTGTGTTAAACTATCGTAGAGAAAAGGAGTAAAGGATACAAAATCTTAAAGTATAAGGACAAAATCTTAAAGTATAAGGTACTGATTAAAAGTATGTGTACTGGTACACATAAAGAATATTCACCAAAACAAATCGCCCAAAGTTGGGTGCCAATCTTTCTTTGTTACGTGCACAAAAGGATATTGGTAGAAATTGGTGACCAAGGTGCAGTAACAAGGAAAAGAGGAATTAGCCGGAAGCTCAGTCGGTCGGTTCAGCACTTGGATGCATGGGCGTTTTGGCAGGAGAAAGGAAATAAAAAGTTTAAAAAGGGCACCACTTGATTGACTTCTTTATCGCCCCTCTATCAAGAAAAGGGCTACGGCCACCTAGGACAAAAGAGACAGCTAAAAGAAATGGTGAACTAAGTCCACATGGATGAGGAACTGGTTAGGAATTTGATCGTAGATCACAGGATTAATGAAAGAGCTTACAATCGTTTAACATCACTTTTAATATACCCCAAATGAAATAGTACAACTGGTATAAATAATAATTTAAATCCGTAAACCTTTACCCAAAACAGAACGTGATGGAGCGACAACTCGCTGACATAAATACAATTTCGTAAGGAAATATTACCCATACAACAATAAATAATACTATACTTAATAATACTACCATATGAATCTGCAGTAATCAACTTACCTTTCAACCAAATTATTAATTACTTACAAATGTACCTACACAGACCCCATACGGTTCGGCATCTAGTTGACCCTAAAAGAAAAGGATACCCAAACATATATATATTTATCCGAAATTTAAATCTTGTAACCCGATATTCCACGAAGAGCTCTACGTCGGATTAGTTTATCGGTTTCCAATCAACCGGACGCAATTAAACCCCGAATATAAAACGAAAATTAGCACTAGATGTCTACCGTTGTTTACTTATGTAAGCACAAAATATTATTAAATTTAGTTAACATCATTACAGACAAAATAATAAGCGTAAAGCATTTGAAAAAAATTTGGAAGGCCAAGTTGATTACCAAGTTGGCAAGCATAAAGCTACCAAAAAAATTCAAATTAGTATCCTATTTCAAACAGTTTTATATAAACAACGATTATAATTGTAATCCGAAAGAAAAATTATAATAAATGTTATACAACCCCAATGATAGTAAATAACTATTCGTTGAATTACACAGTAATTGAAACCCCAGCAGTTAGCTAATTTATGACATACATTGTATATTTAAACTCAACGAGCAGCATTCAATACAAACAGCTGTTGTGGTAAACAGATAATTCTAACCGTTTTACAATTAGGTGTTTACAGAACAAAGCCAGTATACAAGAAAAGTAAATAGATAATATATAAATTTGTAAAGTTAACGAGTATAAGCAAAACTTGAATAACCCAATTTATCTTTTACAGGTACAAATGTATAGTATTACTCTCGATTACTAGAAAAGGTTTAAATAATAAAGCATAAGCATTAATTTCAAGATTAAGAAAATTGCAGAAACACACTAATACAAGTAGTAGCACAAATATAATGGTTATAAAACTTTCAGTAAAGTACAGTTAACGAAAGCCTCGTTATACAGAAAAACAATCAAAAGTCACTCACCATAGGTAATTGTGTCTGTGTAACAATAATACTTATCAGAACCTAGTCGTAGAAATTTTTAAATCGGAAGATATTAGGAGAAGGAGTAATCGTAGATGGTTTCATTCAGGCTCGAAGACCCATAACTAATTTTCACACCTCGGACGAATAATATCCAAATGTGCTGTCAGAAACGGTTTAATTATTCCTTATGGAAGCACGAGATATGTTAATCTTGAGTGAATGTGTAAAGAACCAAAAGAACCTATATAAGATAAATGTGTTAGAATTTAAGTCGATACCCCAATTTTAAAATATGATCTTTAGCTGTAGTAACAATTTCAAAACATGTACGCATGCATTTCAAAACTAATGTCTTGTAAATAAGTAACGAAAGTGAGTAGCTTACCTCTTGATCGAAGCCAAAGTGTAGCAGAAGCAACCAAAAAAAATTAAAGCCGAACTAAATTCGAAGTCCCCAACAGGACTTATTTATATGGAAAAAGAATAAAACCAGCAACAGGCTGAATTAAAAATTTTCTTGAACAATTCAATCCAATTTTTAGGAACACCTTTTCCAAATTTTACATGTGCTTCACACTACGCATTTTTCCCAAAATGGCGTTTTCCTTCTTATCTGAAGGTACCAGAAAACCAAAAGAACAATAGCCTGATTATTTTCACCAATCCAAAATTTTAAAGTAATCACATGTTTGCAACAGTTTAAATTTAACACGATTTTTAGTGCAATGTTGCCATTTTCCAACAACATACAAAGTGAGTCGTAACTTAAAGACCATAAATTCATCAACCGAGTTTTACACGTATCAGATTTACAAACTTTTATACAGAAAACATGGTTTGAAAATCCAGTAAATAAAAAGAATATTTATGTTTTTGCAGATACACCTCACATGATAAAACTTCTACGTAACCATTTCCTTGATACAGGTTTCGTACATGAAGGTAAAATAATCACTTCGAAAACAATAGTAGAACTTTTACAAAACACACAAAATTTCGACTTTAATATTTCCCATAAAATCAATGAAAGCTTTTTAACTGTTAAAGGGACACAACGTCAAAAAGTAAAATTAGCAACAACATTATTCTCGCATACTATATCTAAAGCCGTTTCAAGGTTGGGAACTTTAGGCTTATATAAAACAGAGAATAATTGGATAGAGTGCTCAGATTTACTTAAAATTAGAAATGACTGGTTTGACCGTTTTAACAGTAAGGTTGCTGGAACTAATTCACGAAATCGAACAAAAGCTTATGGTTTGAATTTAAACGAGCAAAATGATATTTTAGATAAGATGACAAAAACCATATAAAATTTAAGAAAACCAAATTCTAAAGCATTATTGCCTTTTAAAACGGGAATTTTGATTAGCATTTCATCAGTGAAATTACTGTTTAATGATCTGAAAACAGACTTTAATATAAAATATTTGCTAACATACTATCTGAACCAGGATCCAGGATTTTTTACATTAGATCAATTGGTGGTCTGTATGACCATCCAACAGCGCTGCAGTTCAAGTATAGACTCAGAAATTGTATTATAGGTAGAAATGATGAAATTATATCAGAATCCTCAAATGTGATGCCTTATGATATTCCAGTTCCTAATATTGCAAGTACATACATCAAGATGCACATTTTAGACAGTAATGTAGAAAACGACAATGCTGAAGTTGTTACCGGTAATATGTTCAGCAATTTGGAAATACCTGTAAGTCTTCATGTTGAAGATGTTATCGTTAACGAGTTATCAGAATTACAACATGATGGCTTGGAAAACATAGCCGGATTCATAGCTTTTAAGTTAAAGAAAGAAAATGTTGGATATATTCCAGATAACAATGACGTTTCATTCTCATGGGTAAACCATCTTTCTGAAGGTGGTTTAATGAAACCTACTGAAGATTTTCTTATGAAATGTGAAGAAATGGAATCCATTTTTGTAAAAATTAATGGAGATAGTTTAATAATTTGTGGTGATTTCATAAAAAATCTGCTAAAGTGTTCTGAACATGTAAATGTAAGTAAGGAAGCAAAATCGCCATTTTTCAGATGTAAAATGTATTTCAGATTTCGAATTTTGAATAATAAATTTAAAGAAGAATCTAATGTTAGGAAAAGAAAGTTCCTGAAAATTAAAACTTTTTATCGTTGTTTTTTGTATCATTTCCGCATTTTATAAATTTTTTGATTAACTCTGTACTATTATTAATAATAAATGTACTTACATATCCTAATTTTTTGAATTATAATGAAATTTCTAAGTTTTATTAATTTAAACATTTTTTTAAATTAAATATTTTGTCTTATATACTAAAAAATTAATTTATATTTTTTTAAATTTAATTCCAAAATAAAATATTCAATTTATAAATATCTAGCTGAATTTCTATTTACTAAATTATAAATATCTAATCATTACATTTTTAAAATAACTTCTATGCCTTTTAGGGCGAGACTTGCGTGTTGGGTCACACAGTGACGTCATGCGCGGCAGAGCCTAAAATGGTTCACTAAGTGAGTATATTTTTAATAGT
This sequence comes from Vesta saturnalis, assembly GCA_036346205.1. NCBI lineage: Eukaryota > Metazoa > Arthropoda > Insecta > Coleoptera > Lampyridae > Vesta > Vesta saturnalis. The sequence goes on along the minus strand of JARFJB010002108.1, from coordinate 3,375,873 downwards.
TATAGCCACAGACAATTACACGCTTAATGGTCTGTGGTTATAGCATCATGGCCGGTATGGGATGCACCATATTAAACAGGCGTACTTCTGTTGGCAAAGCTTGTGTCAATAATTTGATAACGTGTTGCTCATACATTTTGTAAAAGTGTATCATTAAGAAACTAGAATTCCTCAAAATGTCTCATCAGGTTGATATGAAACTTATTAAAGTCGAACCCAAAGTGGAAGAAGGTATACACTTACTTCTAACCCAACATCTTATAGTAAATAGTGATCTAATACAAGGTAACATTAAATACTGTTTAAGTAGTATGTACACAATTTAACGCTATTTTTACAGATAATCTGATTATTAAAAAAGAAGACATCTCAAGTGAACCAGATCACATAAAGGAAAACAGTGTTAAAAACATCACAAACTGTGAAAGTATACAATTTAATAGTTCAACAATGATGCAAGAAAATTCAAAACATGACGTTTTAAAATACAATTCAAATTTTAAATATAAATGTAACCATTGCGATTTTATAACAAAGCGGAAAAATAGTTTAAAATATCATCTTTTAAAACACTCTTCAGGCTATGAATTCAAATGTGGCCAATGTGATTATGCAACAAATCGCAGATATAATTTTAAAGTTCATCTTAAAAAACACTCTTCAAACTATGAATTCAAATGCAACCAATGTGATTATGCTACAAACCACAAAGGTAATTTTAAAATCCATCTTAAAAACCACTCTTCAAGTTACGAATTCAAATGTGACCAATGTGATTATGCAACAAACCGCAAAGGTACTTTTAAAATCCATCTTAAAAACCACTCTTCAAGTTACGAATTCAAATGTGACCAATGTGATTATGCAACACACCGCAAAGATAGTTTAAAAATCCATCTTAAAAACCACTCTTCAAGTTATGAATTCAAATGTGACCAATGTGATTATGCAACAAACCGCAAAGGTAATTTTAAAATCCATATTAAAAACCACTCTTCAAGTTATGAATTCAAATGTGACCAATGTGATTATGCAACCAACCGCAAAGGTTATTTTAAAATCCATCTTAAAAAACACTCTTCAAGTTGTGAATTCAAATGCAACCAATGTGATTATGCAACACACTGCAAAGATAATTTTAAAATTCATCTTAAAAAACACTCTTCAGGTTATGAATTCCAATGTGGCCAATGTGATTATGCAACAAATCACAAACGTAGTTTAAAAGTTCATCTTAAAAAACACTCTTCAGGTTATGAATTCAAATGTGGCCATTGTGATTATGCAACAAATTACAAACATAATTTTAAAGTTCATCTTAAAAAACACTCTTCAAGCTATGATTTCAAATGCAACCAATGTGATTATGCAACAAACCACAAACGTAATTTTAAAATCCATATTAAAAAACACTCTTCAAGTTACGAATTCAAATGTGACCAATGTGATTATGCAACAAACCGCAAAGGTTATTTTAAAATCCATCTTAAAAAACACTCTTCAAGTTGTGAATTCAAATGCAACCAATGTGATTATGCAACACACTGCAAAGATAATTTTAAAATTCATCTTAAAAACACTCTTCAGGTTATGAATTCCAATGTGGCCAATGTGATTATGCAACAAATCACAAACGTAGTTTAAAAGTTCATCTTAAAAAACACTCTTCAGGTTATGAATTCAAATGTGGCCATTGTGATTATGCAACAAATTACAAACATAATTTTAAAGTTCATCTTAAAAAACACTCTTCAAGCTATGATTTCAAATGCAACCAATGTGATTATGCAACAAACCACAAACGTAATTTTAAAATCCATATTAAAAAACACTCTTCAAGTTACGAATTCAAATGTGACCAATGTGATTATGCAACAAACCGCAAAGGTTATTTTAAAATCCATCTTAAAAAACACTCTTCAAGTTGTGAATTCAAATGCAACCAATGTGATTATGCAACACACTGCAAAGATAATTTTAAAATTCATCTTAAAAAACACTCTTCAGGTTATGAATTCAAATGTGGCCAATGTGATTATGCAACAAATTACAAACATAATTTTAAAGTTCATCTTAAAAAACACTCTTCAGGTTATGAATTCAAATGTGGCCAATGTGATTATGCAACAAATTACAAACATAATTTTAAAGTTCATCTTAAAAAACACTCTTCAAGCTATGATTTCAAATGCAACCAATGTGATTATGCAACAAACCACAAAGGTGGTTTTAAAATTCATCTTAAAAACCACTCTTCAAGTTATGAATTCAAATGTGACCAATGTGATTATGCAACAAACCGCAAAGGTAATTTTAAAATCCATCTTAAAAAACACTCTTCAAAAAACTAATTTAAAAATCTATCTAAAAAAAACGCCACCAATGTGATTATGTAACAGATCGCAAATATAGTTTAAAAATTTATCTTAGAACATACTATACAATTTATAAACACAAACGCCATTAATGTGATTAATACAACATATCCTCATGTTGAAATAACAAACTTCTATCTGGCTTGAAAGTAGTTTTGAGATAACCCACTTGGAAGTTATTCGTAATTTATTTTTGATACTAAGTACTTCATATCAGAACGTTTTTTTGTGCAGATAATTAAGAAGCAACTATTGTGGCACGGTGTCAAGTCAGATTTCACTCAAAATGATTGCTTTCGTTTTTTATACCCGGGGAGCAGATAGAACCTTAGGTATGTTCGTTTATACATTCTGAATATCTCTTTTGTTCTAAACCGTTCGTTTATTGGTACAGCATAAAGGGAGTTGACACCATAGCGTTTTTTTTTGTAAATAAAATCGAGAACAAATAGTGTTCACTCTATTTCAAGGAGTGAACTGTTGTGTCTGCTGTGCCCTTTGCCGTATGCTTCTCTCTGGTTGTGTCACGTTCACATTTTTATTATGAATATTTCAATGCATTCTCAATGCAATGTACGACCAATCAACAGGAACACTACTGAAGAGAGATATGTGCTATTATCACAAATCAGTGGTAAGAACCTTGTTTGCATACTTACTTTGAAGCAGCAATAACATACTTAATTTAAAATGGAATGCTGGAGTTTATCCCTCATGAAATTGTAGCCAGATTGTTTCTGGTGAATTTTCAAAATACAACTGTTCAACCCGAAGGGTCTGTGGAAAACGAACACGGAATTTTTTATTGGCGCCAAGCCAATGTTTAGTTGTCAAGCAACAACGGAATTGTATATGAAACATTTCTATATTAGGTTGATTCATCACTTAGGCGAAAGTCATGACAAATTGTCTGGGAGAAAATTGCAGCAGCACTATCAAAGGTGAGCCAATGCGCTATTTGTTGAAAAGCGTGTGAAAATAAGTGGAAAAGCCTTAAAAGAACATATAAAACCATTTTGCACCATAGCAACAGCACAGGAAGAAACCGCAAAACGTGGGAATATTTCGATGTAATTCAAGAGTTATTATATAAAGGCCACAAATTAACCCTGTTGCTACGGGCAGCAGTAGTTCGGGCGTAAAAACTAATAATGAATCTCCCTCAACATCTTCACAATGTTCGACACCTACAAGCAGAAGCCAGCGACTTTCAAAAGTTGCGAAAAATAAAATGAAGTATGATGAATCAACGCCACAAAGATAAAATGGCAAGGAAAGATACATTTTAAGTTTATTTCAACAATTAATTAACAAATTGTAATAGTTAATGCTCAAATACCTACAGAATATGTACCAATTTGTTATTGGAACATTGGTTGTATCGTAGACCCATGAATACTTAGACGTGTCATGTAAAGGAGAAAGTTGTTTCAATTTTAACCGGCTGGGGCGGCGGCGAAATATGGTGCCACAAGTTTTTATTATTATTACTGTAGGCTAAACTTCTTTTGAATAAAAATCACTACATCAAACCTGGCACACAATTAGGCATTTTCAAGTACGTCACACTGACGTCACAAGCTCCGCCTCTAACAGCTGATCTTGGACAACTTGTGTTAGTGTTTCATAGGAATCTAGGTTTTTTTCTGTATTTGTTGAGTGTTTTTCCCAGAAAAATCGTAATAATTAACTTATTGTAGTGTTAGTATATACTTTTAAGATATTTCATAGTTAATTAGTGAAGATTATTAGTGTATATTATAATGGGTGTCCCAAAATTTACGCAAGATTTGAATTTGCTGCCATTTGTGCAGTAAAGTGTTGGCAACCCTGAAAAATAAACAGTTTAACAGCTGACAGTCTAGGGTTAGTAAAAATGGAGCGTTACACGACAGAACAACGTGTTTTCATTGTTGAAGAATATCTCAAAAATAATGAAAGTTTGGCGGCCACAGTTCGAAAATTTCGTACAAAATACGGTCGGAATGTTCATTTAACTTCGTCAACTGTGACGAGAGTAATTGAAAAATTCAGGAAGACTGGATCTACTGGTGATGCTAAACATTCGTGTCGTCCAAAAACAAGCCGTTCAGATGTCAATATCGAAGCAGTGCGTGACAGTGTTGGTGAAAACCCAAGAACGTCAATTCGACGTCGTGGACAAGAACTGCAAATTTCAAGAAGCTCTCTATAGCGTATACTCACTGAAGATCTGCGGCTCCATGCCTACAAAGTTCAATTAATACAAGAACTTAAGCCTAATGACCATGCCCAGCGAAGAGAGTTTGTTGAATGGATTATCGAACATCAACAAGTGGACCCTGATTTTTCGAAAAAAATCATCCTAAGCGACGAAGCACATTTTCACCTTGATGGCTTTGTTAATCGACAAAATTGCCGCATTTGGGGTTCAGAGAACCCACATGTGATTGTCGAAAAAAAAATGCATCCACAACGTGTCACTGTTTGGTGTGGATTTTGGGCTGGAGGCATTATTGGACCATACTTCTTCGAAAATGAGGCTGGTCAAGCAGTGACTGTTACTGGTACTCGATATCGCGACATGATAAGAGAGTTCTTTCTCCCTCAATTGGATGATATTGATGTGGAGAACATGTGGTTTCAACAAGACGGTGCCACATGCCATACAGCCCGTGAAACAATCCAATTACTGAATGAGCCATTTCCTGGTCGTGTTCTCTCTCGTTTCGGTGATCAGAATTGGCCACCTAGATCATGCGATTTAACACCATTGGATTTCTTTTTATGGGGTTATTTGAAATCAAAGGTCTACGCCAACAAGCCCACAACAATCCGTGCGTTGAAGGAGGAAATTCAACGCTGCATTACTGAAATTGGGCCACATTTATGCACAATTGTCATGGAAAATTTCGACAAAAGAGTGCGTATGTGCCAGCAAAGGCGTGGAGGACATTTGCCCGATGTGTTATTTCATACATAACCCTATTGTGTGTACTTTATGATTCATTAAAAAAATAATAATTTAAAGAAAAATAAATGTGTTTTATATTTAATTCAAATCTTGCGTAAATTTTGGGACACCCGTTACTTGGGTCAGATTTTATGAACACGTATTAGTGCCTTTATTTTGTTACTTGCTTTAATAAGGTAAAACCTATGTGAAGTTTGGTAAATAATGTACGTTCTGTTTTCTTTCCAGAATAAATGGCTTTAAGTGATTATAATTAAACCTGAGTTTTATTAATACTATCAAACAATGATTGAACTTATTTGTAATAAATGCTTGTGGTGCTATTTTGATATAAGGTTCAATTAAAAGAACGTTACCTTTAATGTAAAGCGAAGCTCACATATACGCGATCGTAGCTTGCATATTTGTCGCTGCGTTGTAGTGAACGGTGACGGTCAAATTCTGCTTGCAGCATTTGATCGCTGTGAAACTGTGTGCATAAAATGGCTAGCGAAGATGTATTAAATTTTACAGAGTAATTACGGATGAAATTGCAAAGCGTTTGAATATAGAAGGAATGGACGGTAAGTGATATTTAAAAAATTATTTGGCTCGAATGGTTCCGAACGCATTTTCGACAACTCTGAGCTCTAGATAGCCGATAATTACATTTGACTCAACGTAAAAGCTTCGTCGCCTATAAGAACTCCGGACAGTTCACGTTTCCCAGGAAAACATTTATCTTCTGGTAAATTAAATGTACCATCTTCAAACCGTCTGCCCATATTTGAGGCTTCGAATATTCCTCCATCACTATTCTTCCCGTAGTCTCCAACATCTATACCAATAAATTTATACTCCGGATCAACAATAGCCATTAAAACTATAGAAAATTTGTTTAAATAGCAATAATACATTGAACTGCTCTTTGGTGGGCATTTGATCGTCACATGCTTTCCGTCTATACCACCAAGGCAGTTGGGAAATTGCCAGTTATCATTAAAACCAGACATTGACTTTTCCCATATTTCTGTTGTTGGATCAGGCATATATATATATATATATATATATATATATATATATATATATATATATACAGGGTGATTCACGTGAATGGTACCTTAGACGTTTACGGAAAACGAGACATGGGATCTTTTTGAAAATTTGGTCACTTGCATGGTTGGCTCGGATCTATCGATCTAAAATATTTTCAGCGTTGCGACGTTGTCTGTTATGTGGAAAAGTGGCATTACCTTTGATATTTTTAATGAGACGCCCTGTATATTATCACATTGTTGGGTTCGCTATTACTTTTAAATTTTTTTGGATCACATCCCTATGCCTATCTTCAACCGTTTTTGAGTAATTAATTAATTTCCTTATTTTTTAGCCAAAACATGGTTCCAATCGAATGTTCATTATTGTGGTGTTTGAATTGGTAGAAAGTTGAAATTCTGGATGCACTCTATGAATAAGCTGTTCCATCAGTTCTGCGTAACGAAATTGGTTCCATAGTGTACAAGGTCGTTCCAAATTCGTTACGTTTTCGCAAGGTACAAACATTCAGAAAAGTTTATTATTTCAAATAGGACACCCTGTATATTATCGAATGTTCTGATAGACAATTGAAGTCCCTTTAAAATGGTATATCATGTTCCTATACCTAAACAGTAAGGTTTCCGAAATAGAAACATGTTCCTATAAAAATTTGTAATCTAGTCACATGTTTCTATTGTTACAATGAAGTGTCAAAATTTTTTGACATTAAATTCTGACATCAGTGTTGTTGACATCAGCACGCGTCTACATTCGTTAACAAGAGTAGTAGCGAAAAGTATTAAAATGGAAAGGAATAATTATTCTAATGAAATTTTGATGAAACTCTTCATTCTTCATGGACAATGTGACCAAATTATAGCGAGAACATGCAGAAAGTTCAACGAAATGTATCCTAATTTGCGACCAATGGATAAAAGAAAGATTGTACGATTATACAATAATTATGGATCGAAAATGATTGCGGAACGAACAAAGTATACCACTTCAGACGAAGACAATATTATAAACGTTCTGGCCTATTTTCACGCTCATCCTCAAGCTTCCATAAGGAGTGCAGAAGTTATGCCTATCTTATGCTTCCATTCAAAAGATTCTTCAATATCAAGAGATGCACGCATACAAGTATATGACAGTTCAAGCTCTCAAACCGGAAGATTATCAAAATAGGATAAGCTTTTGTGAAGACATTCTGATCCGTATCCAAGAAGATCCGAACTTTTTAAAAAGAATAATTTGGACAGACGAAGCTAAATTTTCTAGGGAAGGCATTTTCAACAGAAAAAACCAACATTTCTGGGCAGACCAAAATCCAAAAGTTGTTAGAGAAACGGGATTCCAAGAAAAGTTTAGTTTCAATGTTTTTTGTCTTTTGAAAGATAATAAAATAAGTTATTATATTTATGATGAATCTTTGAACTCTCAAAAATATCTCGAAATTTTAAGAACGGTAGTGAACAATTTCTTGGATAATTTAACATTAGAAGATTATCGTACCTGCTGGTTTCAACTGGATGGAGCACCAGCTCATTGCTCTGCAGAAGTAACTGAAGAGTTGATCCAAATGTTCCACAATCGCTTTTAAAGGCGGTTAGGACCGTGGAATTGTCCTGCGAGATCACGCGACCTCACACCTCTTGATTTTTACTTGTGGGGTAATTTGAAGAGGAAGGTTTATATGACACCGGTACTCACGAAACAAGACCTGCGTCAGCGAGTTATCAGGAGCATTGAAGAGTTAGATCCCACAGAGATAAGGCGGGCCACAATTTCATCAACGATTATTCGTATTCTGAAATGTTTGGAAACCAACGGTCGTCATTTTGAAAATTTATTGTAAATGCTTTCTAGTTTTGTTAATTATTGTTTAATATTATTTACATTACGATTCATGTTTAACTGAATTTGTTATTTGACGTTCTTTTTTTATAAATAACAGTAGGTATTAATAATTATTGAAATTATTGTATAATCGTGCAAACGTGTTTCTATTTAGGAAACCTTACTGTTTAGGTATAGGAACATGATATATCATTTTAAAGGGACTTCAATTGTCTATCAGAATATTCGATAATATACAGGGTGTTCTATTTGCAATAATGAACTTTTCTGAATTTTTGTACCTTGCGAAAACGTAACGAATTTCGAACGACCCTGTACAATATGGAACCAATTTTGTTATGCAGAACTGATGGAACAGCTTATTCATAGAGTGCATCCAGAATTTCAACTTTCTACAAATTCAAACACCACAATAATGATCATTCGATTGGAACCATGTTTTGGCTAAAAAATAAGGAAATTAATTAATTACACAAAAACGGTTGAAGATAGGCAAAAATAATTTAAAAGTAATAGCGAACCCAAAAATGTAATAATATACAGGGCGTCTCATTAAAAATATCAAAGGTGATGCCACTTTTCCACATACGCGACAACGTCGCAACGCTGAAAATATTTTAGATCGATACATCCGAGCCAGCCATGCAAATGACCAAATTTTGAAAAAGATCCCATGTCTCGTTTTCCGTAAACGTGTAAGGTACCATCGACGTGAATCACCCTGTATATATATATATATATATATATATATATATATATATATATATAAATAGTGCTATCATTATTGCTTCCTTCCAATACCCATATGTACTGCGTCCACTTAAAAACGAGCTAATACATTTAAATTAACCGCGAATGCCTGTTGGCAAATTAGAGTTAAACACGCATTTCTCTTTAAGTTTGAAAAATATTAAATTTTAAATATACGTCATTTTGATGTTTTGTAGACTGTATTAGTTCCTTTCATGTCTATAATCTTGCTGAGACCTATTTAGTAGATATTGTACATTATTGATACCATACACAGTTGCCAAATTAAAATAATATGTTAAATCCTAATATAATTAATTTTAAGTAATTGACCTTTGAAATACATATACGTCCTGCTTATTTTTATTGTAATAATTGTCATTTTTTAATAGCCATTTGATTTATGACAACTTCCATTTAAGTCTGTTCTTCTGGCTGTTGATATATGTTTTTCTGCTGATTATATTTGACTCCTAATTGAAAAATTGAAGACAAAATCAAAAGTTTGTGCTAATTAAAAAAAAATGACGAAAATCCCTTGAAGTTATTAAGGAACACAAATGCATATATTTTGGCATATTGAATCTAACATTGTTTTCACATATCGTGTACCTATGGCGTTTATTTACAAAAAAGAAGTGGCAGTTTTACTTCATATAATCTTTGTTTGTATGTTTTTTGTGTAAAATCTAATACTTCGAAGAAAAATAGGATACAAACGCCTGGTAGGTATATCTAAGAACCGTATAAAAACTTAAATATTTTTAAATATACACCGCATAACTTTTGTATTTAGCATTTTTTTTGCATCTGTGTAAGTAAAGGAATAATATGGTAGTTTATCACACTATTGCACCACCCGGTATGTTTTACGGTTAAGCTGTATTCTATTTTTTACGTTAGCGTTATAAGTTCTGAAAAATAAACAACTGTTTTGCTATCTGTGAAAAAATTAAATTACAGTATTTAAAATCATTTTATTAATACATAGGAAACTATTTCAAACAGAAGACACACGTCGATACATAGGTGTAGAATACTATAGTAATGAGGATGTTCCTTATTATGACGTGTAATATTTGAAGGGTCATTTTTTCCAAAATTGAGACATTGGTTTCATGATGTCTAGAATTTTAGTAAGCATGCTTGGAAGCGCCTAAACTGGGAAAAAAAGCACGCTAGTCAGTAGATATGCAACGTCAAAGTTTTGCTATAAGGGGAAAAAAGCAAGCAAGTCAAACGAAAATAGGGAAGAACCAGGTAAGTCAATGTTTGAACTTCCCTCTCCAGTTTATATTGGTATGTGCTAGTAAAAAATATATTTACCAAGTTCTTAAGAATTTCGATTATTCTTTCCAGGCCTACTTCCGATTTCCCGTGCAAAATTTAATGATTTCCAATATCTAATGAAATGTCAAATTCTTTAGTAAACTAAATTAATGTAAGTTAAATATATTAATAACGTTAATATATTGTTCTAGTGATTACCATAAGAACATTCTGCATGACTTTTCTATATAATATAAGTTACGTCGTGTCTTTGGACACTGCACCAATCTGCGCCAATCCAGCATGGATGATCGAAGCTTAATTTTTGCTTTATTAGGACATAATATTTTAGTTATTTCCACAAACAATATTTTTATAAGTTCTTGTATTGATTTTATAACGTTTTGAACATTAAAATGTGTTTTTCTCTATTTCGAAAATAATTGACTTACCTTCTTTTTTCCCCCGACCTTTCATTTGAGGGTGAGACTTAAGTAATTTTTTTATACCGCTAATCAAGGATTTTAAGAAATGTCAGTGGCGTACCACTTTTTTTTTATATATCAAAGGTAAAATTCCTTTTCAAACTAAATTAATATCAGTACTTATATTAAGTTAGTTGGAAAAGAACTTATACTTCTGATATTTTAAACAAAGTGTGGTACCATCCACATTTCTTAAATTTCTTGGTTAGCTTGTAATTAACATAAATTGGAATGACTTCTTTTAGAAGTATTTTAGAGGGTATAATTGAAACTCCTATTATTAACATTAATAATAATGATAAATTGTACTTTATAAAAATTGTTCGAAATAAAAACATATTGAAAAATAACTACCAAAGACAAAGTCAACAGTATAAAATAAAAGCCGTTGCGAAAACATAAACACCTCATGAAGGAAAATCCTGTATACACACTAAATTAACTAATAAAAAATAACAAAACTTCTGTGAACTTATAAAACAGTTTTTTTTAAAGGTAACTTTAAGGAATATAAATGTAGTTTTCATTTTTCTTTCTTCGTATATTCGTTTTGTATAAAAACCTTAATTTTAAGCCAGTTTTTATTTTCAAGCAATTCTTTATGCAGTTCCTTAAGTTCTTCACATTCCCTACGTTTAGGGGGCGTTTTTGTTTTAATATGCTTTTTAAAAAAGTTTTTTACTAGATATTTTTGTTGGCTAGTCCAGGGATCCAGTTTACGCGTTTTTCTTATTTTTGGAATCAGTGATGTGACAGAATCATTTTTTTTAATGGAGAAATCTGATGTTTGGGTGCAACTGTTATCATCAATGAAGTCCTCAGAATCACTTTTCTCACTTTCCTCGTTATCACTTAATAAATTTTGTTCTAAATCAATGTTTATTTCGTCCAAGGACTTCCCTTGATATTGGTTTGCACCACCTTTTTCCATTACCAATAAAATCTTAGATATCTTTGCTGTTTGTTAAACATCATATGATAATCTATATGAATTTCGATGTACACCTAGCGTATGCCCCATAAACGAGGCTAATTGTTCAATTTCCTGATCAGATAAGGTAAACAGTTGGGAGAGGGTGGATGTTATTGATGACGGATTTTTGGCACCGCAACTCTTTGCATACTTATTTAAAGTTTTGTAACCTATTAAAGAAGATACCGAATTTGCTTTTTCTTTAGGCACATAATTACCACTTACATCTATAAGGAGTTGCAGGTGTTTCTGTATAACACCACTAAATAAAACTGGAACCCCCCTGCCTCTCTTTCCTCTTATGACAACCCTTTTAAAATTTTTTAATAAACTCTGTTCCGTAGAAGATATAACTTTATTAAATTCTTCATATTCTTCTTTTTCTGATTCTGTATTCAAGTACGTATGTAAAAACATTCTCTCTAGTTCACCTGAACGTTTCCTATTTAACAATATCAGCCTGCAATATACGGACTCCATTAATTTATTAAACGTTAACGGACAATTCTTTTCCTTCAGGGATTTTAAGGAGTTTTCAGCTACATTTATTAAATGCTGTTTTAGTAATTTTAAGTCATTTGCTAATGGAACTATTGTTATTTTATTCCATTTGTTTACGTGCAAATTATTGGCAGCTTCAGTCGAAACTTCGAAACGCCAGTTTGACTGAAATAAGGTAATCAGTGATTTCAAATGTGCCTCCGCCTCCGCTGTAGAAACTGTTAGGTAGTAAGTGTTTTTTGTAAGCATAGGTAATGGCGATTTCACAGCATTGCTTTAGGGATGTAGCAATATTAATAGCAATCGTGGGAGAAACATATATTTCTTTTTCGACATTGTACTTACCTAAACGTTTTGCAGTTTCTACAAAAAAATCAAAATATTCTGGGCGGAGCGCGGAAAGCAAAGTTGTAATAGATGACTCAAGTTTTCGAAGTTCAATTAAGACTTTCGCCAGTTCTCGCATTTTTCTTGAAGCTACAGAAATAAAATGCTTCTCGCGATGTGTGTTAAGATATCGCGATCCAAAAGCGCAGATTAGTACGTCATTCTGAGCTTCCAGAGAGATTTTATCTGCCCTCATGCAGGGAAATACTTCTTGTTTTAATCGCGAATCTACTCTAGAATTAAGGACCATTTTTGCCTGACCTGCAGCTTGAGCGTTACCAGTAACTTTGCCCTTATTGCATTTTTTTTCTGTGACGATATAAAATATTTGATGAAAAAAATCCTAAACAATTATCACATGGTAAAGTCGTTCGGTTGGAAACGTAGGATTCCCTCACTACTTTAAATCGTTCGCTGTTTTGTCCACTTGCCAAAAAGTTGCCCTTCCTTCTTAGTTTATCAAATAAATGTCGTCTGTCTTTGCTTTTCGTAGGTATGGAGAATATTTCAATTACTGCGATTTCTGTTGAATGATTCCGTTTAATATGCCTTACGAAATTTTGCACCACACTTTCACAATAGTAACAATAGTCTGGCTTTCTTCTGATTCAAAATTATTACTTTTAATAGTTGGTAAAATATCTTTACTGTTTTCATAAGAATACGTATACCCTTTAAAATCCGAGAGATTTGTTTTAGTGGCAATTTTTTCATTAATTTTATCTGGTGATATTCCCGGACATTTTTCGTAGGACGTCGTAGATGTTGAGTGTTTTAAATCAAGCAGATTCGATACAGGGTTGATTTTTTCATTAATTTGAACTGGTTACATGTCCCAATTTGTTTCATAAGGCATCGTATACGTAAAGTTTTTTAGATCAGGGAACTTTGTTTCGGTAGTATTTTTCTCCTTAATTTGATATTTGTTATAACGCATCGCAGATGTAGAGTATTTTACATCAGTGTGTTTTGTATCAAATGATACTTTTTCATTTGCTCTGGAGTTCGTTATTCGCACATTAAATACACGAGTTGGAGGATTCTGAAACAGAGAATGAAACAAGCCTATGAAGAAAATAGTCAGAAAGTGTTACCTCAAACTCATCTGAGTCAAGAACATATGATGAATCTGTCTGAAAGGGGTCCACTAATGTACTCGTATCAATTTCTTGTGAAGAATTGTTAAAAATTTCCTGTAAATGATATGTAACATAAGAACAAGTAATGTAATAATTAATCATTGTGTCAAAACATCTATCGACTGTTACAGTCTTGCTAAAAACATTCCTATAATAAGAAATCAGATCAAGGAATTTTAAGCTGTTTGCAAGCTTTTTAAATGTCAATAAAGTCTATTATATTATAAGGTATTATTAAGGTGCTTTTTAAGTAAAGCAGAAAACTTCCAAAGCACTGAATTTTTCTTTGTTTGTTAAGAACTGCCTACCCAGAGCTGGAACAGACCCCAGTATACTACTTTACTCATTTGATTTTTATAATAACAAATAAAATACAGAAACAACAATATTATTACTAGGCATATCTGTATATCTTTATATTGTGTCAATGTCCTTTGAATTTTAATCAAACCACCTTATAATTTATTATAAATTGATATTTATGTTTCATATCGTGAACATATTACCTCTGGTGATTCTGCAAGAAGTTTTTGTTGTGCATTATCCGTGATATCACTATTACGAAGACCTATATCTTCTTCTAGCGATATCCCTTTGCTTTTAATCAAACGAACCTATAATACAAATGATACTTATATCAATAGCAGAAGCCAACCTTTTGAAATTATGAAAGGAATACCTCATGTTTTTCAGCAACAAATTGTTGTTGTTCATTATGCAGATGTACATTTTTATCTTGAGATGTCCCTATGCTTATAATTAACTCATAGGTAGGCACATCTGGTGGCTTAATGGTAACCACTTGATGTATAATTACATTATTTCCATTTATACTTGTCTTGTTTTGCTCATATAAATTACATGAGCTAGGTGGAATTGGAAACTAAAATAATTTTAAGTTTAATTTTAAATTAACTGAACAAAATGTATTTAGGGTGCCAATTCACCAATAGTTTTAACCAGCCAGCGGTTTGGTTTTTTTTTAAATTTATAGAATACTTGGTTTATTTAAATTTCAAAATGCAAAGGAAAAATACATCTTGTGGACTTTTATCATTTGTTGCAAAATTACTAACAGTATTGCGTTTTAATTTAGTTTCTTAACGGCAGATATTAGACAAAAATACTTACCTTTGCCAAATTTATAAACAACCTACTTAACTCTTACTCTTATATAATAAGATAGTTACAAAACCTTTATGTTAGACACTTACCCTTGCGACAACATTTTCTTGTGGAGATTAAGCCTTAGGTGTTGGGACAGGGCAGAGCCCTCGATTACAAAACCAACTTTTTAAGCCACTTTTTCGCTGTTGACTTTTCTACATTTCTTTCTCTGGGTTATTATCTTAAATAAAACAATTGTAACTATTGCACACTTTGAAAAAAGAAAAACTGATTTTAAAAAATCCCTTCAAATCGACGTGAGAGATATCTACGTCAAATCAGATTAAAACCTTCTTTATAATTTTATCATGATTTTTATTTCACAGTCCCGCACGCATATCAAATTGATTTACTCACTTAAATAGTGCCGTCTGATATTTACTATGAAGTTTTTTTTGTGGCTTCACTAAAATTAAGCCTCGCTGTGGCTAGGTATTAACTGAAGTCTGTCCCAAAAATATAGACTTCAGCTATTCATAAAATAATCTGCTATTATTTCAATATATTGTAGTAAAATACAGTAGCTTCACAAAATAAGCGCAATATTATAGGTATGTTAATACTGTTTAAGTTTGAGCGACTTTTTTGAACTTTGCAGGTAATTGGACACATAATGTGTGAATTGCTTAAACATATAAGAATTAAAACTCACATGTTATTAGAATGTGTTAAAAATTACTTTTTTTTCATTTATAACCACAGATCTTACTAATGCTATTCAATACATCAGTTTCTTAATATTTGAGATAGAATTAAAAAGAGAAGTAAAGCCGAATATGCCGTAAATATTATTCTACATATCCCGGTGTGACTGTTTAATTCGGGATTTTAGTTAAGCAGGACATTCCAGATGCCCCCTGTAAATTTTCAAAAAATTTAAGTATTTATATAAAACGTCTGAAGCTATGAAACATACAATAGTAATAACTATGAATTGGCGGGAGCTTTCAATCAACCATTACTAACCCAAACAATAACCCCAATCTTTATTTATTAATGTAATTATGTGTTAAAATATATGTCAGAGACTTACCTATTGGGTCTTTTGAACACATTTGTGCAATTAGTTTACCCCTGTACATGTTTAGCTATTTGCCGGTAATACTAGCATGCCATGCATTTCTAAATATAGAAAGCAATGTTGTCACTTTGCCGGTCTCAACGTTATGCGTAAATTGTCCGTGAAATTTGTGACTGTGTATATTTGCAAATCACTTAACGGAGTTTTTGAGAACTAACTATACAATTGTTGTAAACATTTATACATTTATTGTGTCCTGGTAAACGTTAGTATTTGTATTATATCTTCGAAATAACAACAGATGCCCCCTCTATTTGTCGGTTAACGAAGTTTACTTTAACACAAGACTTTAACATAACAAATTCACATCATATGGTTGGGGGAAAGGGGAGAAATAAAGGATTTCATTATTGAGACCGATATACGGTCTCAATAATACCATGGAGTCAATAATAAATGTATTATGTCAATTGAAGGAGTCGATAAAGATAGGAATATATATATATATATATATATATATATATATATATATATATATATATGTATATATAATGTATCAGGGAAAACGAAAAAATATCTGTCGCTATAAAGCATTGCCATGGGCTCGGCAGATGGAACCGTTCCGACCATTCATCAGATTTTCAAAGACGTATTTTAATATTCCAGACACACCAGTTGATGTTGATGAAAATGCCACAGTTAATGAAGCAGAAACCTCCAGTACTCAATAAGTATCATCTTCTGTAACAGTTGAAGCAATGCCAGTAAAACAAGATGACGAAATAACGGCAACTCCCTGTACTGCTGGTATCTCTGGGATCAAGAAAAGAAAAATAGCAGAAAATCTTTCAACGACTGGCGCTGAAAAAATTATAAATCATCTTAAAAACAATCATGCCGAAAAGCTCAACACGAAGAAGGAGATGAAATTGACAAAATTTTTCAGGGATATGCGGCAACTGTAAAGATTAAACCCTAGAAGACAAACAATAATTAAGTAGCGCATTACAAACTACTCATGGAGGCAGAATTAGAAGAAATGGATAATGAATATCGTTTTGCTCTTTCTCAGGTTCTAACAGTGGTATTCTACAATACTACAGTAATTTATGCCCTGTGGACCAAGCGACTTTCGGTAGTCCACCTTCTCTTAGCCGAGAAGACTATAGTAATCCTCCTTCTGTGTCCCTAACGGAGTCTTCTCGTTCAGTTCAAACTTGGTATGAAAATTTTGGTGACCATTTAAATACAAATTAGTTTTAAGAATTTTTTGTTAATTAAATTTCTGATAAAAGAATTACATACGAGTTATTTTCTTAATGAATTGTATCGCTAATAAACAATGAAAATGTATAGTTATAAGCTTATCTTAGTGTAACAGCTAAACGCTCAACAGGTTCAATTGGTTCTCTGAACTGGCTGTAGTCCTTTTTTATATCTTCTTCTACGAGAAGAAATAATTCATCAAAGCATTCAATATCCATTCTAAAGTATACATAAAATCTTTTTTCGTTCTGAGTTGTTTATATAAAACATGGAATTCACCTTCTTTTCGTTGTTGATTAATTTCATGTACCCAGACCCTTCTTCTTTTTGCAAATGTGCCCTGCTAACTACCGCTGTAATACCGTCACCGCTGCCGCTCCGATCGTGTATATGTGAGCTTAGCTTAATTCTTTAATTTGACGAGTTTGATGATAACTAACCTAAAAATCGCACGAACTTTTCAATATTATATAGGATAATTGTTCACTTCATTCACGTATTTCTGGTGAATTGTATCAATATAATCCTCATCTACAAGTATTAGCACAGAAACATTTTTACCGCCTACGATAAGAACGTGTGTTAAAGTTGTCCAACATCAGGCAAGACCACGCGTTGTGACTTCATTTGAAAATGCCTAATAGATTTATCAGGTAGGAAAGTCCCTAATAATCCTACTAACACAACAATGAAAGCGATTAGTAGCTAAGCAGTAGAAAGTACCATTGCTGTAAGTTTTTCAAAAATACATTTTTGTATAAAATAATTACGTATTTAAAGAAAAATTTAACCTGTATGCAACCACCAAAATTCTTTGCAAACAAAATACATATAAACATGACCGCTGATTATTTTTTTGAAACTTTTATAATGAGCGATATTGAATATGTTGGAGCAGCATTAGTGCTCTCTAGCTCAGTATTACTACTGGAAAAACAGAAAAAAAACTGGCTAGAAAATAGTTGCAGTGAAGAAGTGGAAATGGAATTTTAAATATGTTAAACACTGAGCTGTTACCTGAGGATCGTACTTCATTCAGAAATTTTGTACTTCTACCATATCCTCATAGAATGCTTTTAAATCTCATTGGGAAGGATATACAAAAACAAGATATAGTGTGTGATAGTATTATAGCTCAAAACAGGTAGCCTGTTAGTATGTGTAGGTTCATAGCATAATTATTTTTAGATTGAAATAACGGTTAGGTTCTTAGCGCCAGGAGAAACATATTGATCTTTTATGTTTTCGACACGAACACATGACACTACTATATCGAGATTTATCTAATAGTATATAACATATCATTTCATAAACTAATTTTGATATTGCTATAAATTTTTAATTTTCTAATACTGTAGAAGAGTTGAAGACATTGTAAAGAAATTGTATGTGTGGGACTTTCCACACTGTTTAGGTACTCTTGTTGGACGCCATATAAAGTTTAGACCCCCCACGATCGGCAGGGTCATATTATTATAATTATAAAGATGACCATAGCATATCTTTGTTGGGATTGGCCGATGCAGAATATAAGTTTATATATGCAAACATAGGCACAAATGGAAGAATAAGTGACGGGGAAACATTTAATAACATTAGCATGTATTGCTTTACACAATTTCTTGGTAACTGAAAATAGTGTAAGCTATTTGGATATAGAAGTTAATAAAGAAGACAGTAGCTTACAGCTTATTTTAGGCCAAGATGGTAATAGGTGCAGCAAAAATGTTAAAATATTTTTCAATAGCACAGGAGCAAGGGAATGGCAGGAAGACCAAGTGCAAGCAAATAATATGTTTATGAATTACTTAATGCTGTATATAGTATGTACAATAAAAATGACTAATTTAAAAAAAACAGTTTCATTATATACTTAATTGTTTTGATTTTTTATATTGTTAAACACCATTGAAATTTCTTGTTCTACATCATCTTTCAACTCGATGAATTTTCTTTAACTGTGAAGATACAAATTCTCAAAAAATGTCCACTTCTTTCAATATCTTTTTGTTTTTTTTTGTTGTAATGCTTTGCTAACTAATTTAATTGCTTTACCGACATCTTCAAGAACATTATTTTTATCATTTTTTCTTTGTTTGGAGCCTGCTGTAAATGGTACACCTGCACCATTACCACTGGTTCAACAGCACAGGAAAATTTGTCAATAATAATGTCAATCGCTTCTTGCGAATGCAGTGTTTCAATACAAAGCCTAATTTATCGAAGTACCACAGCATTGGTATTATAGACCTACAACTATTGAAAAAATCATTTATCTTTTAAAAATACAAACTTACATCATCGTCTCCTACACCGCTATGGATAAATTTAGCATGTTTTCAATGCCCCACCAGAAAATTCGTTTTGATGCCGTGAAATTTTATTTTGATGTCATTTGCTGTTACATCCAGGGCCGTAGTCAAGGGTGGGCAAAAGGGGCGTTGCCCTTCCCACCCATGCAAAATTGGCCAAATCAAAATTGCAAGAATTCAATATTGTAATGATTGCACAGATTCTCATAATAATGTTTCAGATTATCACTTCAGCATAAATTTACTTTCACCATTTATTTCTAAAAATGCTTGAAATACGAAGATGTGATCCTTGATTACTGTCAGTTGTAAACAACATACAGTTCCAAGTGCCACCCTCAACGTCCAGGCGTCTTATGACCAAATACATTCTAATCACAGATGTCGTTCTTGTTCTTCACGGTTTTTCATTTATGCAAAAACAAGTTGAAATATCCACTTTTTTTAAGGATTTCCAATAAATCTTGAAGGAATTATTTTTCACGTTTATTGTTGGACTTTTAAAATATGTAAGGACAAATTGTTTGTTTTCTATAGGTTACTGAATGCATCACAAAGAGGGCAAAAACAAATTTCCTATGAGATCTGAGCTACACCATTCTGAGAAACATCTATTAATTTTTTGCAAGGTTACTGTTTTATTGTGTGCTTATTACTAATAAACTCACAACAAGATCAACCAGAAAATTTTGGCAATTGATCACTCGTCACTTGGCTAATTGTGTATATTCTATTATAGAAATTCTATAGAATATCAGCACCCTCAAAAATTATGTTTTCCCCCCTGAGACGTTATCCTGGCTACGGCATGGTTACATCAAGTTTTTTTCAAACGTAATTTTGCTTCGATATTCTGCAATGCCCTTCCTTGAGAATGTTTATTTTTATATTCTTTGGATTTTGTAGCATACAAACACGGTTAAAAGAGCTACTTTATCCCTTGACCAAGACATTTTTCACTGATTAAGGTTAAATAACACTTTCGAAAAATTAGGTTAATTTGAGTGAAGTTGCGTTCGTGATTTGTCATATCAAGGAAGTACGAATTTTATAAACAATTTCTGCGCAGATTCTCACGCACTTTTAACAAATTATTTAGAATTTGTCCTAAATAATTTACATGAAAATTTTACACAACACAGCAGATTTTTTTCAGTATGCAACGATTCAAATAATTGTTATAAACATTTATATGTAAATTTTCACTTGTGATCTCCCTAATG
This sequence comes from Vesta saturnalis, assembly GCA_036346205.1. NCBI lineage: Eukaryota > Metazoa > Arthropoda > Insecta > Coleoptera > Lampyridae > Vesta > Vesta saturnalis. Next base: position 3,355,175 of record JARFJB010002108.1, on the reverse strand, counting down.
CTTGGATTATTTCCGGAAATTTTTTCAAGTCACAAATGTTTTGAAAATTATCCCGAGTCGAAGACCGTTGCCATTAGTTGCGGTGTCACCGAATTGGATGTGGCGGGCATTGAAATCACCTAGGATGACTGCATTAGGGAGGCTAGAGGCGTAGATTAAAAGGTCGTCGGATAGGGTGTTGTGGCGGGGCGGTTTGTAGTAGGAAATAAATATTATACGAGTGGGAAAGTGTACCGTCGCCGCAACGCATTCGAGATGCTGTAGGTGCGCAGGAGGTTGAAAAGGAGTGGATGGGAAGCAATTTTAAGAGGGCGATTCCGTGTTGACTATTGTTTACATAGGTGTGAAATGTGTTGAAGTTAAGTGTTCATCTGAGTGTGAGTTTTGTTTCCGTGATGGAAAGGATGTGTATATTGTGTGTTTCTAAAAAGTGTTTAAGTAAGGGGTGTTTCCGACGAACACCCCTGGCATTAACTGTCACTGCTAGGATATCTATAGCATTTTATCTTTTAAACAGTAATGAATCAAATATATGTGAAAATTTAATAATTGCATACATTTCAAGAAGAAAAAAAAATTAATTAATGTCTACACCAAATGTAATGAAAACATAGGTTTATCTAACGGTTCGTTTGGCTACTGTGTAATTACTTGTGCGCATCCCAATTACAGTGATGTTGCACACAACACCAAAAATGGCAGCCACAACAGATACAATTAAATGTTATTATAATAATTACAAACAAAATGAGGGAAGGAAAGTAATGGTAAAAGAACAGATAAGGAAGGTTACGTGGTTGTGAAGTGAAGGATTACTTATTGATACAGCAACGAGGATATAGTGATAACAGGTATTAAATGTCGGTTAAGGTATTATTTTAACTGACTAATTGATTACGTTATTTTTAGCAGGTGTACTTTATCATTATTCAATTAAAGTTCATGTAACAATAGAGAAAACAAAAGAAAAAGAACGATCTAACCTTTCTATAAGCAGATAGTCATTACGTTCTGTCGATACTCTCGGATCACCAACATATGTAGAAGTTGTCACGATCCTGATTTATTTTAGTTACGACTCATAGGGTAGACCAGAATAGTACTTGAATGTAGCTAATAGTTGAAGTTAAATCGTAGAATTCAAAAGTAGAAGGTACTTCGTTGAAGCCAAAAGAAGAAGGTAATTCGTGCAAGCTAAAAGTAGCAGGTAATTCGTTGAAGCCGTTAGATAGAACGGGCCAAGTGAGAAACTATCGAAGTGCTATCCTTTCTTTACGAAAGCATCAATAATTCGTGTTTTGAGTAGAAAAAGCACCAATTGTTTTATTGCAAATTATGCTTCTTGAAGATATATCCGATTAATTATATCGTATAATACTATCAAGCCATTTTCTAGAAGACATCAAAAATTTTCAGCTTGGCAAAATGGACGCCACAGGAAAGAAAGAAGACGTAATTTTTATGTTAAAGCTGTATTCAGCACAATACATTGTTATCACCCTTTTTATCTAAATAAAACCAGAAATTCTAAATTGTGATTTCTCCACTAACGCCATCTAGAGAGGACTTCTAAAAGCTTGTAATATAATTCCCCTTTATTACCTATATTTTAGGATACGTCACTAGAGGGAGTAACAATGCAGATTTTAAATGAAATATATAAATGTGAATTTATAGCATTTGAATAACCAAAGGTACGAAAATTTATATTAGACTGCTAGTAAAATTACTTGAAAATATTATGTAGTTCAGGTTATGAACAGAAACAACGTAAGCATTTCTAGAAAGAAGGTTTGAGTAAATATGTACAACTTGTACAGAAATTTATAGAAAATTACTAAAGTAACTTAAGTATCCAAAACACAAATTATTTCGTTACACCATCTTCGACGGAGAACTGGGAGGTTCCCGCCGCTTCCGGCACTTAAAGGAGAAGGTAGGATGAGCTTCCCCACAGTTGTTACACCTTGGGTTAGCCGAGGATTTACAGGAGAATCTGTGGCTTTCGCTACAGTTGGGACATTGGATAGAGCGGGTAAGACACTCCTCAGCGGTATGTCCCACCTGCGTGCAAGTGGAGCAATACTTAGGGAGAGGTTGAGGGATAAGGGAGGGTTCGCAAGTGTAGTGTCGCCCAAACATGACGACACCACGTGCGAGGAGGTACTCGAGGGTGGTTTGGGAAGAGGTAATGACACGGATAAAGGATGTGGATGTGTTTGTTGCCTTGGAGGTGACACGAACGGCCTTCCTTACGTATGTGATCGATCACACCGAGGATCTCGGGTTCTAGGATGTCCTTATCTACGTGACGAATGACGCAGGAAAAGGAGGGCGCTCTAGGAGTGGTGTAAGGACGGGGACTGAATAGTTTGGTAAGGGTGACGGTGGCATCACCGAAATGGTTCCGCAACCTAAGCTGTGCACCATCCGGCAAGGGAGAGTAGGTCTCTAGGAGACAGGTGTGGCTATGGTTAAACGTTAAGTTTAACCAGGGAAGGTTTAGGGATTTAAGGGATTTTTGTGTGGATAAGGATTTCGGGATATTGCGGATACAATACCTCGAGAATTGAGAGCGGGTGAGATTAGGATTAGGGGAAGTGGGTGTAGGAATCACGGCAGGTACAGGTGGCTGGGAATGTGTGGGTAAGAGGGCGAGTTTGTGTGCTTGTGCGGGTTTGTGTGGGTGTGCGAGTTTGTGTGTGTGCGGGTTTGTGGAGGCGGAGGAGCGTGTCGAGATGTAGGAGTGTGTGGATGAGGTAGAAATGGACGAGGCGTTTGATTGGGAGCTTGTACGTGAGGGTGGTGGTGGCGAGGCGAGGGTGTGTGCGTATGTGTGTGTAGGTGGACGGGCGGCGTCGGGGGTTGGGGATACAACCGTAACGTAGTACGGTGGCGACCGTGCTTAACCATCGCGGTTGTTAATCGGGTTTTGAAAATTTAAGAAGAAAAGGAATTGTTTTACAGAAAGGCCGGGTCTCCGCCGAGGTGCAGTTTCACACCCCGAGGAGTAAAGACTTGGAAATCAGAGACCCAAATAGAAAAAGGAGGAAAACAAGTGTTAAAATAAAACAATAAATTAAAATTAATTAAAAAATATTTTTTATTAAACGGTAACTATTGTCTTATCCGACGTCGATCCTGTCGTTGGCGGTGTCCTGGATGCTTCTTTATTAACGATTTGTAATAAAAATCTCAAAAACTCTTACGCGAGAAGGGTTTACGTTCGATACCGAGGTTCGGACTGCCCTGAAAAGATCTCTTTTTTTTCTTTTTTTTCAGGTTAGTATGCTCATGCTTTTGGTTAGTATGCTTATATCTTATGCTTATATGCTTTTTCGTAGACTGTTCAGGATTCCTCCTCTTCAGCCCTGGTCATTCCATTATTGTTGGTGTTGCGATGTTTTTTGTAATTGTGTGGTTTACAATCATGAGTTTAATATTTTTGGTGTAAAAAAAAAGATAATTTGTTGAGGGTTTGTTATTTGATGTAAAAAAAAGGTTAACAGTTTGATTTATCACTGTTGTGAATATTTAGATTTAGGTGTGCGTGTGGTTGAGTGTGGTGAGGGGTGTAAGGGTGTTGACGATTCGTTAGCCGGTATTCTTGTGTGGTCGTTATCCAGTACACGGTGGGATGGGGAGTGCATATGGGATGTTATCAAGGGTCTCTTCTATCTCCTCTAGGATGTCGTCTAATAATTGGGTTAAGATCGCGGGGGTGTTTAAATTTAAGTTGTGATGATTTCTTTGCTAGGGATGGTATCGCCGAAAATCCATTTGTGTGCAAAGTTTTTCTGAAGTGTTTGGATACTATTTGTGATTGGTGGTATGTTTGCGTGTTGTGTTGTGAGGTTGCTGGGGTACCTGAAAGATTTATACGTCTAAATATCCGGCGTTCACAGGATGCTATAGAGAAAAGGTGGTTAGGGTTAATGTGTATATTGGTGCTCGGAAATCCATCACAGGGCGGATGTAAGTTTTATATGTGTGTTGGAGTGTTTTGGGGTGGCAACCTCTGATTCGACCCCGGAGGTCGCCCAGTAGGTTTGCACGGTTTCTAATTCTGTTGTGTTTTCCTAACATCGGGTAGCCAATTAAGTGTTCTGGTGAATAGGATACCTAGGTATGTGATTTAGTCTTGAAGGGGATTCTCTCTTGGTTAATGGTGAGGGAGACGTTTCTGGAGGATAAGTTTGGGAATTTGTCTTCGGTGTAACTAGGGTGGCGGAAGAGGATTGCTTGGGTTTTGGAGGGATTAATGAAGACTCCACCGGTTGGGCCAGTTGGAAAAGTTCCGAAGGGTTTTGGATATGCGGTTGGAGGCCGTTTCGCTGTTCCGATTAACCGACCAGAAGGCGGTGTCATCTGCAAACTGCGCAATGACTACTCCGGGTTGGGTGACTTGAGGGATATCTGAAGCAAAGATGGTGTAAAGGATGGGGGCTAAACCAGAACCTTGCGGAATGTCTGCTGTGGGTTGGAAAGGGTCTGAGAGGTTTTCCTACTTTCACCCAGACCGATCGATTGGTCAGGTACGAAAGCAGGAGTTTGGAGAAGGGGTCGGGAATGTTAAGGTTTCGGATTTTTTGTAGGAGACCGGGGTGCCAGACCCTGTCAAATGTTTGCTTAATATCCAAGAACACAGCCAGATTGCATTGCTTTTGGTTGAATGCTCTGGTGGTCTCGGTAAGCAGTTTCAACAAGGGATCGTGACACGTCCGGTTTGGGCGGAACCCGAATTGGCTGTTGGGAAGGAGGTTGTTATACTCTAGGTGTTCCCTGAGCCGCCTGGCTAGAATTGGCTCGAAGCATTTTCCGAGGCAACTCAGGAGGGATATGGGTCTGTAGGAATTAGGTGTGGTTAAGTCTGCGTGAGGTTTTGGTATTATGACGGTGGAGGCCGATTTCCAATCTGTCAGGAAGTAAGAGAGGGTTAGGCACTTATTGTATGTTTGAGAGTAGTTGGAGGCATGGGCCGGGTAGGTAGCGTAGGATTTTTCTATTGAGGCCGCCGCGGCCTGGGGCTGAGTTTTTTTTTTTAAAATAGGCATTGACCTGGTCGGGCGTAATTGGGGCATAGAAAAGATTCTCGTTGTCGAGTGGGGGTTTGGAAAGGTTAAAGTTTCGGAATTCCTCGAGGCGGTTCTCGAGGAATTCATTGAAAACAGGATCGAATGGGGATCGTTGGGGGATTGGAATATGGATTGGAAGTGGTGACCAAAGAAATCGGCCTTTCCTTGGTCGGAGGAGATTAGGTTGCACTGAAGGTCGGTTAGATGGGATTTGGGGTTTCTTCTGGTCAGTCTGTCAAACCGTTGCCAGAAGCGTTTACCGTCTCGATAATCCAACTGGGAAGTGGCTTTAGCCCAGGAGTCTTCTGTGTGTTTATTGGCTTCTCGCCTGATTAAGGCGTTAAGGGTTTGTATTCCGTCTTGAGAGCCGGATCCCTGAATCTGAAGAATTGACGATAGATTCGTCTCTTATCTTTGATCCAGTTCACTATGTGTCGTGGGAGCGGTTTTTTGGATACGTCGATGTTTTTAAGCAGGACTGAGGTGTCGACCGCTTTCGTAATTACGGAAGTTAGGTCGCTAATGGCTCTCTCGAGATCTTGGGTGATTTGAAGATCGTGTGTAGGAAGGTTGTTGGAGATGTGTTCGGCGAACACATTCCAGTCTGCATTCGAAAAATCTTTAATGATTGTGTTTTGTGGGGTGTTGGGGGAGCTGGAAAAATGAAGTTTTGACCAGTAGTGGAATATGATCTGAAGTGATCGTGGTGCCTAGAAAGCACTCACGATCGAAGTAGTGTGCTATTGATTCGGAAACTATTATGTGACTATTATTGAGGCTCCTAAGTGGTCAAAATACGTAGGTTGTGTATTGGCGATCCTCAACATAGACAACTGTAACAGAGCAGATGATAGTCTATTGCTGTTTCCATTTGTTGCGGTGTCACCAAATTGAATATGGCGGAAATTGAAGTCACCTAGGATGACGGCATTTGGGAGGCTGGAGGCATAAACTAACAGGTCATCGGAAAGTGTATTATGCCCGGGTGGATTGTAATAAGAGATAAATATTATAGGAGTGTGGAAGTGCACCGATGCAGCTACGCATTCGAGTTGCTGCAGGTGCGCAGGTAGTGGAAATTGAGTTGAAGGGAAACAGTTTTTAATTACGAGGGCGGTTCCGTGTGCGCTATTGTTGAGGAAGGAATTATAGGTGTTATATTGTAGTGTGCATTTTTGTGAGAGTTTGGTTTCTGTGATTGAAAGGACGTGTACATTGTGTTCGTGTAGGAAGTGTTTAATTATGGAGTGTTTCCGACGAACGCCCCTAGCATTGATGGTCCCTGTTATGATGTCCATTGGGGCAAAGGCGTTGAAGGATGGTGTTGGCGGACTACGGCGACCTTCCTCCGCGTACCAGCTACGCAGACGTTGATACGCCGTTGGAAAAAGTTGAGGGATAAGGATTCGATGGTTCGGATAACTCTGCGTTGGTGGTTAGGGAACAGGTCTAGGAGAGAGTGTGTAAGGACTTGTATGAAAGATTTGATAGTGACGGGATCTGTGCCGGGAACAGGTTTAAGGTGAGCGGTGTCTTCAGAGTCAGACATGATGGGATCAAGGATTACCATCTGTGACGAAAAACTGGGAGGTTTCCGCCGCATCCGGAACTTAAAGGAGTAGGTGATGTGGGCATCCCCGCAGTTGCTACACTTTGGGTTTACCGCGGACTTGCAGGATGTGGATTTGTGGCTTCCGCCACAGTTGGGAAACTGGATCGATCGGGACGGTATGTCCCACCTGAGTGCAGGTGACACAATACATGGGGAGGTGTAGGGTTCACAACGATAGTATCTCCCGAACATGGAGACACCAGTTGCGAGAAGGAACTTGAGGGTGGTTTGGGAGTTTGTGATGATGCGGACTAGGGATGTCGGGGTATTGGCAGCCCTCGAGGTGATGCGCACGCCCTTTCTCACGTGAGGCAGGACGATTGCATCGAGGATCTCGTCGGTAAGGATGTCCTTATCCACGTGACGAATCACGCAGGAAAAGGAAGGAGGTCTAGGAATGGAGTTATTCTGACGGGGCCCGGATAACATTTTTGTGATGTGGCGGATTTCGGAATATTGCGGATGCAATATCTCGAGGATTGGGTACGGGTGTGTGTGTTGCTGGAGGTAGAGGATGTGGAATGGTGTTTGGTATAGTTGGCTGGGTTGGTGTGGGTAACAGGGCGGGTTTGTGTGGGTGTTCGGGTTTGTGTGTGTGTGTGTGTGTTCTGGTTTGTGTGCGGGTTTGTGTGTGTTTGTGTCCCTCAACGGAAGCGGTGGATCGTGTTGAAATGTATGAATGTGTAGAGGAAGTGGAAATGGATGAGGAGCTGGTGGGATCGTGTACGTGCGGAAGGTGATGGAGAGGCGAGTGTGTGCTGTGCCTGTAGGTGGTGGTGTAAGTGGACGGATGTCGACTGGGTTAGGGGACACAGCTTTGATAGTAGTTCGGTGGCGACCTTGCTTAACCATCTCGGCTGCGTTATTAGTAATAGGTTTGCGAATAAAGATAAGAAAGAAAATTAAAAATCTGATTATCGAAAAGGCCGGGTCCTGCCGAGGTGCAGCCTCACACCCCGAGGAAAAAAGGTTTGGAAATCCGAGACCCAATTCGAAACGGATGAAATACACAGTTAAAAATAAAAACAACAATGTAATTAAATTAAAATATTTTTATTAATGATACCTATTTATTACCGTTGACTTTGACTTTGATCCGACGACAATCCTGCTGTTGGCGCTATGTCCTGGAATTCTTCTGTATCCGGCTGCAGTTGTAGATCCTCTTCTATTGACCGCTTCTTTGTGTTATCTGTATGCACGCAGTGACAGATCTAACTCCGATGCAGCGAAGATCACGAAGCCGGAACGATGAATAACGTTGAGTTCTTTTTTGAAAATTAAGCGATTGTAATGAAAATCACAAAACGCTTACGCTGGATAGGGGCTTATTAATCTTATTTAAATTAAGTCCAGTAAAACACATGCTCCAACAGTGTATAAAATTTAAATGACGTGGTTTGTAAATCACCGAATTTGGTTTCACAATCTGTCAATAACTTAGCGTTCGTTGATAACAATAAATTCCAAAAATGATATTTAAATGCGCTCGGGAACTATGCGTTTTCCGGCCTAAGCCGGCAAAAATAATACTAAATTACAGTTGATATTCGTTGTAGTGACAGAACTGATAGAATATTCGACATTTTATATAACACAAAGCCTAATCACGTTACCGTGTACGCATCCATTATTATGTCCGTATTAGCTCCTTATAAACTACAAATTACCTCTATAAGTTATTATAAAATCAACAAATTGGTAAGGTTCTACAAAATTCGAATAATGTATTTTTTAGGTTATATTGGAAGTAAAGCTGATACTGATAGTTTTAACCTATAACCAATTACTCCAGCTGTTCATTTATTGAAATCATGTGGTGCTTGTTGATGGCAGTGATATGGAACTGTTTTCCCCGACTACTTGGTTCGCTATAACAACTCTTGCCTTTAGCGAATCTACTATATAAGACTTGGCAATAGTGCTGCTCTTCCAACCGCCATACCGTTTTACAGTTGTAATAAGGGCTTTACGGCCTGTTGGTAATGTAGCACTACTGCGTCAAAAACAGTGCCCTGTGTAAGCCGAAGGATTATCCAATTTAAAAAAAGTGTCGATTTTGGAAGAAATGCGCCTGAATGTGTGAATACTAACAGCCTTGAGCGGTGCACCTGTTGGCCTAATACAAAAAGAATTGATACAGTTGTACCGTCCGAGGTCGTAAAGATATATATTTCCTCGCGATACTAATCCAGGCCGGCTCTGTGATGCAAGATGTGCGTGGTTTACTGGTTTTCGTATAAGGAATTCTAATTATTATAACATATTCACGATCTTGCACCGCCATTTGAGCCAACTCATCTCTGCGGCGGCAAGCTGCACACACTCCGATTATTAAAACCAACTAAAAGTGAAAGTATAGTAGGTTAAGTTGGATTAAGATTAGGTTAAGTTGGATTAAAATTAGGTTAAGTTAGAATAGTGAAGAATTACGTTTACTTTAATCATTATGTACTTCTTATCTGGAGCTTCGCGAAGAAATGTTTAAATTTCTAGCACTTCGGATTTCTTCGCAATATAACCGGTTTTCATTTTTTTAAGCCATTGATTTTGTGCACTTTTCAATGTTAAACTTGCGCTTGATATCCAATGTAGATTTCCGTATCGAAAAACAAGACCACAAAGTTGACGAGTTTAAACTTCTCGATTTTTCTTCAATATATATCAACAAAGCATATTCACCATAAGTTGCTACCTAATTGTCGCGGCACCATTTAATAAAACTTTCTTATTCCGTCCATTAACGACTTGCTGATTTGGAGTTTGGAGGGCAACAAATTATTAATAACGCGTTCGATGGCTACTTTAACATGTTCGCGTACCGAATCCATGAAATCTATATTTACAATATTAGAATCATCGTTTCGTATACTATTTGTACTTACATTCTAGCTTAATTACTTTTTTAAATAAAACAATTCCACAGAATTTTCAAAAGAAAAAATTTGAAATTTTCAAATGGTTACTGTCAGTATCGCCAACTTAATTTCAACAGGTATGAAATTTTAAAAAGTACAATTTCGTTTATTGATTTTAATAACAAATGTTGACGTGCGCACAAAAAATCTTGTGTATCACTCTGCCATAAAATAGTTTGCGAATACTCGCAAACACCCATTTTCTGGCCCTGTAATACAAATAACTATTACTTTTTAAGAATGCTACAGAACGTAACTTTACGCGATTTGCAAACTGTAATTATTAAAAAAAAGGCATGTGAAACTCCCTAACCTACAATAAAATGCAAATATGTTAAACTTGCTTTTCATAAAATACTTATGCAAGTTTTGGTTTCTGAGAAAGGTTTTTATTGTAACTTTGTGATTTAAAATATTAGTAAAAACATCACAACTTTAAACATAATTGCTTGATTGGTAAGGTTGCAGCAATGTTAAACATATGAATATGCAATAAAGTAAGAAATCATACTCCAATTGCAGAAATTGTTAATTCAAATGAATATGCAATGATTTTCAGATGACACTCAGGTACATATTTCATTTACAATACAATTCTCTATTTTATTAGTAATGTTACAAATGTCACATTAATATGGATTTAATTGATTAAACCGAAATTATATTTAATTACAATTTATAGGTAACGTTAATCATTTTTACAATCACTATCTGAACGTGTATCCTTAACTTGTTTTATTAACGGTGGAACCACTTGCATACGTTTCTCATTTTTCCACCACTCTAACATGCTTAATGCATTTTTAGCATTGATCAAAAATATCGCTTCTACAACTTACTTTTACGTTTCTGTAATACGGCTACCTACTAGTTTCGGAAGAAACTTTTTAAAAATAATTAAAATGAACAAAATAACAGCTGTCAATATTTATTACTACGACAATCCAACTCAAAATTTAGCAACCAATCGTAACAGTCTATTTTTTCAAATTGAGCCAATTATGATCTGATTACACTGGCAATATTTCCATACTAAGGAGCAAGTTCTTACAGAGATAATACAGGTGAGAATAAAGGTAAAAAAATTCAACAACAAACTGTATTAATAATAATTACTATTTATAACACAATTGCTATAAACAATTTAGGGTCTTTCTTCGTTTTCAGTGCAAGAATTATTCACCATCGGTTGTGCATTTTCATCTTTTTTCATTTTACTTATTATTTGTGGACGGTGCTCAGTGGGAACCCTTCAATTTTCCTGAATTTTCTTTGGATTGTCTTGCCGAACCTAACTCGTGGTAGGAATATTTTGGTAATTTTTGTCAGTCAGAATCACCCGTAGGTGTCTTTAGAAAATCGCCACAACAACTATTCGTGATCTGACTGACAAAAATTATCGGCAAGATACCTACCACTTGTTGTATTATATACGATTATTTCCCTTTATATTAACCAACGAAATGTCATAAATATTAAAAAACAGACCAATCGGAATAAAATTAGCGAATATTTTCCTCAACTGAAATGACGTCATACTAAAAAACTACCATAGTACAGAGCTATTGTTGTCATGAACAAGACGCATGTGTCAAACACTGACAGCCGCCACGTTTAAAAATTTAAGTTAAGTTTATTGTAAAAATGAAACGATTTCGTAAAATTTCGTGTGAAACCAGTGATAGCAATATTGAAGGGTGTTCCGAAGAACACAGTGAAAAATCAGACATTTATTTGGACGCAAGTATTGTTTATTTTCTAAATTTTGTTACATGCTTAGTAATTAAAAATTTTTGTCGTTTTTTAAATGTAAATTTTTAATTAAGGAATAAAGGTTTTGTTCATTTATTAAATTTTGTAACCTTTTTACATAATTAACTAAAGTTTTGTTCGTTTGCTTATATATATATATATATATATATATATATATATTGTGATGTTAGAATTAAATGTAGGGGATAGGATTCTGGTTTTAAATTAATTTTTTTAATGCTATCAATATAATAATAATATACTTATGTACTTGTATATTTGTATGCACCGGTCTAGCTCTTATCTCAATTTGGGGATAGGGTTCAGGTTTAGAGGGAAATTATTTCTGGTTCGAATATTATGTGGATTGCACTTTATAAAAAATATCTTATATGAAAAATGTATCTGAACAAAATTTATACTATAACGCATGCGTTATAAATTTAATGAATACAATTGTCAAAAAATGTCAGACTTGTTAAATAATGACTTGTTGTATATATATATATATATATATATATATATATATATATATTGTGATGTTAGAATTAAATGTAGGGGATAGGATTCTGGTTTTAAATTAATTTTTTTAATGCTATCAATATAATAATAATATACTTATGTACTTGTATATTTGTATGCACCGGTCTAGCTCTTATCTCAATTTGGGGATAGGGTTCAGGTTTAGAGGGAAATTATTTCTGGTTCGAATATTATGTGGATTGCACTTTATAAAAAATATCTTATATGAAAAATGTATCTGAACAAAATTTATACTATAACGCATGCGTTATAAATTTAATGAATACAATTGTCAAAAAATGTCAGACTTGTTAAATAATGACTTGTTGAATTTATGATTATAATTATAACTGAATAATTGAAATTTAAAATTTGGAAATAAACTAAATTTTTGCTTATTTTGCAGGTGTTTACACAAGTATTATATAAACATTTACACCTATACATATACAAATAATTGCAGGAAATCACACAACTAAGAGCAGAATAAATAAGGTTATGATCAAAAATTAACTCACATGTGCATATTCCAAACTGCAAACAGATGTCTTCACACAGATGGTTCCATATGCAGGCACTTTCCAAAATGATCGAACTTCTGGATATATGAAGTTCACTGCTACCATTCACCCACTAGCTGCAGACTGGTCCTCGGGTTGTTGGTCACTTTGCTTCGGTAAATGCTATTATTTCTAAGCTTTACAAATTTCACCCAACCACAAATTTTTAATCGATGATGTTTTATTTAATTGTATTAATGCTTTCCAACTTTATCGTTTAAATAATATTTAATAATTGTAGAGACTTTAAATGAATGTCACTTTATTTTTAGGCTCCAGCTCAAATATAAATTATTTAAAAGATCGCAGCAGAGAATAAAACTCAATTGAAGAAAAATGATTACTATTTTATTTTGGCAAAACGTAACCAGTATTCAAATTTAACAAACGAATTTTTAGAACGTTAAACATAAATCGTCACAAGTAAGAAAAATTATTCGTAATGAACTTTACGAATGTAAACAGGTATCGGTAACCTAACTTTATTTTTAAACAATCGTAGGTTTAAAAACAAATGCGCCTGATTTTCTCGTCTCTCCGTTTATATTAAATTTTCCCGATAATTATTTAGGTTATTTAAACTTACTTGTTGCACAAAAAACACTACACTATTTTAAACTTTTCAAACAACTGGCAAATTATAGAGAGATTCTGATCAAGGGCAATTCCTTTTATACCCTTTTGTTGGTTACCACAACTTCAACTTTTTTTAAGAAATTCAAATAATGTAACTATGTCTCTGATTGGTCGAAAATAATTTGAAAACTTAACTAAATTAGAAATTTAGCCATATCTTTCTTATACAGCTATAGATTTAAATTTTAATAACAGAAATGAAATCTGTGTTAAAATATACATAAAACGATACCCAACTCGATATAGTTCTTTTAAATATTATACAAAATGACCTATTCTAACTTAAAATTGCTTATATCTAAATAATCTTACAAACTACACTTAAATTAACTACAAATATGTAATCCTGACGAAATTTTGCATTGGAAAACACACATTAAATGTCCGAAATCTTAAATTTAAAGGAATTTTATATTTACCAAGTAAAACTGTATAAACAACCCTATTTCATAAATTTTGCGTTGAAATGCTTTGTACAAAGTAAATTACTATGTAAAAATGAGGAAAACCTCCTATTAATCACTTTAACAATCCATTTTAAGCCTAACTTAATCTAAAAAACTATAAATTTGTGAAAAAACATTAAATTTATGACATAACCCAACTTAATTCTAAAAATATAAATAATTTGTATTTAAAAACGTTCATGTAAATCAAAATGTTATCCATATAATTTGTAATATCCGTCTTGATTATATTTATTGTTCATCTTGCTTGTATTGTATAATTTTATGTCACTTTAAGGAGTCATATCGTTTAACACACTTTTTTTAAATTCTACCATAAAAATGTATCTGCATGTAAATATCTTTGTGTAAATATGTTCTATACACTGTTCTTAGTATTTATAATGCATCACTTTGTTTGTCACACATTCGCTTCCAAAAATATGTGAGTAATGATCATATTAAGTTCGTATTATAACCCTTTCTTAAATTTTACCATATTTCCTGCATTCTAATCTACTTATACAATGTCCCTAATATAAATCTAACTTTACACTATGTGTTAAACACCTGTAAAATATTCACATGCCAAAATACTTTTGATAAACTAAAATTTATTGAAACAAACTAATGTACTAAATCGAATTTACGGAAATAAGTTTATTTAACATTCTTGTAAGTAGCACAATACTTTTTATGATTAAACCAAAATGTATAAATTTTATTAAGATAGTTTTAACCAAAACAAATCCACTTTCTTACTTTCTTACTACTGTTATCTAAATATCTCAATATATATATATATATATATATATATATATATATATATATATATATATATATATCTATATATAGGGCAAAGGCAGGGAATGGCGGCCCCCTAAGGATATTTATTAATTTCATAATTATTAATTAATTTGAAAGAATGAGACATGTATTAAATTGAAGAGAAAGCTCAACTTAACATTTTATTAAAAAATATAATATAAAAATAAAAACGTTATTCAACAAAATAAAATATGCATGATGGCCACCATTATCTGGTTCAAGTAGGGTAATGCCGTCAGTGGCGGTATTTCCTCCTCAGAATATTTACATACAAAAGTCGCATGTAAAAAGTCCACTTGTATGGCTTGTACACGAATTATGGGCCCTTTCCCCACACAGTGTGCAACGTATCCACAGTTCTCTGTTTTTGTCGAACTCACCACAAATAATGCATAGATCTTCATTCATATCTTTATCCGAATCATCGTCACCAGAGGAAAATGACGTAGAAAGTTCAGCTACAACTACTGTCGGTTTATATGTCCTGCTCAGTTTTTCCCTTTGAGGGAATTCGGATAATCCTTCTTTAAGCATGTTCTTTTCTGCTTTTGTATATTGCTTGTCTTTTTTTTTCTTAATTCTGTCTTGTTTGTTTGTTTCTTTTTCTTCTAACGGGGTTTTTATAGGTGTCGATGTAAAAATTTCTGAATGTTGCTTTTTTGGGGCTCGTTTGGGGGCTACTTTTTTCGTGCCTTCTGATATTTTGGAGGTTCCAGGTAAAGGCAACAATTCATCAAATGATACTTTTAGTTCGTTTACTCTGTTTTGAGCAACAGTGTTTTCAATAGCTTTCAAACGAGTAGGGGCCATTTCATTTTCTCTGTGAACTATTGCAATAGTTTCAATAATGTTGCTATTTACATTTCTTAAAATATTCCCAGGAGGTGTAATCTCATTTTCACGAGGTATTGTAGGGACTGTTTCAGTTTCAAAAGTAATCTGTCCTTCTGAATTTTCTTTATCACAAAATTCTTGGTTTCTGGTTTTAATTTTTATTTTCTATGTCATTTATTTGATTGTATACGGTGTGTAAAGCTTCAGCAGGGAGATAATCATCATTTGTAAAAATTTCAGGATCAACTGGACATATTCCAGTGGCTTGAAAGCCTTTGATGGCCTTTTCAGGAGTTGCTACTCGACCGAATGCTTTATTAAATAATTATTATTTATTAAATAGTTCAGCAATTTCATTTGTTGAAATTTTCTCTCCAATATGGGATCTTAGATAATTACTGCACTCAACGTTGTACGCAGCTTTTAGCGACGAATAAAAGGAAACATCTAAAGGATGTACGCGATGTGAAGTATGAGGAGGAATTGTCAATATATGAATTCCATTATCCCGGCAAAATGTATATGCGTTCAAAGTGCAATGAGTACTGTGGTTGTCAATTACAAGCAGCACAGGGTCTTCATTTGAACATTTGACTGAATTTTGAAAGTGCTGAAGTCACTCTATGAATAAATTTTCAGTGATCCAACCATTATCAGAACATGTGTACATTGCTCCTGGTGGTTCATTTCGTTTGAGCTGTGAGTTCACTCTCTTTTGTGCATAGATAGACATAGGAGCAACATAAAGACCTGCGGCGCTAATACAACACATCACGGTAGTTGTTTTTCCTTTTTCTCCACTTGTTATAAACCCACTCTTTTTTGTCCTTTTCCTGCAAGTGTTTTACCTAGAACATATACCGTAGTTATGCCGGTTTCGTCTGCATTAAAAATCTTTGTGGGTGGAAATTTAAATTTTTCTAGCAGTTTGTTTAAATTGGAAAAAACAATGATATATCTTCCTTATTAAAAGCCGAAATCCGATGAATACTTGTTGCCTCCGGCTTTCTGATTGCAACTGTTGGGTTTCTTTTAAGAAATCCCGTCAGCCAAGCCTTTCCTGCTTCTTTCTTATTTTCGGAAAAATTATGTTTTAATTTATTTTTGTCAGCAAATTCAAATGCACATCTTTTTATTTCTTGGGCTGATAAGCCATAAACTAATTTTGACAG
The DNA here is from genome assembly GCA_036346205.1 of Vesta saturnalis. NCBI lineage: Eukaryota > Metazoa > Arthropoda > Insecta > Coleoptera > Lampyridae > Vesta > Vesta saturnalis. The sequence continues at coordinate 3,338,820 of JARFJB010002108.1, read as the reverse complement.
CTTAAAACCTGATGGGCCAATGCTTTTTCGTTCTCGACATTTAAAATTGGATTACGTCCCATTGCTGGACCTGAAGAATTTTGTTTCTTAATTCTAGTTTGAAGTGTACCTCTAGAGATGTTAAATGCCCTCGACACTTCTCGTAGACTTCTTCCATTATTCTGGATAGCATTTAAAGCAGCCTTTAAATCCTTGCGGGTAATCGCAGCCAGCCGCGATTTTCTCTTTATCGATGGCCGCCGTTACCCTACAGGTAGTCATCGCAAATTATCGTAAATTAAAAAACAAAATAAAAAAATAGAGAACGAACATATCACCAACAATAAACTACAATAAATTTACTATACTGGAATAATCAGAGTTTTGAAAAAGCATGAAATACGTACTTTTATAGGTCGTTGAAATTTGCACTACACTATAAGAACTGCTTGCAAAATACAAAATGCGTCATCACAGCTCAACGGTTAGAGTCTGACTGCTCAGTTCGAATCCACACGGCTAGCAGGTTGTATGGAAGGGGTAGAAAGAGAGATAGCGTCAGTACTAACTTTTCCAACGAAAAAGTTAAGGAGGCCGCAATTACCTTCGGGGCCGTCATTCTCTGCCTTTACCATATATATATATATATATATATATATATATATATATATATATATATATATATATATATATATTAAAATTAACGTAATATTAAGTACATATGTGATTATACAGCATATTGTTAGCTATTGGATTTAAGTTTTATAAGTATTACATTATAATCATGGCTATACAAGGGAATTATTCACAGAATAAGTTTCTGATGATCTACGGATCTACGGAAGTGTTAAAATTTATGTTTGCTTTAATAAAATTCATATTATTCAATTAAATAAGGAGTTCTTATTCTGGTAGCATAATCTGCTTCAGTTCTGAAAGTAAAAGAAAATAATTTGTATCAGATAACGTAGGTGAAGTAAATTGTATGATAAAGATTAGAGAAAAAAAATGATTTTATAAAAGATTCATATAACTTACAAGTGAAAAATGTGAAATTAAACAATTATTATGAAAATAACTTACATATTAGTGTGAAGAGAAAGTGTTGCAACTTAAATTAACAATATAGATGCAGGTTAAGTGCAAGTGTTGAGAAACTAGGTTATGCCATCTCCGAACATAGATGTTGAGATGGAATTTTTCAAATTAAACTATATTTGTGTTAGAGAGTGGTGTATCGTAATGTTTTTTGGGTCACATAATCAATTTCTGTTCATAGTTTTCCTGCAGATAGTAAAATAAGTTAGATAGTAAATTTGTATATGTTAAATTGCATAATTATTGAAATTTGTATGGATTAAGTAGTTTAAAAGTAAATAGGGCAAGATATGTGAACATTTTAGAAAAATGAACAACCAATGAGAATTAAGGGCTGTTGTGTTTGTATGGTAAAATTTCTCCAATCAAATTAATTGTTGGGAAAAATTTGGTACTGCATTTGTTAACTTTTCAATTGAGTCTGCATACAATCTTCAAGCTGAAAGCATGTCACTCGATATGTACATGTAATCAGATTTAAGATTGATCATGTGTTTCGCATAACCTAAATTAAATTAGAAACAAAACAATTGAAATTTTTTTTAAACTACTTAATCGTGAGGTTAACGTGAATTATTTTTACGGGTGATGTGGAACTGGTAAACAATCGAATGTTAAATCATGCTTTCAATTTTTTTTAATATAAAATTTTTTAAACAAAGTTAGCATTGTGTTGTTATTTCAATGCAAACAAAATTAAAAGTTCCAACTAAATAAAATTGTATGCAGATAAATTATTCTATTTAATAATATGATAACCTAAATTAAAATTATTGCATTTAATTATGAAATAAATAAAATCAAAGTGTTTATGGAAAATCTTAAATATTTCTTCATCGTACCTGTACAAGCTGATGGGACTCGAAACACCTATAATTTGGATAATGGATTTTCAATAATGAAAATTGGAGCAGCTGAAAGAAGATTTATATCAATGTAAGTTAATGAATCTTATAATATTATTCTAGGTTATGTTGATGACTATTACTTATCACCTAGGTGTACATATGTAAAGGATTCGAGTAGATTACAGACCAGTTTGCAAATAGTACAACAACTTATTGATCTTGTATTGATACAATATCATTTTAAAAAACAAATTATACTTACAAAAATTTATATAATTCATTGTTTAGCCCTGATGCAATTCGTGCACAAGTTCAACTCAGTGATATCCGCATGCGCGCACTATGTTGTGTAATCGCATATGATACGACGTGTTGGAGAATAATAATTTTTATACGATTCCAAATTTTTCAAAAATTTAACATACGCGTTTAATAACATCCAAAATAAGTATATGGCAAAAATTTTTTTTTAAAACAATAATTGAATTTTATTTTGCAAGAGAACGTAACGTAAATGTTTAATACTATTTTAACTGAGCTAAGCTGGAACTCTATCCCTGATGAGCTAGTCGAGGCGAAATAAATAAATATAATAATTAATTTCATAGAACCATATTCTCCAGAGTTTATTAAACATAGCAATATATATATATATATATATATATATATATATATATATATATATATATATATATATATATCTGGAAATATTCTACCGAATACCAGGCGTGCATCAAAATTAATCAGATAATCCTGGCAAAGCGTTGTTTCCTTAAGGAAACCGCATTTGTTGGTTTTCTCTATTGGTTAAAACAAGAGCCCTCCTCCTTCGGAGTCGGGCTCTTTTAACCAACAGAGAAGACCAACTAATGCAGCAGTTTCCAAGCAACACCGCTTTTTCCCGGATTATCGGTAATTTTGGTATTATATATGATTTAAATTCATGTATAAAAAATCTCATAAGTCGCGATGAATGTGTCACTTTGACATTGGATAAAGTTAGCCTCAAACTTTGCATCTGAATAAAATGTAGGTAAGCTTCCATGGCAGACTTTCTCAAACCTGATTATTGTTTGTTGCTATAACGAATGAACAATTTTCCATTTTTAAATAAAAAAATGTATTCTTGAATTTTTTATAATTACCTAGCTATTATTAATTATTCATTAAATTACCTCATCGAATTACACTCCAGGTTTTTTCATCCAGGATAAAATTCACAAACTACCAGATAAAAAAACTCGTCCTTCGTATTCGTTTTTTTTATCGTAGGTGGTTTGTGTCGTTAATTTACCAAGCAACCGTAAAAAATCAATTTTATCAGGACAAAGAAACCTTTCGTGTAATTACAGCCAACTATTGCGCTAGAGAAATAGTCACTTGTGTTCCTGTTTTTTGTATTCAGTCAATAAAATGTTTTCAAATTTTTATTCTGAAGTTAATTTAATTTACGCGGGAAATAATCTTCCTAAATATAACACGACCTTGATAAAGACTGCTATTTTTGTTTTAAATTTCTCTAATATTTTACAATTTAATTCGACATAATTTTGGCATGAATGATCTAATGACAAAATTACGTCTCATCAAATTGAACACAGCAGAATTGTTATCTAATTCCTTTAAGAACATCAAGTTTTGCATGAATTTTTGACGTTATGTAATGTCACTTTTTATAACTGTCTGTGAAGATTAGTTTTTTTTCTTTTTACTTCACTAATATGCAATAATTAAATCCGTAAAGGAATTAATTATGTACCGTTGGATATTGTTAAGAGTAAAATTAAAAGATAGCCGTTAATTGTAAATAGAAATTTTTCTTTGTTTCAAAATTAAAACTTATTAAGTACTATAAACAAGCGTTAATATGAATACAAGTTTTCTTTTGTTATTCCGAAATTAAAACCGGATAAGTAGTGTTTCAGTTTATATTAAAACGCACATGTTGAATGGAAATTACATTCAAAACATTTTATATTATATTAGAGAATGATAAGAAACCAAAGCACTCAAATAGACTTTAAATCCGATCAATCTAATTAAGAAAATTGCATTGGTAAATAACAGTTTCGATATAAATAATTAAAGTTAAATCTAAAATACTTTCTAGGAATTCCAACTACAAAATAATGTATCTAATCTTTTACTATTATATAAAATTTTATGTATTTAAATAACGCGAACACCAACAGATGTGTCAAACAGTAACTAGCTTCTGGAATTCCGTGATTTTTAGTTGATATATGTGTTATTAATTACTAATTAAATCATTAGATAGATTAAATATTGTTTCTTAATGTAAACTGGCTGAATTTTATGTCAATCGTTCTATTACTTCATACATAATAATTTTAGCACGACGAAAGAAATATTAATTGAGTAGTTGATTTAATATCAATTAAAACAGATTGTTACGCTGTCGCCTTATCGTTAACATTATGGAATTTCCAGCCGTTCCCCACTTTTAAATGTCGTACTCTATACAGGTTGGTACTTTCACAAAAATCTTTATCTTTCGTTCTCACTGCGTTACGTATAGACGAAGCTGCAATTGTGAATTGATATGAGGTAAAGAATAGTTTAACAATTAATTAATGCAATTAAACTTAATAACGACTCGCTCTGTAATTAAATTCGAAATCTAGTTGATTTGTTTCGATAACTAGCAAACGTCACTTTGCTACCGAGCACCGTTTTGCTTGAACCGTAATAATTGAAATCTGAATAATTAATAGAGTTGATACTTATTAAGAATCATTCATTTTCATCCATCATTGGTGAAGAAATTTTGTTTGCCATGGTGACTCTGGCCCTCCGTCCGTACCAATTGAGTTTTAGGTACTTCTTCTACCATAAGGATTAGACCCTGAATTTTATCCTCCACTGAGAAACCCGACGCAGCCGTTTAGGAAGCCTTAGACGTTCAGAAGTGGACCCAAAGACCGCCTGAACGATAGTTTATCTTTGGGTGGCGCCCGGATCCGTTTTCTAACCCCTGGAACGAACGACCGCTGTCCACAACCGTCCAGGAGCATTACATAATAGGTAATACCGTAACTTATAATTTTCTTTGAATAAAATTTTTTTTTCCCCAAACGAGTCTTAATTTTTGTGTTGGACTTCGTTGAGGGCGAGCTTCACTTGCCACCACCGAAAACCCATTACATGTCATGTTTCATGGTTACGTAAGTTTTTCATTTCATCACTAGTGATGAAATACATTACATTTCATAACTAGTGATGTAATGAATCAAACACTTGCAACAATAAAACATTGGAAACTTAACTTTGATTTCATCTTCATTTTTACAATTATTAATATTAACTATAAAATTATAGTAAATGCAATGTTGAAAATTTATGCCTAACCTTGATGGCAGCAGATCAGTTTCTTGAATTGACGTTTCTTCTTGCAAATTCGCGTCGTCTATTATATTTTCCCCCAAAATGTCGTTGGCAATTTTTTTTTCTTATTGAACAGAGAACTCCCCATGTACCCTTAGCCACATTATTTTACTTCCAGCCCCCATGCTTAGTTTTCAATACGTCTGCTCCCGAATCCGCCAGTAAGGAAGCGAACGTCCTTCTATGCAGTGTCGTGTAAATTCTGACACATTTTTTCGTCCAAGATATGGAGCAATTGCATGTGGTAAATTTCCAAATGTAATAATGCCTACTGGATGCACTCCACATTCTTCGTTGAAACATTTCACACAAAAGTGATTATGTTTAGTAACTTTTGGACGTAAATTTATGTACTTTCGTACAAGAGTCATTAAATTCACTCCAAAAACGTTTCGATCTGTAACTACAAATTGGTCGTATACGTTTGTTTTCGTTTCCTGAATGGTAATTTTGAAAAAAATTTCGTTATCTACGACTTCTTATACCAACAGAGCTGTTGGTTCGCATTTTCTGTAAGCTCCAGCAAGTCCAATTACCATTGCTACCTACGAAAGTATTTCTTTAAATGAAGAATATATGTACAAAGCATTATGTGTAGTCATGCCTTTGTCAGTAAAACTTTTTTGTCGTCAGCTTCTTTTAAAAACCTTTCAATGTGTTCTTTGGTAAAAATCATCGACTTTTTAGAATTATATCCTGCAGATTGTCTATTGAGTAATGCAATTAATTGCGTATAGTTTTCAGCATGGAATAGATCGTCCAGGCTGTGGAAAATTTCAGTGTTCTCAGACGTTCAAGCACTTCCTTCTGTGTGCACCAATCTACAAATTTTTTATGGGTCAAATCGCTAGTATCAAACCGTCCAATAGCCGTATTCGCCTTACTTTAATATCAGGGAGATATATATATATATATATATATATATATATATATATATATATATTTTATGTATTATTTTTTTTGTTTAAAAATATTTATTAATGTTAGGGGATAGGGTTCTAATATTGAAATTAAATTGGCAAATAAAATAAATATATTTTAACTTTTATTATTATTATAAAAATGTAAATTTTTTTAAAATCTTTTTCATGAAATCAAAAGAAATTTCATTTCACACATGGAAATATTCTTGTTAAAATTAAATTGTAATTTGTAATTAATAGTTTCAATGTGAAACAGACTTCGTTTGAATTTGCACAAATTACGCATGCGTTGCGTCCTTGCTAACTTAAATAAATGCAGTCTGTCAAAAATTTCATCGAAGGATCTACAATTAGTAAGTACAAATTTGATTTTCTTCAAAGTAAAACTATTATTTTTATAATTACACCTGTTCATTGACTTTTCAGATATTGATACATGTTGTCGTACAAACATTCATACACAATCAAACAAAAACCGTTAATACAGGACATCAAAAGAATAATCAATGCAATAAATGGGTTATGATAGAAAAATTTAACCCACATGTGTTGTTGCAATTTCCAAAGAATGGTCACATTAGGCTTGTTCCATATTAGCATTGTATGTAGACTTCTTTCCATGTATCGATGATACTGCCTTGCTGTTGAAAATGGTGCTGCTTAAATTCCATAACTTCATCCAAATCCATTCACTTGTGATAAATCTACCTCGTGGTAAATACGATGCACTTATGTACTATGCTCATATACTTTCAGACAAGCACTTTTATTTTATTTGTATATTTAAATGTTGGTTTAAATATTTAATAATTTTTCGGATTTAACTTGTATTTTATTCTTATATAAAATTTTGTATTTACTTGCACTTTTATTTTAGATGCCGATATGAAATTTATTTTATAATCTCCATCACTTTCAAAAAAATAAACATCACATCCAAAATAACTGAAGGATTTTATTGACATAAAAAAATGCACATTACCCGATTTTTAAACACGATTTCGAAATGAAACAAATACAATATTATCGACAATTATAATCGGTAACCTTAGTTTTAAATTTTGTTATTGGTTAAAACAATTGTTTCCGAAATCTCAACTCTACGTTGATGGCGGTTCAAATCCGATAATGTTGACGAAAATTTTAACTTACATGTTAACAAAAGCACTACTAGCACTATGACTTAGTCACAAAAAATTTCAAAAAGCAAGAGCAAGAGTGCGAGAAATCAGGAGCGATTCCTTTTATACTTTTCTCATGGATACCAAATTTCCAATTTTTTTTACATTACATACAAAAGATCCTAGTATCTGATTGGTCTAAACAAAAATGTTAAATTAACTAAAACATAAATTATGCCATAACTTTTTCAAATCAATTCCGATTTGCTTTATAAATACATTTCTGAAATCCGGGCCACTTTCCGCATAAAAAGACACCTCACATGCCCTACTTCGCTTCAAGAATTTACATTTTGACAAACTAATATCTAAATTTTCTAATATCTAACAAATTTTATATTTTACAACTAAACTAATTACATATTCAACTTCTACATTAAAAACTGTATAGGAATACACCTATTTCAACCCATTTTACCTAGTTTTAACAAAATGTTTACTTTCATACCTTCAATTTAGGTAGTTACCCCAACTTTTCTAATTTCATGTTTTGATTACATATTTACAGTTAATTGCTTTGTGAAAATGAGGGAAACCTACTATTATATGCTTTTATAATTTATTATAAACTTATCTTATCCTATAAAAACTATAAATTTGTAAAATTCTTAAATATAGTACTTAACCTAACTTTATATAATTTACTTTTAACTTGCGTTTTATACGTCTATATCACTTGAAATGTTTATCTAATATGTTCTTATATGTGTCTCTAACACAATCACTGTTTATTTGTACTCCATAGTTTATAATTTTGTCTTTTCACACTTCCATATTGTTAACACATTTTGTACATTTTTGTATACAAATTGTAATTATATATTAAATATCACATTGCACAAATGTTGTTCATGTTCTTAGTTATGTTTCTAAGACACTACCACTTCTTATGTACTTTTTAAACATTTTGTGATTTACCAATATACCGTCTTCGTACCATAATCCTTTTTTATAGTTCGCAGAGTTTATGCATTGTAGCTATTACTATACATGTTCTACACATTAGAATTATTGTACTTCATGTAATCAATATCTGTCACGTGTTTAAATTGCTTAAATAAATTGATTTAAATGTGAAATTACTTATATATCTTAAACTAAACTAAATGTACACACTAATATGAATCGTGTTGATCTTTCTAACATGCTACTGGTATAGCTCTTTGCTTTTATGAATATAACAACCTTGTGCATACGCCACAAAGCCTGTTTTGTTGCATCAAAACCATATTTTTATACTCGTATACTATTTTTTTCTCATAACGAACTGTTTACTTCTTCAATTTTATTTAAACTTGCATACTATATAGAATTTAAGCTCGATAAACTCTAGTCCCTTTATTATTTCTATTTCAAACCATCGCAATATATATATATATATATATATATATATATATATTGAGATGAATCTAATTAGATACAGGTAGCTATGTAATTTCCATAGTGAAGTTTTGTTTTAGTTTGTACGAAAAGGGTACATTTCCATATATAATCGTAGAATAATATGATTAATAAACATTGAGGTGTTTGAGAAATTTAAGATATTTTCTTAATGTTGTGTTAATAATGATAATTATAGTATTAGACAACACAGTACATAAAAGTATAGGGGATGTTTGTTTCGTTTTTGAATTAATTCAATTTTATTTTAGTTTTATAAGTTTATATTAAACAATATTCCCTAACGACATGTAATACGGGTTGTGGATGACAAAAATAATGTTACAATTAGAGATAGGCTGGTATCAATGTCACAATTTACATGTGCGCAGCCGAAATTTTCGAGAACATTCGTATTTGTGCGTTAAACTCATAATAGTGCAAAACTTATAGAAAAAACAGAACAAGCACATTAGTGGGTGACTATATAACCTGGATCATGCAATAGATCTGGAATTATTGTGTTTAATTCAACAGTTCATCACATAAAACTAGTGTATGACAACATTCCGACACTAGTTGTAGGAGAACTTATCTACCTACAAAAGTGATTAAATAAACTAATTTGTAACTTAAACTATAGTTCTAAACATTTACATGAACAATTTTTGTGCTTAAAAATGTGAAATTTAACATTTATTTGATAAAGACAATGTGAGGTTATGTCATTTCTCCGAACATACAATTTTTGTGAAAAGTAATTTTAATTGAGACAATTCCAATAAAATAAATTAGTAGAGGCAAAAATAATAAGGTAGCCTCAATTTTATGATGTAATTCCTTATTTTTATGTTCAATTTTGTTAATTTTAGTTTGTAAGAATTGTGTTAGATGTAAGAATTTTTTCCTTTCAAATTGGCCGCAGGCAGTTTTGAGGTGTATATTAGGGTGCAGTAGCTTCCCCTATTCCTGTGGAGATACTTTTCAAGCCTGTAAATTGCATAGAATTAGTTTAATTTCAATAAATAAGGGTAGAAATCAACATTGTTATTAAATGTCCGATTTAGATCTTGTTTGGTATCAAAATTTAGAGAAATTTGTGTAGATTTTGGAAATGTTTTTAGATTTAAGATATGTTAAATAGGAAGAAAGTTATAAGGTTTTAAAGAATTTACGTAATTTAAGAATTGTTTTAACCAATAGGAATTAAGCAAAAATTTCTCGTAACTAAGGAAACATTCGAAGAATTTGGTTGTCGAGTAAAAAGATATAAATACAAGCGTTTTTAGCTTCTTGAGCTCTCTTGATTAACTTTGCAACAACTTGTCAGAGCAAGCTGTTGCGAATTGTTTTGAAAATATAAGTTTAAACAAAATTTTAAATCACATCGGATTATAATAAAGTGCGGTTTAGTTTCAAGTAATCACGAAACAAGTGATAATCTTTTGTTCGTAATATAATTTTAAATAAGGTTAGTTTACCTTTTCGAACCTTAATTCGGAAGTTTCGTTTAGTTATAAAAATTTTTCTGACGTTTCGATTTTGTGTAATTAAATATAAATCGCATGTGTTGATGTGCATACTAAATTGTGGTGTCCATAAGTTATTTTCATTATACACCCTGTTTATTAAAAAGTGTTTTAATTTACGACAACCATCCATTTTCCATGCTCATTCAAAAATTTACTTTTGAATGCAATTTATCAAAGAAGCAATAAACCTAAAACAAAGATTCGTCAACATTATAATATTAATAGTGAAACTTACCGAAGTGAATAAGCTGATTATCGTAAAGAAAACTTTGGATGTTCGAGTGGCAGAATAGCAGTTTGCAGCAGCTGGTGTTTACTATCGTCTTGTGCAGCAGATACCCACGAAGAGAAGGACCAAATGTGAGTATTTTGTTGACATTGATACTATATTGTTATGTTCGCAACTTATATCCTTTGTAATAACAATGATGTGCAACAACAAGTATGCATGTTCGAAGGGAATGTTATTTGTTCTAGAAATTTAAATGTTTTCTTGATAATTGTGTTTTTATTAATCAAACATCTTTATACTTACTGGTTTGTCAAATTTAATTTTCTTTATGATAGGTCATATGGTTGCGGATTCACTGCGCACGCTCACTATTATTTTTAAAAGTAGTTGTTATATACAGGGTATAACGCAGATATTGATGCGAAGTAAAGATTATAATCCGATTTATTTAATCAATTAAGATTTTTTTTTATTAAATAGGACATTACCTTAGTGTATTTTGATCATGTTAGTTAACTATGGTTATTGTAGTCAAACCAATAAGTTATTTCAAGTTCATGATAGTTTGTTTTATAATATTAAATGCAAGTTCCTTCTAAATTTTCGTTGATCCCTATCCCCTGTTAGATGAGTCTCATTGTTCTACCGGAGCTTAATTTTATTTTTATATATTTTTTTTAATCTTTATTATAATAAATACATTTTAATAACAACAAGGAGAAGAGAAAGGAATATTCATGGATATATATATATATATATATATATATATATATATATATATATATATATATATATATATATATATATATCCCTTTCAGAAACATTCATTATATTAATATTATAGAATTGCGAAATTGACGCTGTAATAATAAAAATTTGTGACATCTTAAAATGTCAAGTCCGCCCATTCTTTTTAAATTAAATACAATTCATGTTTTGAACAAAAATTGTTATTTTTACGGAATTAGATAAAACGTGCCTAATACGTTATGAAAAGCTTGTTTAACCAACTTAATTTGCAAAACTCGTGCTACACACTCGTTTGGGCAAGTATTATGTTCATTAAACAATATTAGGTAAATAACTATTATATCGACGAGTCATAATTGAGTTACTTTGGTTTCAACTATATGTAAATGTGATGTACCATTTCCACTAAATTAACAATTTCTTGATGTTTGGCTATTGCTAAGTTCTTTCTAAATTTCTAATTTTTCAATTACAGGCCTTAATTACTTAACAAGATTTATTTAATTTTTTTTTGTTTTCGAGATAAATGACCTACAGCCTTAAAGGGCACCATTACATACATTTGTAATGGATATGCTATGTCCCCAATTAGGTAAAACTCTCCTAGATCTATATCAATTGCAGTTATTTTATTATACAAATCTGACCGTCTAAATAATGCAGCATCGTATGCAGATCCGGGGAAGCCTGTGTACACAGTAAATAGCAGATGTACATTGCAAACAGTTTGCAACAATATAGAACGGTACTTATTTCGGTTAATGTACGAAGTGTGATAGTCCTTTGGCTCCAATCACTCCTGAACAGGAATGTGTCATATTCTATGTACTTTAAAGTATCTAATGTTTTATCGCTTAAGATCGTTAGATATTGTTTGAAAAGAATGTTGTGATGGCCATCCAATGAGACATTGCAAACTTAGTTGCATTAACATTTTACACATTTTGTATAGAACTGTCCAAGTGGATCTATTTATTCCAAATCAATTGACGACTGATCTGAAATACAATAGTTCTTACCCGTGATTAAATGGAAATCAAAAAGTAAGTTGTGTTAACTTTCCATGTTAACCAAATCATGATCATACACCCTTTGTCAATGCATATTTCGGGCCGAACTGGACATACAATATCTCGCTTACCATACATAAGGTGAAGTTTTTGTAGTAACACTTCAAAAACATTGGCATCGATGCGTAAATGATGTTGAAATTGGCTGTTGGTCATGGAGCGTTCAGTCATCGTTGACTGAATCGCTGTCGAAAAATAAACAAGGAGAGTAAGAAATTTCTTTTAAATTGTATTCAAAAGTATGAGTCTCTAGTCTGAGTGGGAATTCTAGTGGTTGTTTATAGTAAGTTTTTAGACGTCCCATGTCTTAATGCAATAGTGTCAACAAAAAGAAAATTAAAAAAAATTATTTAATTCTGTAATTAAAAATTGTTATTAATTTTTTTAAATACATAAATAAAAGGTTTACCTCGAGTAGAATTTGAACCTACGACCTGTACTTTACTGTAGCAAAGTACAGGTCATAGGTTCAAATCCTACTCGAGGTAAACTTTTTATTTATGTATTTAATAAAATTAATAATACTTTTTAATTACATATTTACTTTTGAAATTATTTGTTCATAACAAAACTTATAATATTTAATTCTGTATTTTACTTCGGCTTTTAAAAGAACATAGTTAACCAAATGGCCAGCAAAGTGTTACTCATATTTGGGCGATCTTGGAGATAGTTAAAAAATTGGATGCAATTCATTTCAAAATTAGGTTTTGTCATTAAAAGTCTTTTTAAAGTTCTTACAATAAGGCTAGTTTTTTCGCTGGTCCAAATTTTATTCATATTCCGGTAAACATAAGCATTGTTTGTCAATAGAAACAGAAACTTCTTTCCACATTTTTTTTAACAAATAGAAAATAATAAATTCGTCTTTGGTATTTATTTCGATTTATCCAAGGCTTTTGACATAGTAATTCATAAACTATTATTAACAAAATTAGAAAAGTACGGAATACGTAGTAATCATACGTTCTTAGTTGTCTAATAGAAGTCAAAAAGTGTGTATAAAGTCATCAACTAAATTTATTCAGAGTCTGTTCCGATATCACAGGGTGTACCGCAAGGGTCGATCCTTGACTCCCAAATTTGTTTGATTTTCGTTAATGATCTTTCAAGCTATGTTGGTTTACCTACCTTGTGCCCATATACAGACGACTTCTCATGTTTACTTAGTAAGGATATCTTTACTGAACGGTCACAGTCAATGACCGATGTTTCAAATAAAATGCTGAGCTGGTGTAAAATAAATAAATTTAAATTCTTAGGAGTTAATATAGACTCGCATTTACAGTGGTTCGACCTGATAGATTCTATTATCAAGAAATTAAATTCTGCATGTGCAGCAATCAGATATATAAGAGAAAAGTTAAATCTACATTCCATAAAAAACTATTATTTTGCATGTATACAAAGTACCTACTATTCAATACAGCGTACTGTTTTGGACAATTCAGTACATTCAGTTACCATATTTAAAACAAAAAAAGATTATTTGAGTAACATTAAGCTTGCCGCCTAACGTGTCTTACCAATTGTACTTCAAAGAATTAGGTATCATGGCAATACCAATATATATATATATATATATATATATATATATATATATATATATATATATATATACATATATATTTGTATAATGTGCATTGTTACGCTAGAATTATATGTAAACCCTACATTATGAGGAGAATGGCGTCATTACTGCGCTGGCGTAGTAAGGCTAAAACAGAAATTTTGGTTTTTATCGTGTTCATGATACCGGAGACAATTGAAATTGTTATGATATACTAAGTTATGTTGCTGGCTAATATTGCCGTTGTCATTTTTTCCATAACTTCCCTGAAAATTTAATTTTACGGAAATATAACCTCAACCTAAATTCTAATTATTTCTAATACCAATGCAGTCACTACTGTTCTAGTAAATTGTAACTAATGTAGAAGTTATTTCAAACAAAGTAGTGCCTTTTGAAATTCTAAAAAATGTTAATAAATGCCCTTTTAGGTGAAAATTAAAATCAACAGCGTAGTAGTGCACATTATACATATATATATATATATATATATATATATATATATATATATATATATATATATATTGTACTGATATTTACCCCTATATATATTCCCACTTAATATATTTAACGTTATTCTTATTATATTATTATAATTAATTTTATAATTTATTATTATGTTGTTATTGTTATAAAAAAAAAAATAATATCCGGTAGAAACAATGAGACTCATGTAACAGGGGATAGGGATCAAAATTTAGAAGGAACTCTACTTTTAACATTGTAAAATAAATGATCATGAATTTGAATTATATTACTTGTTTGAATATAATAATCATAGTTAATATGATTAAAATTACATTGAGTTAATGTCCTATTTATTTTTATAGTATCTGAATTGATTAAATAAATTGAATTATAATTTTTAATTCGCATAGATATCTGTGTTACACCCTGTACATAACAAAATTCTTTTAAAAATATACGTGAGACTGCGCTATGAATACGCAACCATATGATTTGACCATAGAGAAAAGTGAAATTCGACATGCAAGCAAGTATAACGACGTTTGAATAATAAAAAAAAACACAATTAATATAAACCATTTAAATTTTTAGAACAAATAACAATCCCTTTTGACATGCATACCTGTTGTTGCACATCATGGTTATTACAAAGGATATAAATTATGAACATAACAATAAAGTATCAATGTCAACAAAGTACTCACATAAAATGTCCTCCCTTCGTGGGTTACTGCTGCTGAAGATGGTTGAAGACAACAGCTCCTGCGAACTGCAATTCTGCTTCTCGAACATCCAGAGTTTTCTTTTAAATAACCAGCTTAATCACTTAGGTAGGTTTCACTATTAATATTAAAATATTCACGAATCTTTATTTTAGGCTCATCACTTCTTTATTAATTAAATTCAAAATAAATTTTGAAAAGCATGGATCGTTGATGGTTGTTGTAAATTAAACACACTTTTGATAAATAAGGTGTATAATAATAAAAAACTTGCAGACAACACAATTAAATATGCACATCAACATAAACAATATAAATTTAATATGAACAAAGTCGAACTGCGGAAATATTTATATAACGTAACGAAAACTTCCGATTTGTGGTTTGAAAAGGTAAACTAACCTTAACTTAAATTATTTCACGAACAAAAAACTATCACTTGTTTCGTGACCACTTCCGATACTAAATCGCACTTTGTTATTTTCCCGAAGTGACATTAATTTGTTTTTAAATTATTTTCAAAAAAATTTCGCGACAGCTTACATTGGCAAGTTGTTGCAAAAGATGAAAATCAAGAGAGTTTGTGAAGCTAAACCACTTGTATTTATATGATTTTACTCGACAACCAAATTTCGAATGTTTTCACTAGTTACGACAAATATTTGCTGCATCCTTATTGGCTACTGTAATTCTTAAATTACGATAATTCTTTAAAGCCGTATAGTTTTCGCCCCGTTTAACATTTCTTAAATCTAAAAACATTTCCGTAATCTCCATAATTTTATCTATAATTTGAAACCAAACATGATCTAAATCTTACACTTAATAACTACTTTAATTTTTACCCTTATTTATCGACTTTACACTAATTCTATGAATTTTACAGGCCTGGAAATTACCTCTACATGAATAGGGGATGTTACTACACCCAAATATACATCTTAAATATGCCTACGGCCAATTTGAAAGGAAAATTACTTAAATTCTACCAAAACTCTTACAAACTAAAATTAACAAAAATGGACATAAATATAAGGAATTATAACATGAAATTGAGGCTACCTCACTATTTTTGCCTCTAGTAATTTATTTTATATAAATTGTCTCAATTTAAAATACTTTTTACAAAAATTTATATGCGAGGGTATAACATAACCTCATTTTGTCTATATAATTTTAATGTTAAATTTCACACTTTTAAACACTATAATTGTTAATGTAAGTGTTTAAATTTAATGTTCAAGTCACAAATTAATTTATATGATCACTTTCGTGGGTTCATAAGTTCTCCTACGCCTAGTGTTGGAATGTTGTGATACACTAGTTTAAGGTCATAAACTGTTGATTAAACACAATAATCCCAGAGCTGCTGCATGATTCATGTTTTATAGTCACTCACTAATGTGCTTGTTCTGTTTTTTCATAAATTTTTGCACAAATATGTGTTTAACGCACAAATACGAACGTTTTCACTAATCTTGGCTGCGTACAAGTGAATTGCGACATTGATACCAGCCTAAATCTAGTTTTAACATTATTTCTGTCAACCACAACCTGTATTACATGTCGTTAGGGAATATTGTTTAATATAAACTTACAAAACTAAATGAAAACTTGAATGAACTCATAAACGATAACAAACATCCCCTATACTTCTATGTTCTGTGCTGTCGATTATTTAAACTAACATTAAAATTATATTAAGAAATATTTAAATTTTTCAAACTCCTCAATGTTTATTAATCATTTTATTCTAGAATTATTAACTGAAATGTACCATTTTGTACAAACTAACGTAAAACTTCACTATGCAAATTTCATAGCTACTTGCACGTAATTAGATTCATCTCAATATATATATATATATATATATATATATATATATATATATATATTGAGATGGTAAAATATTCGTAAAATCAATATGGGGATAGGATTCTATTTGAAGTTTTGTATAATTAAATATGATTATGCACCGCACTAGCTCAAATCTCAAATTGGGATAGAGTTCTTTCTGTTGGGAAATATACATAAATGTAATTTACTCTTTGCTATGTATTTAATTTTTATTATGAATTGAATTGCATTCCGAAGTACAATTGGAATTATTAACTTTTTTATTATGTGGATTCCACGTTATATCAAATATCTTGTGTGTGAAACGAGACTTACTAAAGTTTGCACAATGACGCATGCGTTGCGTATTAAATGAAATCAAATACCAAACTGTCAAATTTGTTAAATGATAACTTCTTAAAAATGTGATCTTCATAATGTAATTGAAATTGAAATTTGGAAAGAAGACTAAATTTTTAATTGTTTTACAGATGTTTACACAGCTATTGCATAAACATTTAAACCCATACATAAAATATAAATGCAGGAAATCACACAAATAATGAATACAAGTTGAAGGGTTATGATTAAAAATTGACTCACATGTGCATCGGCATAACTTCAAAAAGATGTGTTCATACAGCTGGTTCCATTTCCAAACGTAGGCTCCTTCCAATCGGTGATCAATATTATTGATCCGCTCCACTTGCTGCTGCAGTACTTCCAATAATTCAACAATGTCCCTCGGATAAATGGTTGCTTTTCTTGTGGTAAACATGCTTATAATTGCTTAAATGTTTTCACTCAAACACTTAATTATTACTTATTATATTTATTTGATTGTTGTTTTAAAATATTTCAATTATTTTCACTTTAAATCTTGTTTTAAAGTTGTAAAATTTTTAAACTAACTTCACTTTTCTTTTTAGCATCCGGTATGGAATATCATTTATTTATATATCGCAGCAGGAATAAACATCAATTGGAAAAGTTGAATAAATTTTATTTTACGATAACATAACCAAAAATCAATTACAACAACCGAACTTTTCAAAACATCAAACATAAATCGTAACAACTTGTTAAATTTAAATCGTAATAAACTTTACGAGCATGGAAATTTATCGGTAACCTAACTTTATTTAAGATTGTAGGTTAAGAACAATTGTTTCTGAACTCTCGTCTCTTCAATAAACTCGTATTAAATTTTCCCATAATAAACGTGGTTTTAAAGTTACGTGTTAACACAAAACACAACACTTTAACCTTTGCCATAAAAATTTAAACTTTGAGAAACAAATAGAAGAGAGAGAGCTGTTCTGGAACAATTCCTTATATACTCTCCTGTTAGCTACAGAAATTTCAATTTTTTTTAAGAATATCAACAAGGTAACCAAGTCTGTGATTGGTTAATAAAAATTTGAAAACTTATCTAAAATATAAATTATGCTATAACTTTCTTAATAAGCTACTGATTTAAATTTTAAAAACAGAAATGAAATCTGTGCAAGATGACGCACAAAATGATACCTCACTTGATATACATCTGTCAAAAATTGTACGATTTGACTTATCTATCCTAAACTAAATTTGCTTATATCTAAAACTACACTTAAACTAAATACATATTCGTGATCTGCACGAAAATTTGAATTAGAAAACATTTATTTCATCTCCAAAATCTTAAATTTAGAGGAAAATTCTTTTTTACACAGGAAATTTGTGTAGTTAACCCCATTTTATTTAATTTATGTTCAAATGACTTGTACAAAGTAAACTATTGCATGGAAATGAGGAAAACCTCCTATTAATTATATTAACAACTTATTCTAAGCTCAACTTACTCTATAAAACTGTAAATTTGCAAAAAACCTTAAATTTAAAACTTAACCTAACTTAATTTAAATGTTCATATAATTTACGTAATTAACGTCCAAATCAATCAAAATGTTACTTTCATAAGTTATAAAATCCGTCTTTAATTTTCTAAATGTTCACTTTTCTTGTAGCGTTTAAATATTAGTCACTTTAACGATCCATACTGTTAAACACATTTCGTTAAAAATCTAACACAAAAATGTATCTGCATGTAAATATCCAAATGTTAAATTGTTGTGTAAATTGTGCTTAATGTTTACTATGCACTACTTTGTCTGTTGCACTTATATTTTCACTACCATTGTGAGTAATAATTAAATCATGTTCGTACTGTAACCCTTTCTCAAATTTACACATCTTTCCTGCATTTTACCTTACTTATAATATGTCACTAATATAAACATAACTTTAAACTGTGTGCTAAACATCTGTAAAATACCCAAATGCTAAAATACTTTAAGTGAAATGTAAATTTAATGAAATAACATCTACGAACTTAATCGTACTTACAATTTAACCTTCCTGACATGTTTCTTATGTAGCACAATGCTTTTTATGAATGAACCAACTTGTACAAATCTTATTAAGCCCGTTTCATCAAAACAAATCACTTTCTTTCAATCGTTTACCAAAATACTTCAAATAAATGCAGTGTAAATATACGGTAATTGATCTCAAATTGTTCTACATAGAAATTACAAGCTTAAACTCTCAAATCGCTGTCTTAATCTTTTATCTAACAATCTCTATATCTCTATAATGGCTATAACGTGGAGAAAATAAATAATGGCATAAATTTTATTAATTTTGTTATAGTATATACTTGGGGATAGGGTTGTAATATTTTAATTTCGTTGGCAAATCAAAATATAACTATTTAACTTTATAAATTATAATTATTATATTGAAATGTATTCGTAAAATCATGAAATTTTTTATTTCACACCCGGAAATGTTCATGTTAATAATTTAATAGTAATTTGCAATTATTTGTTTCACCGTGTAACAGGCTGCTCTACGGAATTGGCAAAATGTTCGCATGAGTTGTCTGTCAAAAATGTTCTTTATTTTGAAATTATTATCTTTATGGTTACACCTGTTCATTATCTTTCCAGATATTGATACACGTCGTTGCACAACAAATACACATAAATTCAGAAAACATAACTATAGGACATTAAAGAGTAATCAATGCAATATGTTGGGTTATGATAGCAAAATAAACTCACATGTGTTGTCGTAATCTCCGATAAATGCTCACCTTAAGCTTGTGCCATATTACCATTTGATGTAAACTTCTTTCCATCTAACGATGATACTGCCTTCCTGTTGCAAATGGTACTGCTTAATTTCCATACATTCATCCAGCTGCATTAACTTATGATAAATCTTCTTTTTTGAAAATACGTTGCACTTAGGTAATATGCTCATATACTTTTGTAGTTGCACTTCATATTTCTTAGAATATTTAAATATTGATTTAAATGTTTATTAATTTCTCGGATTAGAATTATTTTTATTCTTTCATCAAGTTTTATATTTACTATCACTTTTATTTTAGATGCCGATTTGAAGTTACTTTTATTTTATAACCTTCATTACTTTCGAAAAAAAAATTAAACATCGCATCCAAAATATCAGAAGAAATTTATTTACATAAAAAAATGCACATCAACCGCTGTTGATACAAGATTTCGAATTGAAACAATATAATAATGTCGAAAATTATAACCGGTAACCTAAGTTTTAAGATTTGTTATATCGATTGTTTCTGGAATCTCAAACTCTACGTTGAACGCGGTTCACTTCCGATAATGTTAACGAAAATTTTTAACTTACATGTAACGAATGCACTATAAGCACTATGACTTTTTAGTCACACAAAATTAAAATTGTAAGAGGATAAGAGTTGTAAGAGAGTGAGAAATCAGGAGCAATTCCTTATATACTTTTCTCATGGATACCAAAGCTTTCAATTTTTTTTTTTACATTACATACAAAAGATTCTTGCATTTGATTGGTCTAAACAAAAAAATTAAATGAACTAAAACATAAATTATGCCATAACTTTGTCAAATAAATTCGGATTTGCTTTTTAAATACATTTTTGGGATCAGGGCAAATTTTTCGCTTTATGAATTTACATTTTGACAATTTACTAACTAAAGTTACTAAAATCTAACAAATTTTATATTTTACAACTAAACTGAAGACATATTCAGCTTCTGAATAAAAAACTGTATAAGAATACACTTATTTCTATCCATTTTTCATAGTTTTAACAAAATTTCTACTTCAATAGCTTAATTTTTGATACATAACCCAATTTTTCTAAATTTATGTTTAAATTACATATTTAATGTTAAATTCTATGTGAAACTGCGGGAAAACTATTATTATATGCTTTTATAATTTATTCTGAACTTATCTTATCCTATATGAACTATAAATTTGAAAAATTCTTAATTATTGTACTTAACCTAACTTTATATAATTTAATTTTAAACGTCTATATCGTTTGTAATATTTATATAATATGTTCCTATATGTGTCTCTAACACCAACACTGTTTTTCTATACTCTATAGTTCCTAATTTTGTCTTTTCACACTTTCACAATGTTAGCATATTTAGTAAATTTTTGCACACTAATTGTATTTATATTGTAAATATCACATTACACAAATGTTGTTCAAGTTCTTAGCTATGTTTCTAAGTGGCTATAACTTCTTATGCACTTTTGAAACACTTAGTTTGTGAATTACCAATATACTGTCTTCGTATCATAACCCTTTTTATAGTTCGCAGAGTTTTATGCATTGTACCTATTACTATACATGTTCTACACATTAGAATTATTGTACTTCATGTGATCAATATCTGTTGTGTATTCAAATTCTTAATTAAATTGATTTAAGTGTGAAATTTTTTATTTAACTTAAACGAAACTGAACGTACACACTAATATGCATCGTGTTGACCTTTTTTGCATGCTACTGCTATAGCTCATTGCTTTTATGAATATAACACCATTGTGCAAACCCCATAGAGCCTGTTTTGTTGTAACACAATTATATTTTTATACTCGTATACTATAATTTCTCATAACGAAGTGTATAACTTCTTCGACTATATATGAACTCACATACTATATATTATTTGAGCTCTATGAAACTACCCCCTCTATTATACCTATTTATAACCATCGCAATATATATGTATATATATATATATATATATATATATATATATATATATATATATATATATATATATATATATATATATATATACAGGGTGTTTGGTACATCGATGCAAATATTTAAAGGGGTGATATAATAGGTGATTTTGAGTCGATTTAAGCAAACATACTTATATACCAAGTGTTACCGTTTTTGAGATAATGCCACTTTTAATATTTCTTGATTTTACCGTGCTTTTCTGCAAATATCGAAGTGTACAAGCGTAATAAGCCGTCTTATCGCAAACTTATTCTAAGTTTTTTTATTCCTCATGAAGTGATTGTTCATATTATTTTATCAGAAAAGCCTAAACTGTCTTTGGTTCTTGTCTAGAACTTCTTAAACATGAAAGTTTTAATTTGTAAAAAAGCAATCACTAAAATTCAAACGTGGATTTAGTCTAAAATCTTTCGTTATTTTTTCCAATTTCAGTAAAACTTCTTTGGGCAATGGTCTTTAAGATAGCATGAATAGATTTAGAAAAATTTTCACAAATTGGAAAATTGAATTTAATTACCAAAATACCCCCTAGGCGCATTCGCCAAAACGTAAAATAGCCCTTCATTATTTAGTTTAAATAGTTTAAAAAAAGCAGATTTTTAGAAAATGTTTTACGGTTATCGCTCAAGCAGTACTTGAGTTTACAGAAACTGTTTCTGAATTCAAGATTTCTTTCACCTCAATAACACTGGAATGTAAAATTTTCTTAGCAAAATCGAGTTTATTTTCAAGTGAATCTACATTGCTATTTAAAACGCCACTTTTGACTTTTCGTTTATTTAGTGGAAATAATTTCAATGGTGGTAAATTTAATACAATCGTGCAAAAAACAGTATGAGCATCACGAACATTAAGGGTTGTACCGGTCTCCGGCCAAATTCGCTATCGCTCAGCCTCCAAACATGGCCGGCGACCGGTAAACGTCCCTTGCTGTTCTTGATACTCAATATAATATTGCCTCGTGCAGTACTAATTTTGAACACCAATAATAATACTATTAATGTTTTAATAAATCGGACATTTTCTAAAAATCTGCTTTTTAAACTATTTAAACTAAATAATGAAGGGCTATTTTACGTTTTGGGAATGCGCCTAGGGGTACTTTTAATTAAATTAAATTTTTCCAGTTTGTAAAAATTTTGTAAATCTATTCATGCTATCTTAAAGACCATTGCCCAAGGAAGTTTTACTGAAATTGGAAAAAATTAACGAAAGATTTTAGACTAAATCCACGTTTGAATTTTAGTGATTGCTTTTTACAAATTAAAACTTTCATGTTTAAAGTTCTAGGCAAGAACCAAAGACATATTAGGCTTTTCTGATAAAAGAATATGAACAATCACTTCATAAGGAATAAAAAACTTAGTATAAATTTGCGATAAGACGGCTTGTTACTTGTACACTTCGATATTTGCAGAAAACACGGTAAAGTCAAGAAATATTAAAAGTGGCATTATCTCAAAAACGGCAACACTTGGTATATGGGTGTTTGCTTAAATCGGCTCAAAATCACGTATTCTATCACCCTTTAAATCTTTGCATCGATGTAAACACTGTATATATATATATATATATATATATATATATATATATATATATATATACAGGTATGGAAAAATATTACCGCGGGTCTGACTTATAATAAGTAAAACAAAGACAGTACAATCAGTTCACCTGCTAAGTGAGATAGAATACACAACAAACTAAAAGCGCTGATGCCATATATGCGTCTTTTGAGTAGGCTAGTTTCAATGCACATTCAATTGCTACTGTCGACGAGAATTGAAAATCAGTGTTTTTGCAAGTCTGACACAATACTCATGTATTCCACTGAAGGGAAAATACAGATTATTAAGTGGTATTATTCAGGAAGCACTGCACAAGAAATAATGGGCAGGTTTGCTTTTTCCTTTGAAAACAGGCCAATTCCATCATAAAGTACGATTATGAGTACTGTTTGTAAATTTCAAAGATGTGGATGTTTAAATAATTATAGAAAACACAGTATCATTGATGGTAATGATGGTGAGCATCCTGGTCGTAACTTAAACGAAGAGCGCGAACTCCAAGAAATTGCAGCTTGTAGTTTAGTAGAAACTAATTTTCCGTGCAATAATACAAAAATTGCTGAAGAAATGAATATTGAACCAAGAACAGTTCGCAATATCTTGAAAAAGGAATAAATACCGTTGCTATAAGTTGCAAACTACATAAAGCGTATGGAATTTTCTGAAGATATAATGAATCGGGCTAATGAAAACGAAAGATTTATTGAAAATATTTTGTTTACCGACGAGTGTTCTTTTAACTTACATGGCCATCACAATCCGTCTGTCACTGTTGGTTACTCTCGGGAAAACAAACACATTAGTATTCCTTACCGGACACATAACCCCCAAAAAGGTAATGTGTGGGCAGGAAATTTAGGCAATTCCATAATTGGTCCATTTTTTATCAACGGAAACTTGAATGCGGACAAATATTTAGAATTGTTCAGCTGTTCAACGCCTCAATATAAATTTTGATGACATTTGGTATCAAGAAGATGGCTGTCCTGCACATACTGCAATAAGAGTTCAACAGTTTTTGGAAACTACGTTCCCTAACCGTATTATTAGTGGAAAAGGTATTATTACATACCGTCCTCGCTCAGCTGGTATCGCGCCGAACGACTTTTTTTTGTTTGAGGATACGTATCCCAGCAAATTTATGGGCACAGACGTGAACGTGCTAACAATTTGGACGAACTTCGTGTCAAAATTACACTCTTTAAACAGCACTACCCAAGAAATGTTAGAGAACACCCGAACTGAATTTTATCACAGATTGGGTTACTGCGTTGCGCAAGGTGGAGGTCTTTTCGAAAATCTTATAAAGAGTTTTGAAAATAGTGTATTCTGTTCATTTTTAAAAATAGTTGGTTTTTCAATAAGAATTATGATGGTAAAGTTAAACTTTAAACTTACGTTATACTGTCAATGTTAATGTTCTAGTTTGAAGCTCTCGTAAGTTTCTTCTTGGTTCATCTTACGAGTAGTAATCGAACCATGTCATAAATTCGCAATTACAATAAACTTCGATGTTTGAATTTATGTTTAAGTGTAAAGTATTTACTTAATAGTTTCAAAGAACACGCGACTTTTCAACATCATCTTAATTGCTTTGGTTTCGTTAGAAATATTGAAGCTAGATTGAAGGAGACTTAAGTAGTTCATATAAAGCTCATTGGGTTTCTTTCTAGCTTATTATAAGTCAGACCCACAATAATGTTTTCCGATACCTGCAATTTGGCAAACTTGCTAAATTTACTGCTGTCAAACGCGCGAACTGTTAAAACGGCTGAAGTTTAAATAGTGGTTGTTTTCTGAAATTTTCCAATTTTCTTATTTTTTCTTTCCGTAAGAACTTTCTACAAAGTATTATAAAACTTAAAAAAGTCAATGAAATCGGTGAAGTCGTTCTTAAGTTATGGCGTGACAACGGACATTTTTATATGTATAAATGTGCACTAAGTTGTGAAATTTTACATATTAGAAATGTTTTAGATGACATGAAAATAAATTATGGATTACCTATCACTTTATTTGAAGATAATCAAAGTACAAGCTATTGCAGAATTTTTCGGAGAAATGGATAGGCAGAGCAGGTACAGTTCCGTGGCCTCCAAGGTCTCCGGATATCACATTATTAGACTTTTTTGTGTGGGGTTTTTTAAAGGAAAGAGTGCATGCGACTCCCGTGAACACACAGAATGAACTTATGGATCGCATAAGAAATGCTTCCAATGAGATACCATATTTAGTGAATTTGGATCGGTCCATTGTTCGTCGATGCGAGTTGTGCGTTCAGAGCAATGGTTCTTATTTTGAACAATTTCTGTAAATTTGTATGTGTGTATTTTTAATTAATGTTATTCAATGTTATGCCTCTTATCGAAATAAAATCAGTTGACTGTTGTTAAAGTCAGTGGCATACCATTTTTTCCCGCAAAGTTGGGTGGACGCACAGACGCCACTGGTATAGGTAGAAATGTTCTGACTACTCCAGAACATGCGCCATAGTGTCCCAAATTGCAAGCCCGTATCTCAAACAGTTTATGAAATATTACAAAAAATGTTTAAAAAAATTAGAAATTGAACACTCTGTATCTTGGAAACGAAGCGTTTTCGGGCATATGTTAATATGAACTTTTCTACATATTTTTCGTTGTAGCATTAGCCCTTAAAGTTTGGCACGAAAAATGTGGGACACCCTGTATATATACTGTTACATTATTCACAAGAAAAAATATAAATTTTTTTACTAGAAACGATCAAATAATGATGTAATAATTAAGAGCGGCGCTCACGACTTGAGTATATTCGTACATAAAACAACAACGTTTTATGAGGGACTGTATTACAGCTGTTAGATTATACAAATCATTACCTTTATTTATAAAGCAAATATCATCGCCTTCACGTTTCCAACACAACGTGCGTAAACATTTAATAGGTAAGGCGTACTATTCCATACAACAATTTATAGCTGATAGAACAGCTTAAGCTTAACAGGAAGTTCATATGCAATTATAAAGGTCTGCTTATGTTGACTGTGAAATGTAGAGGCTACTCTGCGTAGATTAAATATGCAAATTCTGAAATGTTTCTTAACGTAATGTTAAAATAATTCTCATATATATATATATATATATATATATATATATATATATATATATATATATATATATATATATATATATATATATATATATATATATATATATATATATATATATATGGTGCCACCTGGTAACTAAATTATTACATACGTCTGATGGCCCCAAAATAATTTTGTTGTAGCAATATATGCAACCGCCGTTCAAACCCTGAAATCCGTTACTAAGAAACCTGGAGCATTCCGTTTGGGTTCAGCATTAGCACAAAGATAATCTGGACTGTGGTATATGTTTGGGTGGCGTCCGACGCAATTAATATATTGTTTTTAATTTTAGTTAAAATGTATCTAAAGTTTATATATATATATATATATATATATATATATATAAATTGTGTGTTTATACAAACTATTAATTCTATAATTTGTTTTATTTTCATAAAGTATTTAAAACGCCATTCACAAAGCCGCTTTCTGTCAGTCGTCACGTGACCATTTTTCCCCTCCTTTACTAACACCCATAGATTGTGGTTAGTCATTTATTTTCGCTTAATAGCATCACCTTTGGAAGTATTACGGCTACATCAACACTCCGTCCATAGTATTATAAGGTCTATGTCTGGAACCGATAGGCAGGGATTGGAATTCCCCTCCGTAAATAAATTTAAATACAATTAATTATATTTAAGAAAAATAAAGAAAATTCGAACGAGTCTCACTTGGAACCGGGCAACGCCCTTACATAGATAAATTATGCATAGATATGAGAGTGAAATAAGTAGGTATATTTTAGCATTATAATGTAAATGTGTTTTTGTATGCTGTGATTTAAGTACTACAAGTTTTTTGGTATCAATTGTGCACGTGGTAATAGCATTATCCATATAACTTTGCTTCAATGGTGTGAGTTTCTGTGCTTAGCCATACAGGGCCCCCGCAAGGCTGAGCAGTGCCCACGTGCGGGACATTATTTTGGCGCCCTTTATTAATGTACGAAATCCAGTTATAAAAAAAATATTTTTTGTTATTTTATAATAAAACAACAGAAATTTTTTTGAATTTAATTTTTATTGGAAATAATAATTAATAAATTATTAATTAATAACAAAAAAAAACAGCTTTAATCCGTCACTTAAAACTACAACTTTTATTAGGTTAAATAGGTGTTTTTCTTGATTTAACGGCAGCAAATTCTTTTATTATTTCATCAAAATCGATTTTGTCAACCATCTCCTGCTCTATAGCTAATATTGTAACAACCCTTTTTTGAGTTGTATTGAAATATACCTTAATTTAAGGCTTTCATTCATTCAGTTGTAAATATAAGAGACATTTTAATTATTTTTACATTATAGGGATGTGGTAGGCAACTTAATTTGCATTTCTCTTTAGGGGTTTATAGTGCATATCTTCAGAATGGTCTATACCACTTCTTTAAAATTATTTTTCTGATCATTTTATTCGTGCATTACGTCATCCTGACTTAATTCTTTGCGCAAATCTTTTCTCGCACTACCATTTGCTGGTTATTTTCGCTTTTGTTTGTTTCAGTCTCGATTGTTAGAGTTCACCAGTTTAAAGGTATTGTAACCATTTATTATTACGATTGAATATTTTTATTGTGTTTACGATTAGTAAAATTTTATTGTTCGTGTATTATTTTGTACCATGTCAAATTTAGATTATTTAGTGGATGTTCTTCGTAGTGACGAGTTATTAGTAGAGTTTAGTTTTAGAAATGTTAATGTGCGGAAAGGTTAACCGTTGATGATAAACGTAAATTATTAAGACGTAAATTAAATTTAGAAAGGATTCATCCAAATTTATTTGATTCGTACAAGAAATTTGAAATCAACCAAACCTTAGAACTGGAATTATTAAAAGAAAAACTTAACAACATTCAATCTTTGATTAATTTTTTTAAACATAAGCCTTCGAAAGTAGAGTGCCTTAGACTACATACTCGTTTACTGCATGTTTTGAAACGTTTAAATTGTATCACTTTTGATAATGAATTTTTGTATTTATACGATCAGTTGTTAACTTTATGTAACGAATCTTTAGAATTAATTGAATCTATTAACGAAAACTTTGAATTAAATAATAAGTTACCATATGTAGACACTTCTAATATTTCTATGTCACCTAATGACAATGTTAATTCCAAATTAATTGAAAATTTACAAGTTTCTAAAAGTTCTGTTCCTGTTTATAAATTAAATTTCAAATTTAATGGTAGTGAGAAAGAAGTTTTTACATTTACTCAAAGATGTGAGGAGTTAATGATTGCTCGAAATATTTCAAAGTCGAAGATGCTTTTATCTGGTGTTGATTTATTTTCAGGGAAAGGTTTAATTTGGTATAAAGCGGTTAAGCCTTTGATTTAGACATGGTATCAACTTATTTCTAATTTAAAAAGTGACTTTTTACCCGAAGGACATGACGAAGTTTTGTTAAATGAAATTAAGAATAGAAAACAGGCTTTTGATGAAATTCCAACCCTTTTTATTTCCGGAATGGTTAATTTATTTTCACAATTAGACATTCCTCCTTCTCAAGGTGAACAATTAAAGATTATTATGAAAAATTTACAACCTTGGTTTGCTACTCAGTTAGCTCTTGTTAATGTTAATGATATTTTCCATTTAGTCGAGTTATGTAAAAAATTACAGCAAGTGAAAGCTCAGAATTCAAAATTCAAATTTAATTCTAATTCAGATTAACAAAGACAATCTGAATACAAACCTTCTTCTTCTACATAGAAACAAAATATTAAACCTAAAGTCAATTTTAGTGCTACTAAACCAAGAATTTTAATAGTTTAGAAATTAATACAGCTAAGTCTTCAACAACATGTTTTAAATGTAAACAATTGGGTCATACCTATCACACCTGTGATAAGGGTGGTGATATAATCTTTTGCTTTAAATGTGGTTATTCCGATTGTTACTTTTTCTAATTGGCCGAAGTGTAAATTTTCAAAAAACTTGTAAATGGGAAGTGTTTTGTTAGTCGACACATTCCTTATGATTTTTCAGAGGCTGACAAGCATGTTTTCAAAGAATGGTTGGTTACAGTTAAGAAATTTTATGGAACTCCAAAAATTTGTTCTAAATTTGTTGAGAAAAATAATGATATTAGACCTTTTTTTAATGTGAAGATTTTTAATGAAAATTTTGTTGCTTTATTAGATAGTGGAGCTACCGTTATAATTCTAGGTAAGCCTGCTTTGTATTTAATTGATAAATATGATTTAAAATTAAATAGGAATTCACCTTTTTCATCATTGATTATTGCTGATGGTTCTTTACAATCCATTTTGGGAAGTGTTGATTTATCTTTGACTGTTAATGGTATTACTAAAATTATTTCTGTTATTGTTTCTGAATCTAATACTACTGCAATTACTTTGGGAGTAGATTTTTGTCATTTATTTGAAATTAAAGCTGATTTTAGTGAAAATACTTTTGTTGCAAATTCTGCGGAGACAAATTTTTCAATGATCAAGAATATTGATGATCTTAATAATGATCAATTTTTTGAATTAAACCAAGTTATTGACCTTTTTAAAACCTTATCAAATTCAAAATTAGGTAAAACAAATAAAGTTTTTCATTCAATTAATACTGGTGATGCAGTACCAATTAAATGTTATTTTTCATTATCTCCTATGTTGGAGCATGCGAACAGAGAAATTGATGATATGCTAGAGCAAGGAATTATTAGACCCAGTTCTTCTCCTTGGAATTCTCCAACGGTTTTGGTTAAAAAGAAGTCAGGTGAATTTAGAGTTTGTTTTGATGCTAAGAAATTAAATTCTATTACTAAAAAAGATGCTTACCCTTTACTATTTTGAAATGATATTTTGGATAAATTAAGAGATGTTCGTTATTTAACTTCAATTGATTTAAAGAAAGCTTTTTGGCAAATTCTTTTAGACCCTGAGAGTTGTGAAAAGACTGCTTTTACTGTTCCACGTAGAGGATTATTTGAGTATACTGTTATGCCCATGGGACTTACCAACGCGCCCAGTACTTTACAACGATTTATGGATTCAATTTTAGGACATGATTTATCCCGATTAGTTTTTTGTTTATTTAGACGATATTATTATTTTTTCAAGTACATTTAAGGAACACCTTGCTATTTTAAGAGAAGTTTTTAAAAGGCTTAATGATGCCAAATTAAATATTAATTTAGATAAATGTGAATTTTGTAAACCTCAGTTATCATATTTAGGTTTTGTTATTGATAAGAATGGTCTTCACACGGATCCTTCAAAGGTGGACGCTATTACTAAATTTCCTCAACCACATACTTTTACAGAAGTTAAACGTTTTATTGGAATGTGTTCTTGGTACAGACGTTTCATTCATGATTTTTCCACAATTTTAGCCCCCCATTAATAATTTATTGAAAGGTAAGAAGAAATCTCAGAAAGTTTTATGGAATACCGACGCGAATGATTCATTTTTAAAAATTAAATCTTTATTAGTTGATGCTCCTATCTTAGCGAGTCCTGATTTTTCTAAAACTTTTTATTTACAATGTGATGCCTCCAATTGCGGTGTTGGTTGTGCTTTAACACAAGGCGATGGAGAGGATGAAGTTGTTATTGCTTATGGTTCTCGTACTTTAAATAAAGCCGAGCAAAATTATTCAATTACTTGCAGTTATTTTTGGAATTCAAAAGTTTAGACCTTATATTGAAGGTACCCATTTTAAAGTTATTACAGATCATCATTCACTTATTTGGATTAATAATTTAAAAGATCCTTCTGGTCGATTAGCCAGATGGAGTGTTAAACTTCAACAATTTGATTTTGAAGTTATTCATCGTAAAGGTAAATTAAATGTTGTTCCTGATGCACTTCCTAGAGCCCCTTTGGAAGTTAGTTCTCTAGAATTTTCTGTTGTAGATTTAGACGATTGGTAGAAGAAAATGTTAGCCCACGTTTCTAAAAATCCTGAATTATTTCCTGATTGGAGAGTTGAAGAGCATAAGCTTTACAAATTTATTTCATATGATTTAAACATCGAGTCGAATTTAGTAGAATAGAAGTTAGTTGTTCCGAAATCTTTGAGGAAAGGTATTTTACAAAAATTTCATGATGATCCTACATCAGCCCATTTTGGTGTTTTTAAAACTTTTTCAAAAATTAAAGAATTTTATTATTGGCCTAAAATGAAGTCCGATATTTCCAAGTATATTAGAAATTGCAACGTTTGTAACCGAAGCAAGTCTTCACAATTTAATCATTATGGTTTTATGGGTAAAGAGAAAAATGTCTCTTATCCTTTTCAATGTATTTCTATTGATTTAGTAGGTCCTTTTCCTAGATCGAAGAGTGGTAACACAGTTTTATTAGTTATTTGTGATTGGTTTACTAAATTTACTTTGATTCACCCTATGCGCAGTGCTACTGCTAAATTTGTCAATATATTGAGAATTATGTATTTCTAGTTTATGGTGGTCCTCAAATTTGTATGGTGGACAATGGTCCTCAATTTAAAAGTTCACAATTTAAAAATTTAATGAGTTCTTACAAAGTTCAATCCATTTGGTTTAATGCAAGTTATCACCCCAAGTAAATTTTGTTGAAAAGTTAATAAAGTAGTAGGTACTGCGATTAGGTCTTATATTAAAGATGATCATAATGATTGGGATGTTGAAATTCACAAAATTGCCCATGCTATTCGTAACGCTGTTCATGAGTCTACGAAATTTACACCTTCCTTTTTAGCGTTTGGTCGGACAGTTCCTATTTCTGGAGATTTTAAAGAGGATGATTTATTTATTACTAACCGTGAACAATTAGTTCAAGATTTAAATGAACTTTCACTTGTTTTTAAACAAGTTAAGCAAAATTTATATGCAGCTTACGAAAGAAATTCAAAATCTTACAATTTGCGATGGCGTCCATTGAAATTAAACGTCGGCGATTTAGTTTGGAAAAAGAATTTTACTTTATCTGATGCGACTAAAAATTATAATCAAAAGTTAGCTCCAAAATTTATTGAAGCGAAAGTTGTTGAGGTGTTAGGTCCAACTACGTACCGATTGGCCACTCCTTTTGATAATAAACCATTAGGTGTTTTTCATGTTAAAGATTTAAAACCCCATTAGTTCTTAGTTTTTTGTATTCTTTTTAATTATTTTTCTATTTTTTAGATTTTTACATTCTGGTTTTCTTATTTACATTTTTATTATTTTGATAATTTTTCAAAGTAATTTTATTTTTGTGCTTATTTCGCACATTATTTTATTTTATATTTTTGTGGCTTTGCAAACCACTTATTTTATTTTTGCTGCGTTTGTTTAGCACGATGGTTGATATTTAGATCCCATCGTGCGATTGATTTGTTTAGCATAATGTTTGATATTTAGATCACATCGTGCGTTTATTTTGCCGATTTTTTGGGACATTAGTTTTCAGGCAGATTATCTTCTTTTATTGGATCTACAATTTGCTATTGTTACAATAGTAAAATTTAATATAACCATTTTGTGTTTACCTCTGATCGTTTATTTAACGTGTAATTTTCAAACTCTTACCCGTTGATAAGAAAACTAGTAATGCTTGTATACATTTTATTTTTTATTTGATTTAGTTATTTTAGTTTCCCTGAATTTGTTTTCGAAATTTTAGCTTTTGACTATTCCTGATTTGTCTAGTGTTACTCTTCATGGACGGTGCTTGAGGACTTCGGTTCGCCTCGTGTCAACCTCGACTAGTTCACTTCCTGATTATGACATTTTAGTAGTTTTAGGAGGGGGTTGTTGTGTTCGTAAGAGTGCTTCATCTTCTCTTTGCTACCACACCTAGATTTCGATTTATTTACAAACGTGCGTGTTAGTTAGGGGTATGTTTAGTCTTGGACGACGACTGTGGAACAACATGAAACCTGAATCTCGTGAAGGGTAGAGTGGCCTCTCTTGTTCTCCACGACGAAGCATCCTGAGCTAATTTGCCATGGAAATAGTCGTATCTTGGATTTACCGATTTTGACGTAGCGAACGTGTCTGGGGTGGTTATGTGTGATGTACCTAGGAGGCTTGGTTTGAGATCACCGGGGTAGAGATATGGAACCACTCTCTTTCGGCCTCAAATCTCGCGATTATTTTTTATGGTTTGTCCGAAAGGATTTTTTTTTAGACTCGAGTTGAGTGGAGTGGCATTTTGCCATGATTTTTTAACGTTTCACCGAATACTGTTCCCGGGTTCCCCGCCCACTGTCCCTTCAGGTCATGGTTGGTTCCGTTATTTTTTACGTTAGCTTCAAATTTTTTCTGGTTTTTTCATTTGTTCTTCAGATGGTAGTTTGCTTCACAAACCCCACCAGTTAAAGTTTTTACTTTATTTTAAGGTTCGGGTCTTTTATCTCGACTAGTTGAGTGTGCGGGTGGTAGCGCGTCAGTAGCTTTTATGTTGTTGCGAGGGTCTTTCCTGACCAGCAGAACCACATTTTCTGTACTTCTTCGTACATTTTCTTTTCATTTTCTTTTACATTTTGCATAGATTTAATTAGTTTAACATTTTTTATTTTTTTAAATTTTACTAATTTCATTTATTAGCTTAATGTTTGGAATCTCCACTTTGGTGATCTCCGAGTCCCAATTTTTGGAGGTGGTGTGTAACAACTCTTTTTTGTGTTGTATAAAATATACCTCAATTTAGGATCTTTCCTTCATTTAGTTCTAAATACAGGAAATCTTAATATTGGTATGAGGTAGGCAACTTAATTTGCATATCTTCATAGTGCATACTTTCGTAAAGATTTATAATCCTACTCTCAATTTTTATTCATTTCTTATCTTATAAGCAACTCGTCTGCGTTAAGTTAATCTGCTCATATCTTGTGCGCAGAACAGCATCATCTACTTCTAAAACCTCCATTTGCACTTCCTGTTAAATGTCGAAGCATGAAGCTGCTTCTTTTTGATTTTATCTAAATTTATGTGAAAGCGCCATCAATTTGGTGGTAAGAGATATATTTTTAATACATTTACATAAAATTAAAGCATTTTCTTCTTTTTAGGCGTTTTCTTTACGTATTTTTTACCATTTTTTACTTTAATTATACGTTTATCATTAATTCAATTTACAACGTAATTGAATCTTAAGTACACATTTGATTTTATTGTTGCGTACATTTTTCGTTTTATGATTGCAATTTTTTGAATGGAAAACTTCCAATTAATGCAATAAGAAGTGGATTTAACAATTTTAAGAAGAAATTTATACGGATTTTATAACGGATTTTTATGATAACATTATGTCAAGATTGCACAATGATGCCGTAAGAATGACTTCATTTAGGTTAACCGCTTCGTAATCATATTTAGATACCAGAGGTTGTCAAAAAGAAAAGTTTGTGTACAAAATTTCTAAGGTATTTATGTAGTGTTTTATTTAGTACTTTAAGCATAATTTTAAGACCTTCATTATTTCATCATTACATTTAATAATCAATAAACATAGTCTGTATATTGTTATTTTTTTACATTTTTGTAAAGTCGGTTTAATTGTCTCGATATTAAAAAAAAAACAATTTGGCGCACGAGTTAACTTCATTCATTTTTTACATTCTTTATTATTGATGGTAAGTGGTAATTAAGCAAATCATTTTAGTGAATCCTCCCTATTAATCTACCGACATGAGCCAAAGGCACAATTATAAGTGGAGAATTTATTATTTCATTAACCTAACTTTTTATTATTCTAAATTTATTTTTGTACACGTTACACACTTAATTTAAGTAGTTTAACTTTTAAATGTGTTTTACTTATTCTATTGAAATGAAAATGAAATTGAATGTGTTTCGTAATTGCATCACACCTTCCCCTTTTAGGAGAATGATCCTTGCTATGGCCACTTGCGAGGGCATTCTCGAATAAAGAAAAAGATTTGATTTGAAGTAAGAAGATTACGTAGTTAAATACACAAAATAATTACAAGTACATGTCTAAGGTATAAAACAACTAACTAACTACAAGTATCCATTCAGGCCCCCGTAACCGGTCGTGCAACGCACGCGGGCGCCACCCCAAAGGGGCGGCAAACTGAAGGTTTGGCAAAAAAAATATTTTTAAAAATCCAGAAAAAAATAATATATAAAAAAAAAATTTAAATAAATAATAATGCGCAGGGTGAATAAAAATAGAGAGAGAATTAAAAAATTCAAATATTTAACTAGTTTGCTGTTTGTCGCCTTTCGGTTCTCAACTGCTCGCTCGGGTTTTAGTTCTCGGAAACTTAGGTTGCTTGACTTGCCGCTTTGAGGTCGGTGTGTTTCCAGTGACCGTTCTACTGCTGCTCGTATTCGCTTCGCTATTGTTGTCGTCGAACTGTGGAATAAAAATAAGTAAATGCCTTTACTTGTCAAGTTTCAAGCAAATACTTAGTGGCCACATTTAGTTTGTTAAGGATTAACAAGTATTAACTTTCGGATTGACGGGTAAAAATATGTGCTGAGAGTTTTGTAAGAATCGGTTGAGTAGAAGTAGTTCAAAAAGCTATTGCAAGATTAAAAACAAACAATAAACAACTATACAGGTCGAGCGATATTAAATAAAATCGTTTATTAACAATTAAACCCTTATTTTAAATTTTTGTTATTTAACATTTTTTTTTGTAAATAAAGAATTGCATTTTTTAAACCAAATCCGAATATTATGCAGTATTCGTAAAACGCCAAGCTTGTCTATAAATGTGAAAACTTGTCCAGACTTGCATTTTTCCAGTTCGGACTCGAAAGGTTCACGGGGTATAAATTAAAACAACGAAAGGCGTTAGCTAATCAGTTCTTGATATTCACACAAGAAAACGGAAGATAAATTATAAATTAGACGTGCTTTAAAGTGGTAGAAAGGAAATATTCGGTTCGATCAAGTGTTTTATATTTTTTGTTAATGTGTTTGGTGTGGAAATTAAATTAAGGGTGAAATGGTAAGTATTATATTATATCATACAAAAAATAATATAAATAATTGGACATATTCTAATAAAGTAATAAAATCCAAAATTAGTTTTTTAAGGCGTATCAAAGCTTATTTTAAAAATTTTGTCAATGTAAATAGTCACCCTTTATATTATTATACAATAGTTACATAGTTAGATTCTACGTAAAACTCGAGGATAATCTCTTAAGATTTAATGGCTTTTGGGATATTTTAATTTTCATTATTTCAAATAATATAGCTTTTAACTATTAAAATTTAAATCAAATATTATACAAATTTTGTTATGCCAAGTCATTGCCTATAAAAATTCAAAATGAATAATAAATGTCTTGTTTATAGGAAAAAAAATACAAATGTAATTTTTGAAATAAAAATTTAAATTTCTTAAAAACCATTTAAAATAGGTATAGGATATTAAACATACAAAAATCTAGGCAATTAGACTTTTAAGTGTTACCTTAATTTCATTCGAATTACCGAAGTTGACTTCTCCTTCCGGTATAGCCGGTAATGCCAAAACTGTCAAAATATTTTATTCGTCTATCATCCAACGATCACACCACGTTTCTTTTTTAAATGATTTCTGAGCCTAGTACATCTTAATACATTTTATATTGATCTAGCATATTAGCTTATATTAGCTTCACGTGCTTAATTCTAGGAATCACAGAAGAGAAAACGACCTTCTGGCGCAAAATTTCGAGAGCGAAAAAAAGTTAGAGCCCAAGAAAGGGAGAAGATGGCTGGCAAAATGAAAGATTTCTTGGCGAAAACTCCAGTTTCCAATGCAGAAACAGAAGCTTTAGAGAGTCAGTGTTCTGAAGCGGTCGCTGCTTTACCTGTTCCTGCACTTGAACCATCTACGAGTACATTAACTCTCAGTGAAAACGTAGAATCGGTCGAACCCACCGGATCAACAATAGAGGCTGAAGCTGAAAGCGAAGCCTTGACTGAAATGGGCCCTGAGATGACAAGTACCATTATTCTATCAGAGGATCCTGGTCTGTGGCCTAGAACCATTAACAACGGGGAAGTCAGAAGGTTCGTTGAGCGAGGACCTCCTTTGATAGGATGCAATCATCAATTTCCTACAAATCAAGACAAAAGAAAATTTTCAAGTACGTACTTTGTCAGAAAACTGGAGAATGGTGAAATAACAGAAGAATTTGGCTTATTTATTCAGTGTCAAAAAACTGTATATTTTGCTTTTGTTGTAAGGTTTTCGGTAAAACTATCAATACTTTTTCTGATTCAAATGGTTTTTCTGATTGGCAACACTTATCGTTGGCTATAAAAAGACATTAAACATCAATTGTACATAATGTTCATATGAATACATGGATGAGTTTGAAAAAAATGTTAAAATTATCTACTACTGTAAACGATAATCATTTACGGGTTTTAGAAACCGAAAAAAAATATTGGCATGATGTTCTGGAAAGAATTGTTGCAGTCGTAAAATTTTTGTCTCGGTAATGTCTAGCATTTCAGGGTTCTTCTAAAATACTTTTTCAACATGATAACGGAAATTTTCTTTAAGCCTGTTGAGATGATTTCCTCATATGACCCTGTGATGAGAGAACATCTTAATAGAGTGCAAAACTCCCAGGAAAATTCTTTAAAAAACTCATTATTTAGGCTATTAAATTCAAAACGAAATTGTAGAATTAATGTCTTCTAAAGTAAAAAATAATATTTTAAATATGGTACGCAGTTCCAAATATTATTCAATAACTATGGACTGTACGCCAGATACAAGTCACACAGAACACATAAGTCTTGTTTTGCGTTATGTGGTGTTAAATCATGATTGTAAAAAAGTTCTAATACAAGAGAGTTTTTTAGCTTTTAACCCAATATTCGATTCTACAGGAGAAGAACTATTTAATTTTGTAGTTGAACTTTTACGAAATTTAAATTTAGATATTAAAGACATGAGAGGTCAAGGGTATGATAACGGTGCCAATATGCGTGGAAAGCATATTGGCTTACAAAAACGTATACTGGAAGCTAATCCTCGAGCTTTTTTGTGCCATGCGCTGCACATAGCTTAAATTTAGCAGTAAATGATGCTGCTAAAGTATCAAATGAAACAGTAAACTTTTTTAATATAGTACAATAACTCTACGTTTTTTTCTCTTCCTCCACAAAAAGATGGAATATTATTAAAAAAATGTTCCTGACTTAAATCTAAAACCCCTAAGTGATACTAGATGGTCAAGTAGGGTAGACGTTATAAAGCCATTAAAATTTCATTTAATTAAAATTTATGAGAGTCTTCTAGAAATAGCGGATAACGATACTTTTAACATAGAAAGTAGGCATGAAGCAAGTTCTTTATTATTAAATATCCAATCATCTAAATTTATTTGTAGTGTAATTATTTGGTATGATGTTTTATTTCAGATTAATATTGTAAGCAAAATGATGCAAAGTGTAACAATTGACATTAAAGTATGTCAGAACTATTTAAAGAATAAAGTCAATCATTTCAAAAATTATAGAAATGATAATTTTTTTTTAAGAATAATTGATCAAGTACTAAGTTCTTTAAATAGTAGATTTGATATGATCTCCAATTATGACAATCTTTTTGGTTTTTTTAGTAATATTTTTACATTATGTGGCGATGATCTCCTAAAGAAGTACCAAGCAAGCTCTGCAACAGAAGCTTACTGATGCGGTAAAGATAGAGGCTGATATTGAGGCAGATGTTTTGTTTAATGAGATTAAAGCTTTAAAGTTATTTTCAATTCCTCATTCTTCAAATCCTCTGGATATATTGCAATATATATTTGAACACAATTTAACCTCATCTCTGCCAAATGTTACAATTTCCTTAAGAATACTCTTAACTTTACCAGTATCTGTGGCTTCTGGGGAGAGGTAATTTTCAAAATTAAAAATAATACGTTTTTTTTCTCTTCCTTCACAAAAAGATGGGATATTATTAAAAAAAATGTTCCTGACTTAAATCTA
The DNA here is from genome assembly GCA_036346205.1 of Vesta saturnalis. Lineage (NCBI taxonomy): Eukaryota > Metazoa > Arthropoda > Insecta > Coleoptera > Lampyridae > Vesta > Vesta saturnalis. The sequence continues at coordinate 3,299,107 of JARFJB010002108.1, read as the reverse complement.
AAACCCCTAAGTGATACTAGATGGTCAAGTAGGGTAGATGTTATAAAGCCATTAAAATTTCATTTAATTAAAATTTGTGAGAGTCTTCTAGAAATAGCGGATAAGGATACTTTTAACATAGAAAGTAGGCATAAAGCAAGTTCTTTACTATTAAATATCCAATCATTTAAGTTTATTTGTAGTGTAATTATTTGGTATGATGTTTTATTTCAGATTAATATTGTAAGTAAAATGATGCAAAGTGTAACAATTGACATTAAAGTATGTCAAAACCATGTAAAGAATTTAGTCGATCCTTTCAAAAATTATAGAAATAATAATTTCTTTGAGGAAATAATTGCTCAAACGGCAAAATTAGCCGCCGATCTTGAGAAAGAGCAAGATGTTCCCGCAATCAATACTACTAGACGAAAATATAAACCAAAGTTTTTTTATTATGAACATAGGGATGAAGCACCTCAAAATGCCAAAACCGCGTTTAAAGTTAATTTTTTTTTAAGAATAATTGATCAAGTACTAAGTTCTTTAAATAGTAGATTTGATATGATCTCTAATTATGACAATGTTTTTGGTTTTTTTAGTAATATTTTTACATTATGTGACGATGATCTCCTAAAGAACTGCCAAGCTCTACAACAGAAGCTTACTGATACGGTAAAGATGGAGGCTGATATTGAGGCAGATGTTTTGTTTAATGAGATTAAAGCTTTAAAGTTATTTTCAATTCCTCATTCTTCAAATCCTCTGGATATATTGCAATACATATATTTGAACACAATTTAACCTCATCTCTGCCAAATGTTACAATTTCCTTAAGAATACTCTTAACTTTATCAGTATCTGTGGCTTCTGGGGAGAGGTCATTTTCAAAATTAAAAATATTAAAAAGTTTCTTCGATCAACTACGCATCGAGAGAGACTATCTGGGCTAGCAATATTAGCTATAGAGCAGGAGATGGTACAAAATCGATTTTGATGAAGTAATAAATGAATTTGCTGCTGTTAAATCAAGAAAAACACCTATTTAACCTAATAAAAGTTGTAGTTTTAAGTGACGGATTAAAGATGTTGTTTTTGTTATTAATTAATAATTTATTAATTATTTCGAATAAAAATTAAATTAAAAAAAATTTCTGTTTCATTATAAAATTTAAAAAAATATTTTTTTTTTATAACTGGATTTCGTACATCAATAAAGGGCGCCAAAATAATGTCCAACGCGCGGGCACCGTTCAACCTTGCGGGGGCCCTGTATCCATCCCTTCTAAGGAGAAAAGGACATTACTAAGGTATATTATCTATCTCTACTCACACTTTTAAAATTATACTTATGTTCTAACATACTGCTTTGACATATATCTTCGTACTCGATTTTTGTGTACTGTCAACTGTCTTCCGTCTACATTTTTAATTGTACAATTCGGTTCTTGAACACTAACCACTGAATACGGACCCTGGTACCAAGGATCAAATTTGTGTCGTTCCTCATTGGTTAGTATAACAAGATCACCTGGTTTCAAATTTTGTCGACAAGCATTGGTATTATGAGCAGTCGCACGGTCTATTTTAGCCTTTTCTAAGTACTCTTTCGCTCGCTTATGAGCGTATTGCAACCTATATCGTAATTCCTTATCATAAGCGTCTATATTATAAAGAGGGTCTACACATGATCCGTTTAGTGACTCTGGGATAATGGCATTTCTGCCAAATCCAAGCTTGAATGGAGTATAATTATGGTACGTACTCGGTATTGTGTTATAACAAAATGCATAATATTGTGTCCAAGTGGACCAATCTGATTTTGAATCATTTACATACATACGTAAATATTCATTCAGAACACGGTGGTTTCTTTCACAACCCCCTATAGATTGACTATGATATGCAGTGGATATGCGATGTTCGATCGAGAGTAGTTTAGTTACATAATCGAATACCTGATTCTTATATTCTGTGCCCATGTCTGTTCGAACTTCTTTCATAGGTCCATAAATAAGAATGAAATTCTTTACTAAATAGTTTGCTACCGTTACTGCCTCTCTATTAGGGATTGGTATTATCACTATGTATTTTGTTAATTCACACTGTATTGTTATAGCGTATTGATTCCCATCATTTGATGTTGGTAGTTTCCCAATCGTATCAATACATACGACATCGAATGGCTTTTGAGGAGTCGGTGTTATAGTAATTGGTTCTGGTTGTTTTAATTTGATTTTATTAATTTGGCATTTGTGACATTTTTTAACAAAAAGCGCTACGTCACGAGACATTTGTTTCCAAAAATAACAGGACTTTAGTTTTTTCAGTAACCGTTTTTGACCACAATGACCTAGTAGTGGATTATCGTGAAATTGTTCTATAAGTTTCAATTTCTCATTTTTACTTGTTATAAGTTTTCTTTTATTACATAAAACAATAGTTGTTTTTCTAAGGCACTTTTCTCCTACATCCTTAAATGTATTTATTAATAGAGTATTTTTTAAATGTATTATCACCTAGGTTTATTTTAACTTTTTGAAATTTACAATCACCAGCCATACTGTAGCTTAAATAATAATTGCTCTAGTGCAGAATTATTATCGTTAGTAATTGAGATTTCGTTTTGTGCGCATAATTTTCTTTTACTCATGATTGTCATTTTTAATGATGCATCGTTAACTTCGAATTTTACTAATGGCAATTTTTAAGTGTCTCGGGATTGTCTATAACTTCGTAAACTTTAGGTTTCATACAAACGTCATTTTTATTGTTTTCATTCGACTTACTCTTACTTTGCGTTAGTTGATTCGTTGAAGTAGTTGTGTTTGGTTTTGCATTTGACCTAGTTATAGCGAGTATTTGTGTCGCATTGTTGTGCATATTTTTTAAATCACCTATACTAATCCTAGACAATGCGTCAGCGCAAACATTGTCTTGACCTTTAACATATTAGATTTCGAAATTGTACTCTTCAAGTTCAAGACGAACTCTCGTTAATTTAGAAGTTGGGTCTTTCATTGAAAATAAATAAATTAAAGGACAATGATCAGTTTTAATGAGAAATTTTGTTCCATAAATGTATCAACGAAAATATTTGATTGCCCAATGTATTGCGAGTAGTTCTTTTAAAATGATGGCTTTATTAATTTCGCTTTTTGTGAATGAGCGTGAAGCGTATGCTATTGGAAGTTCGTGTTCGTTAAAATTTTGAGAGAAAACAGCCCCGCAAGCAATTTGTGAAGCGTCTGTTGTAATTATAAATGGTTTAGAAAAATCTGGATACTGACGAATTGGAGGAGATAATAAGGAATTTTTAAGTAAATTGAAAGAATTTTGGTATTCTTCTGTCCATATAAATTCTGCGTGTTTACTCGTTAATTTGTTTAATGCGAATGTTATTTTTGCGAATTGTGGTATAAATCTGCGGAAATAATTTCTAAATGCAACTAGTCTTTTTACTTCCTCCGCGTTTTTCGGGATTGGATATTGTTTAATAATTTGAAATTTTGAATCATCTGGGAGAATCCCTTGATCTGTAATTTTGTGACCTAAATACATAACTTCGTTTCTGAAAAATTTACATTTTTCCGGATTTAATTTTAAATTAAATTTTCTACACGTTTCAAATACTTTCAGTAAATTTGATAAATGATGTTTTTCAGAGCAACCAATAACGATTAAATCGTCCATATATAAAAATGCTTTTTCAGGAGTGATTCCTGCAAATGCAATTGACATCATTCTTTGAAAACTATTGGGACTCACTGAAAGTCCGAAGGGTAATCTAGTAAATCGGAAGGATCCAGCGTCTACACTAGAAGACGTCATATCGCGTGAATTTTCTTCCAGCGGTATTTGATGAAAACCTGATATTAAGTCAATTACAGAGAACCATTTGGCTCGACCTAACTGACCTAAAATGTCGTCTATACGAGGTAATGGAAATTTGTCGGCGATTAATTTTTTATTTAGTTGTCTGTAGTCGATTACCAAACGCCATTTTTTAATTCCATTTTCTGATTTTTTGGGAACTAGTAAGATTGGACTGTTGTACAGAGACCTAGAGGGTTCTATTATTTCATGATCTAGCATTTTATTTATTTGTTGATTTATTTCCTGTTTATGCGAATGTGGACCTCGATAATTTTTTATGTACACCGGTTTCTTATCTACTAATTTTAATTCCTGTTTATAGAAATTGTTGATTGTTGATTGATTTTATCCGATTTTAATGCGAAAATATCTGCAAATTTTTGAAAAATTTTACCTACTTTATCTTTAACGAGAATTGGAACCGTGTCTAGGTTTAATTGTTTAGCTAATTCATTTAACCTATGGTCTTGATTGTTGGTAATATGATATACATGGAAATCATCTAGACTGAGTGTATCAATGTGAATATTTCTTAATGTGATTGTATCGGAATTTGTGTTAATAATTTTTACAAGAGGAGAATTACTTGATACAATTGTATGTGCTACAAAAACTCCTGGATATAATTCTTTGTTTACCACTACAGCGTCTTCTTTCAGCTCTTCGACTTTTTGGTAATATCGTATAACTTCAGAACGTGCTGGCACTATCATTACATTATTTGCCTCTGGGCTACTATAAATGGGGACAACAACATGTTGATTATGCGTAGTATTTATTGTCATAGTCCAGATTGAATAGTTTAATGTGCATTTGTATTTAGAAATGAAATTTCTACCTAAAATTGCATTTGTTGGTATAGAAAAATTTTCGTCTACAGTATGGAAAGTATGTGAAATGTTATAATTGTCAACAAAAATATCTGTTTCAGTAATACCTAATGATTGGATGATGGCTTCAGTAACGCCTTTGATATTGCTAACATTAGAGGTGTTAATTATTTGATTGTTATTAATTTTTGTACATTTAAAAATTGAAATATCCGCTCCTGTATCTAAAAGAAATGTACATTGTGAACCTATCATTTTTGTTGAAAGTGTTACGAAATTAGTGAAAGATAATTGGCAATTAAAAATATTTACGCAGCGTCCCCCAGTTGTCCCTGCTGGGGGTCTGCTCGTTTCCCGATTCTAATGTTAATTGTCTTACGGTTCGCATGAAATTTCGGTCGTTATGCCTATTATTTCTAAAATAATTGTGTATGTGTGTATGTGTGTATGTGTGTATGTGTGTATGTGTGTATGTGTGCATGTGTGTATGTGTGTATGTGTGTATGTGTATGTGTGTATGTGTGTATGTGTGTGTGTATGTGTGTATGTGTGTGTGTGATGTGTGTATGTGTGTATGTGTGTAGTGTGTGTAGTGTGTGTGTGTGTGTGTGTGTAGTGTGTGTATGTGTGTATGTGTGATGTGTGTGTGTGTAGTGTGTGTGTGTGTGTGTGTGTGTGTGTGATGTGTGTAGTGTGTAGTGTGTGTGTGTGTGTGTGATGTGTGTATGTGTGTATGTGTGTTGTGTTGTGTATGTGTGTATGTGTGTAGTGTGTGTATGTGTAGTGTGTACGTGTGTACGTGTGTACGTGTTACGTGTGTACGTGTGTGTGTACGTGTGTACGTGTGTACTGTGTACGTGTATGTGCGTTCAACAAAAATATCTGTTTCAGTAATACCTAATGATTAGATGATGCCTTCAGTAACGCCTTTGACATTGCTAACATTAGAGGTGCTATTTATTTGATTGTTATTAATTTTTGTACATTTAAAAATTGAAATATCCGCTCCTGTATCTAAAAGAAATGTACTTTGTGAACCTGTCATTTTTGTTGAAAGTGTTACGAAATTAGTGAAAGATAATTGGCAATTAAAAATATTTACGCAGCGTCCCCCAGTTGTCCCTGCTGGGGGGGGGGGGGGCTGCTCGTTTCCCGATTCTAATGCTAATGGTCTTACGGTTCGCGTAAAATTTCGGTCGTTATGCCTATTATTTCTAAAATAATTGTTAAATCTAAAATTTCGCTCACGACTTTGTTGCGTATGTGATGATCTAATATGAGGTTGGTAATTATTGTTTCTGCCTCGATTGTTATTCCACCTGTTTAACGGCCAATGTCCGCGATTTGAGTTATTTGGCCTACAGTAATTGGTGTTCCGGTTTGTGTAAAAAACGTTTTGGGTATTAATAACTGTCGACATGGATGATGTTATGTTTGCAAATTTAATTAATGCTTCCTGTACATTTGAGAAGTTTCCAGCTTTCATTACCAACCTGGCTCTATCTGAATTAGCATTTTGCGTGAGTGACCTAATGACATTGTCAGTGACGTATTTACCTGCTGCTGCTATTGGTACGCCTTCTGAAATAAATGCTTGTTTTAAGTTTTCTGCTAGAGATTCTATTTATGCTGTATATGATGTAGCATCGTTGTGATTTTGTTTGCAATTGAAAAGTTTCGCTGTTAAAAGCTGTGAACTTTCGCCCCCTAATTCCATTTTTTAAAACATCTACACTTGCTTGTATGTGTTTTTTTCATCCGTCACTAAATCGCGTGCTTTACCTATTAAGCGTGTTTTAACGTAAGCTACGGCATTATTTTCATGATACGTTGAATTTTCATTTAATAATATAAGTGCGTCTAAGAATGCGCATAGTTTTGTCGGATTTCCGTCAAATTCCTGCGGGAGAATCCTACTAGCTAAGTTAAAGAATTCAACGTAAGTTAAAGTCATGTTTTCAATAGTTGAACCCTCGTCACTATTATAATTAATGTCTTCTTCGAGTACTAATAGATTTATTTGTTTAATGCAGCTATGAGGGATTTTATAATTTACTTGTAACGCTTGAAATGACCTTATTACTTTATCTCTAATGATCCAGAATAATTCTTTAACTTTTTATCGTTAACTTTTCAATTTGACTTCGTACGCTTTTAGTAAAATGATTAAATAATTGTACTAACTGTTCGCCTACTTCTTTTCAAATTTTTTCACTTTTGGGTACTTCTTTTTTTATAGCTCACTTTGACTGCTTAATAATTTGGTCTTTTATGCTTATAATGTCTTGCAAATATTGATCCCAAGTGATTGACATAAAAAAATTTTTCTTAAATTATCTAGCCTATACAATTATTATCTTAAAATTAAACACTGTCACTTACTCATGTTCCTTGCGTTGTCTATGCACCGCACTTGTTGATCATACTGTTGCGTCGTCAGGGTTGATTCAAGGTTGTGAATGAACTCTTTCTTCTAAACTGCATCTAACCTGGCATTGCTTCTTGCGACTTCTTCCCGTATTGTCCCAGCTATAACTTTCTTGCATTTTGTCCATACCATCCACAAAATTATTAAAAGAACTAGCACTATTATTATTGTGTGTAATATATCTTGGGTAGAGCCAAATTTGGTATCTGAGGACTGACCACCGCTGTTACCTGCTTGTGCGATGATCACCTCTTCTTTTGTGGCGGATTGTCCCGTAATTTTTGGTATTATTCGTTAGTCTTGTAATCTTCGGATCCCGGTGTATTTTGTTCCGTTTCGGCAGGGTCGCCATGTAGTATTTATCGCCAATTGGTATTTGTTTTATATAGGGTGGTGTTATTCTTTATTCTTACATGTTTTAGAAGGATTATTTATTGCACAAATCTTTACTGATGTATTTAACGACAAGATCATTTCAGTATTACTCTTACCGGCACCTATTGTATATATTCTAGTTTTACCTAATTACCTCTATTTATAATAGTGAAAAGTGTGTTGATAAGAATGCATGACTTTACAATTCCTTTAGTACATTGGTCTATTTATATTGTAATAATTGTTATTGCATATTTGCGTACTAAGTAATTTAACTAGTTTAACTTTTAAATGTGTTTTACTTATTCTATTGAAATGGAAGTGAAATTGAATGTGTTTCGTAATTGCATCGCACTTTGACTTTTTCGCTTTGTAACCAACATTTTTCCTTTTCAGAAGTGTCGTCAATTTGTGGAATTTACTTATATCAACATTATGTTTAACGTTAAGCATAGTTTTTAACATAGGGCCCACATTGTAGAAGCAGAAAATTTGTTTACCTTTTCATTAAAAAATACCAGCAAAGCATCTTCGTTAAAATTTGTAATTTTGTTTTCACAGCACTACTTTAAAAATATATCATACTCTTTATCGTAAATTTTACGAGATTTGGAATGCAGTAAGTCTTCTAAAGCCTCTTCAGCGGCTTTTTCTAGATCAAATTCGTCGTAAATAATTATTAACCTTTTGTAAAAATGATTTCAAATATGGCTACCGCTGTTTTCTAATTCCCATGCTAACCGACTGTTTTTTTTCAAATAGCAAGATTTTTTGGATAATTTTATACAAATTTGTCACATTGACAAGAACAAATTTGGAATTACCGTACATAAAAAGTAAATACTTTGGAAGTGCAAAAAATAGCGTATATACTTCGGGACCAAAGTGCCTAAATCCCTTGAGTGGTTGTTGCCCTCGGGCTTCACCCTCGAGGCAACAAACCCCACTCGCAGGATTAAATGCTGCACTTTGATCCCTGTATATATAATATACTGTTGTAGAGAAGCATTAAAACAGTTGCCTAAACAACGAAGACTTACTAATGAAAATAAAAAACAAGTAGAACATTTGATGAAATTAAAAGTAAATAAGGACTTACTTCAAGCCGATTTGCTACAGAAAATTGGTAACTCAGTACTTCTCAAAGATTTATCTAATATCCATACTTTATCTGGTCTTTCGAAAAGTAATTTTGAAGAAATAGTAAAAATACTAAGAAATAGTTATAATTGCACTGTAGATATTATGACAGACAAAGTAACATTTTCAGGCTTATTTTTTGCAAGATTTCCTGAAAAAATATTTACGGATGGGACCTATAAATTTTAAATATTCGATGCCCTGTATATATAAGAGCTGTCGAAAATTCATTTGGCACCATAGATGTGGGTGTTGGAGTCATTCTTTCTGAAAATATAGATTCCATTAATTGAATGATAGAAAGGCAAGTGGAAGAATATAATTACAAATACGTTTTTAATTTTTACTAGATTTAAGGAAAGAAACTTGAAATGACAAGAGACATCTGTAGTAAAGATGGATAGATGCACGTTATTTTAAAACAATTTCCAAATGCAGCAAGGTTGATTTGTGTTTTTCATGCAATGCAAATTTTTCAGAGAGAAATAACAACTGCAAAATTAGGAATTACATCTGCAAAAATTAAATTATCCTTGCAATATATTAATAGACTAGTACATGCACAATCTGAAGATAACGGTGTTATGATATTACACGAATTTCAACACAATGTTTCCAACTATAATTTTACAATAGAAATTCGATAGAATTACCTGAATTGGCAATTAATGATAAGGTCATGATACAATTTTAATTTGGAAATAAGTGGAGAAAAGGTAAAGTGGTAGAAGTTCTTCCAAATAGGTTCTATATTTTAGAAGGTACCTAAGGTAAAAGATATAGACGAAACAGAAAATTCTTAAATAAAACAACATTTACCTATGATACAGCGAATGAGACTGAATATATCTTTGATGACTATGACTTTGATCTTATTGATAATGATAATAATCAGTATACAGAAGTTATGTCAACCTGTTGGTATTGTAAGACCAGATAGACTGACAAGTCGCCCTGGTTGTCTAAATGATTATGTAGTAGGCTAAGTTATATGTTGGTTGTAGAATAAGTTATGTTAATTGCCCATAGAACAAATCGCAGATTTACTTGAATTACTTATAAAAAAATATTGTGGCGTGTAGTATAAATAGGAAACATGTCAACAGGGGAATAGGGTTAAGGCAATGACTATTAACCAAGAATAGACCCAGCATTCCTGATCAATTTATAACATAACGGAAGGGCAAAGGGGTAAAGGGAGGGGAGCGTTCTGGTAGCAACTCAGGTGTACATTTCTAGCGCGACTATGGTTATTAATAATGTCAATGTAACCGAATAATAAACAATCAAAAACAACGCTCATGTATCTTTTTATTAAAAAGTTGTAGTAAAATGTGAAGTAGTATTTTCGCTTCACACTAATATGCAGACAAAATATGAATTTTCTAATTTTTGCTTACTAGCGGTCTTTGCAAATAATCAATGTTACGTCTATGGTTTGTTTACTTACGTATAAAATGCTAGTAATCCTATAAAAATGTTGTTGTTTGATCCAAACATATCTGGAAGTATTTACAGATCTGTGATGAGCGAAGGACGATTTCAATTTCTTCTATACTGTTTACGGTTTGACGATATAACAACTAGGCCTTTGCGAAAATCTTCAGATCCGTTTGCTCCCATAAGAAGAATTTGGGATCAATTTATTTTGAACTGCAATCAAAATTAAAAGCCTAGCTCGTACTTGACATACGAATGTACATACCAAACAAGCCAGCCAAGATAGTTATGATCTGTGATTCCAGCACTAAATATATGATCGATGCTTCTCCTTACTTAGGTAGGGGAACAATAACTAATGGAGATTCTCTTGGTACATTATGTTAAAGAACTAACTAAAACTGTACATGGATCCAACAGAAACATAACAATGGATAATTGGTTCAAGTCTGTCGGTTTGGCCAAAACTATGCTCAATGATCCTTATAAATTGACTACTGTTGGTACAATTAGAAAGAACAAAAGGGGAATCCCCAGAACTATTAAACGTCAAAGATCGCAAACCTAAAACTTCAATGTTTTGTTTTGATCAAGATTTAACACTTGTGTCATATCTACCAAAGCGAAAGAAAAATGTTCTTCTTTTATCATCTACACATGATCAACCTTCAATTTCTGATTCATCTAAGAAACCTTCAATTATTGAATTTTACAATTCAACCAAGGGAGGGGTTGACACTTTTGATATGTGTTAATATGAGTTGCAATCGCACAACACGGCGTTGGCCCTTATGTATGTTTTACAATATGCTAAATATTGGTGGAATCAATAGTAACGTTATAAATAACCATAAAAAGCAAGCAATGAAAGAAAAAACTACTTCTAGACAGTAATTTTTATATAGTCTTAGCATGCAGCTAATGAATCCATGGACAGAGTATCGGTCAAGTTACACAAATTTATCTCGCCCTCTCCAGAAATCTATAAATATTTTACAACCAGCGTCTTCATCATCATCAAAACAAGACAATACACCTACTAATAAAGGAAAACGGACCATATGCTCGACTTGTCCATCAAAAAAACGGAGAATGACCACCATGTATTGCAATAAATGTAAACGACCTATATGTGCAGAACATAGATCCAACTCTTGTTTTGAATGTTAAAAATATGTTTTAAATTTAATTTTAATTTACATAATATACTATAAATGTTTAGTTTTTGATAAATAAATAAAAGCCAATTAATATTACTGCATTTTTTTTCATCTGCCCGAGCTGGTAGTGTAGTGGTGACACGACCTGCTTAGCATTCGGGGGGTAATGGGTTCGATTCCCGTTACCGTCTACCTTGTATGAGGTTTTTTCAGGGGGTTTTCTTCATACACATGTAGCGGCATGGTCACTGCGTATATGCACACCAAGTGCGGCTACTTAAGCGAATGCTGGGGTAGTATTTCCCCCCTCAGAACCCCAACTCCATTCCTTCCGATCCTATCCTGACCACCCCTATCCTTAATCCCACCATGCATATATACGTTATGTATGTATGTATGCTGGGAATCCATGATTGTGGCTGAAGGAGCTCGGGAAGCTCGAGCAGCCCGCCCTCCCCCTTGGGGAGGAATGGAATACGTTGCCTTTTCCTTTTTTTTTTCATTTGAATGTTATTTTTTTTAAAGTCGTAATTTTTACGACGTGATAGTAATAACCTATATTAAAAACACGATAGTAATTTAGGGTTAATGATTAAAAAATTAAACTATTCAAAAAATAAATCTTTTCATATAAATATGAGCTATTTATGGGCTCTTTAAATGTCCAACTCTCGATTTTCCTGAATCAATTCTAACAAAAATATTAACCCTTAATGTTTAAAAGAAAATATAAATTTTTTTTTTAATTCTTGTTAGATAATTACGGGCTATTTATGCAACTCCTGATTGCTCCGGATCAACTGCAATAACAATAGCAACCCTTAATAATTGAAAAATGAAATATTCAAAAAAATAAAAATTCTTTTCATGTAATTACGGGCTATGTATTCAGATATACAATTTATAATTTTCTCGAAGATCCCATAAATAGCCCGTAATTATCTGGCAAGAATATTTATTTTAAAAACTATTTTTATTTTCTTTTAATTTTTAGGGATTGATATCTTTGTAGGGGTTAATCCAAGGAAATCGGGATTTGCATATTCGAAAAGCCCATAAATCTGAGACAAACGGGAAATTTTGAAGTATCCCAGGAAGAAAGTTGGCGCTAGATTAACGGCAAATCAACACCCCCAGACTTAAATATCGATTTCCTGGAGAATGAAAAGAGCCCAAAAAATTTAATTGACAAAACTTGAAAGCTCATAAAAAGCCTGTAAATTCTATATACGACGCCCAAAAATTTTTAACATGGTGGGGGGTTGCCAGGTTAATAGACCTAATTCTATCAATGCAACACACTGTTTCAGCAATTGAAAATTAAGTATAGAGAACAAGCGCGAGTAATCCTAGACTCGTCTACAAGTAGAAGGGGGGCACTAGACGCCATCTTGGATTTTGACGTCACTTCCGGTTTTACACGGCCACGTGGCTGACCACTATTTGACCTTGAGAAAGTTGGTTACCTTGAGAAACAGGTTTGCCTTGAGAAAGTTGTTTACCTTGATAAAGTTGTTTACCTTGAGAAACAGGTTTGCCTTGAGAAACAGGTTTACCTTGAGAAACAGGTTTAGCTTGAGAAACAGGTTTACTTTGAGACCAGGGGCTACGCGAGAAATATGAAATTGTGGTTTCTTGTCAGACGAGAGCTACCTCTAGGACCTGGTGCTTCGCTGGGGATTGTTTTATGGAAATTCTTGTAAGATAAATGTTACATCTAGGACCTGGTGCAGCGCTTGGGGTTGTTTTATGGAAATTCTTGTAAGATAAATGCTACATCTAGGACCTGGTGCAGCGCTTGGGGTTGTTTTTAATAATAAAGATGTTCTTGTAAGATAAATGCTATCTCTAGGACCTGGTGTTTCGCTGGGGTTGAAAATAAATGCTACCTCTAGGACCTGGTGCAGCGCTGAGGGTTGTTTATAGAAATTCTTGTAAGATAAATGGTATCTCTAGGACCTGGTGCAGCGCTTGGGGTTGTTTTATGGAAATTCTTGTAAGATAAATGCTACCTCTAGGACCTGGTGTTTCGCTGGGGATTGTTTTTAATAATAAAGATGTAAGATAAAATGTTATCTCTAGCTTCGCTGAAAATTTGAAAATTGAATAAGGGACCCTATTGCTAACTTGTAAGACAGGGTCTAGTGTTAGGTCTGAACCTCTGGTGGGAAATAGTACGAGGACTCTAATGCTAACTTGTAAGACAGAGCTTGTTTGTGGTGCCATCTAGCAAGGGTATGGGTTAATGAGTATTTACTGTAATAAAGGTGGCGTTACCTAGTGGTATATTTCAGAGTTAATCAGGGATTTGTTTGTGGTGCCATCTAGCAGGGGTATGGGTTAATGAGTATTTTCTGTAATAAATCGGCATATTTCAGGGTTAAGCAGAGGTTTGTTGCTGAGTCATCAGGAGGAGCAGCGAGCGTTTTTCTGTAATAGGTGGTATATTGTTTAGCTAATTAGGATTTGTTTGTACTTTATAACTTATACATGTTCTCTATAAGCTCTACTAATCAAATGCATTGCCTGTAGAACATTCATAAAGGTGTTTTTTAAGATGGGGTTTAAAATTATTTTTGGATGTGACACAGTATACGTTGTACAACACTACCTTATCTTATCATATCCTAATCAAAAAATAATACTATAAGACCTTAAACATACATACATACACACGTAAAAAAATGTTAAGGAATTACCGAAATCGTAACTTGTATTAATAAATACAGAGATTGCATCTGGTCCTCTCGGAGAAGATAATAATGATGGCCTTGAGGCAAACCGTCAGTCTCAACGGATTTGCTATGGTATAAAAAAGACTTGTACACCTCAAGGAAGTGTTGGGATCTCAAACCAAGCTGGCAGTCTCACCAAACCTGTTACTAATAGTAATGAAGACTTCTACAATTTGAGATCGTCTGAATTTTACAGTGCTCGAACCTGCTATTTAAAGTATTCAAGCTCTGACGTCAACTCTAAGTTATAGCTAATAGGGTTTTACCCTTCATTTAGAATGTAAAAACACGCATTCACTTTGACTGTCTCTTTGAATATTTTATTTTTGAAGGTCTCTTTTAAAAGTACAAAATATTTTTTCTATTCAAAAATTTATAGTCGGATTAAAAGAAAATACAATAAGGCCATTTTGATATTTAAAGACGCTTAGAATGTACTATTCATTATTTAAATTCAAATAGTTAATTACAATGGTTTTAATGAGTTTCATCGTATGATAAAATTGTTTTGTAAAATGCAGCGAATGCAATATATAAATAAACTGTAGCTTAATCTGATATGTACTATTTGTGAAGATAATAACCCTATTTTTAAAAATAAGATAAGATGTGTAATTGTTACTTTGCTACATCCATGTATACAAACATGATTTTAAAAATTACTTTTTGTTTTTACTTCAGTGGTGACAGTTAATTCGTTTTAAATTATGCTTGCTTTAGTAAGTTAATTACTACACATCAATTGTAATTATATAACACGGTTAAATATAATAGTCTAAAATTGATTACCAATATAATATAAATAATTTCTTTTAAAAAACATTAAATAATAAATTTTATATAATACGATTTTTAAAAACACACAAGCCGAATTAAAAAAAAACAATAGATTCAATTGGTATTACAGGGTTCTTGATTAAAACAATTAAACGTAGTACAAAAGTGAATTTTTCAAAAATGATTACACAACGAGATTATCGGGGTTCAATCGTTTTAAAAGTAACTTTTTACATTCATTGAACCTTGAGATTGTAAAGTCTACATATCGATAAACTATTTGTATGAAATACAATTATATAACCCTGTTATACAACGCTCATTACTAAAATATAATGTGAAAAGTGTACTTACACGCACACTCATTAACGAACCTAAAAATATTTTTTAAATCTGCAACTGTAAAACACATTAACAAATTAAAATATAGAGTTAAATAATAATAATTTCAGCCATGCATGTAGACAGATTCTCTTTCTATAGAATTCTATACAATCGAAAAATTATTATCTGTATGTTTTTAATTAATAGCTATGCTAATTATAACACTTTCAAATTTCTAATTTGAAATAAGGGCAACGTAATTTAGCTTATTCCTGTTTCATAGAGAGCATTACCATCGTCAAGATTTGAGCTGCATCCATCGTCTTCACCTTGAACGATTATATTGTAATAGTTTAGTAATAGTTCATAAAACATCTAATACCTCTGATCTAGATCATAATAATAAAAACTCATTAAACAGTGATTACGCTTTAAATACATGCAAATAAATAATAGCTTTTTTTTATATTACGTCTATTATTATATAGACGTGAGATTACCCTTAAAATTAGCTGGCTTCAACACAACTCTGGAAATACCTACTACATCCGTTCAAATCTCTCCTCTCTCGTTCTCAAAACTGAACCGTATTCATTTTTCTTGAATTTACCTGTACTCCATTTCGGATTCGGCTGTATGTTTTTCTAATACACAAACAGAATCTTCAATATTGTGATGTACGCAGTTGCAAGATGTCTGTGTTCTCATCTTTTTAAACTAGTTTCATATTATTTTACATACAAACAAGCATCGGGGATGCACCCATCAAAAGCGAATCAGATTTATTTGTAAAAACATATGCAGGTTTTAGGTAAACACAATAGCGGATACAGCTACATGCTAACGGTTATCGATGTTTTTCGTATGAGGGTTTGAATGAGAGCTCTTAAACGAAGACAGCCTCACAGGTGTTTTTTAAGAAAACTGATACACATTTCAGGAGAAGAAAAAACATCAATTACCCTATGGCGGGTACAGTGTTGTAGTTGAAAGAATTAATAAAACATTGAAACAAGAATGTGGTGCTGCCTTACGATGATAATGATAAGGTAATTTCTAATGTGGAATGCATTTTCATTTTTTATGAATGCAGTATATTTTCTATTAGTTATTTCGGTATGTGACATTGTAAAAAACGAATGTTTTTAGAAATTATCAGGTTTTCTATAACGCTGATAATTACTTTTCGGTGTATATATACAGTTCTGCGAATATATATTTTTACAGTTCGAAAAAAATGGAACATATTACAACCATTGTAGAGATCGACTCAGCATACGAAGTTGAAGTGGCCGCGAGACTGAAAGGGGTGATGGAAATCATACGAGATAAACTTGAAGCCCAGCAGAGAAGTTTTACCGAGGTGAGCACAGCTCTGGAGTTGCACAGCATGAGGGTACAGGGTAGAAGTCGCGGAACAGAGGTCAGTATTAACAGTGTGCGTGAACAAGAAAATAAGTGTCAGCCTGTACAGATAGCGTTAACCGAACCTGTAGCGTGTACATCAGCAGTTCATCGGGGCGGGCGGCGGCAGCAAACACAACTGCAAGCATGTAAAAGAAGACGCAAGAAGACTAAGGCTGGCAGCAGTCGCGTTTCTAAAAGACGTCGACCTCATGACGAAGTGGATTCCGACATCATACTTATAAGCGAAAATGAAGAGGACCAGGAGAGGTATCAGCAACCACAACAAGCAGTTCGGGCCAATCCGACGGTGATCACACTGTCAACATCCCCAGAGAGGTGCCAGCAACAACTCCTACCGGAGGTACAAACCGTGTCAGCGATCAGCACTTTCTCATCGTCAGATGTAGGTAGTAGTATGAATGTCTCTATGCCAGAGACGCTCCTCTTCCAAGCTCAATCGCCAAAGGAGAATATGAGCGAGCCCTGCGAGGCTGAACAAGGTCGACACACACCATCACTACCGTCAATACCATTAATCAGTCTGACAGGCCCCGCAGGTGTAGACGTGGCTGTACCCTCACTAGAGGAGCTCATCAGGGGACTGCTCCAATCACCGCCAGGGTGTAATTATGAGGGTGAGGAGCTGAATCATTTTTAAATGAAGCGATGTTCTTATATCCAAATAAAAAATAAAAATAAAAAAAATTATCTGTTTTATTTATTCTTTCAACTACAACACTGTACCCGCCATAGGGTAATTGATGTTTTTTCTTCTCCTGAAATGTGTATCAGTTTTCTTAAAAAACACCTGTGAAGCTGTCTTCGTTTAAGAGCTCTCATTCAAACCCTCATATGAAAAACATCGATAACCGTTAGCATGTAGCTGTATCCGCTATTGTGTTTACGTAAAACCTGCATATGTTTTTACAAATAAATCTGATTCGCTTTTGATGGGTGCATCCCCGATGCTTGTTTGTATGTAAAATAATATGAAACTAGTTTAAAAAGATGAGAACACAGACATCTTGCAACTGCGTACATCACAATATTGAAGATTCTGTTTGTGTATTAGAAAAACATACAGCCGAATCCGAAATGGAGTACAGGTAAATTCAAGAAAATGAATACGGTTCAGTTTTGAGAACGAGAGAGAGATTTGAACGGATGTAGTAGGTATTTCCAGAGTTGTGTTGAAGCCAGCTAATTTTAAGGGTAATCTCACGTCTATATAATAATAGACGTAATATAAAAAAAAGCTATTATTTATTTGCATGTATTTAAAGCGTAATCACTCTTTAATGAGTTTTTATTATTATGATCTAGATCAGAGGTATTAGATGTTTTATGAACTGTTACTAAACTATTACAATATAATCGTTCAAGGTGAAGACGATGGATGCAGCTCAAATCTTGACGATGGTAATGCTCTCTATGAAACAGGAATAAGCTAAATTACGTTGCCCTTATTTCAAATTAGAAATTTAAAAGTGTTATAATTAGCATAGCTATTAATTAAAAACATACAGATAATAATTTTTCGATTGTATAGAATTCTATAGAAAGAGAATCTGTCTACATGCATGGCTGAAATTATTATTATTTAACTCTATATTTTAATTTGTTAATGTGTTTTACAGTTGCAGATTTAAAAAATATTTTTAGGTTCGTTAATGAGTGTGCGTGTAAGTACACTTTTCACATTATATTTTAGTAATGAGCGTTGTATAACAGGGTTATATAATTGTATTTCATACAAATAGTTTATCGATATGTAGACTTTACAATCTCAAGGTTCAATGAATGTAAAAAGTTACTTTTAAAACGATTGAACCCCGATAATCTCGTTGTGTAATCATTTTGAAAAATTCACTTTTGTACTACGTTTAATTGTTTTAATCAAGAACCCTGTAATACCAATTGAATCTATTGTTTTTCTTTTAATTCGGCTTGTGTGTTTTTAAAATCGTATTATATAAAATTTATTATTTAATGTTTTTAAAAGAAATTATTTATATTATATTGGTAATCAATTTTAGACTATTATATTTAACCGTGTTATATAATTACAATTGATGTGTAGTAATTAACTTACTAAAGCAAGCATAATTTAAAACGAATTAACTGTCACCACTGAAGTAAAAACAAAAGTAATTTTAAAATCATGTTTGTATACATGGATGTAGCAAAGTAACAATTACAGATCTTATCTTATTTTTAAAAATAGGGTTATTATCTTCACAAATAGTACATATCAGATTAAGCTACAGTTTATTTATATATTGCATTCGCTGCATTTTACAAAACAATTTTATCATACGATGAAACTCATTAAAACCATTGTAATTAACTATTTGAATTTAAATAATGAATAGTACATTCTAAGCGTCTTTAAATATCAAAATGGCCTTATTGTATTTTCTTTTAATCCGACTATAAATTTTTTGAATAGAAAAAATATTTTGTACTTTTAAAAGAGACCTTCGAAAATAAAATATTCAAAGAGACAGTCAAAGTGAATGCGTGTTTTTACATTCTAAATGAGGGGTAAAACCCTATTAGCTATAACTTAGAGTTGACGTCAGAGCTTGAATACTTTAAATAGCAGGTTCGAGCACTGTAAAATTCAGACGATCTCAAATTGTAGAAGTCTTCATTACTATTAGTAACAGGTTTGGTGAGACTGCCAGCTTGGTTTGAGATCCCAACACTTCCTTGAGGTGTACAAGTCTTTTTATACCATAGCAAATCCGTTGAGACTGACGGTTTGCCTCAAGGCCATCATTATTATCTTCTCCGAGAGGACCAGATGCAATCTCTGTATTTATTAATACAAGTTACGATTTCGGTAATTCCTTAACATTTTTTTACGTGTGTATGTATGTATGTTTAAGGTCTTATAGTATTATTTTTTGATTAGGATATGATAAGATAAGGTAGTGTTGTACAACGTATACTGTGTCACATCCAAAAATAATTTTAAACCCCATCTTAAAAACACCTTTATGAATGTTCTACAGGCAATGCATTTGATTAGTAGAGCTTATAGAGAACATGTATAAGTTATAAAGTACAAACAAATCCTAATTAGCTAAACAATATACCACCTATTACAGAAAAACGCTCGCTGCTCCTCCTGATGACTCAGCAACAAACCTCTGCTTAACCCTGAAATATGCCGATTTATTACAGAAAATACTCATTAACCCATACCCCTGCTAGATGGCACCACAAACAAATCCCTGATTAACTCTGAAATATACCACTAGGTAACGCCACCTTTATTACAGTAAATACTCATTAACCCATACCCTTGCTAGATGGCACCACAAACAAGCTCTGTCTTACAAGTTAGCATTAGAGTCCTCGTACTATTTCCCACCAGAGGTTCAGACCTAACACTAGACCCTGTCTTACAAGTTAGCAATAGGGTCCCTTATTCAATTTTCAAATTTTCAGCGAAGCTAGAGATAACATTTTATCTTACATCTTTATTATTAAAACAATCCCCAGCGAAACACCAGGTCCTAGAGGTAGCATTTATCTTACAAGAATTTCCATAAAAACAACCCCAAGCGCTGCCCCAGGTCCTAGATGTAACATTTATCTTACAAGAATTTCCATAAAACAATCCCCAGCGAAGCACCAGGTCCTAGAGGTAGCTCTCGTCTGACAAGAAACCACAATTTCATATTTCTCGCGTAGCCCCTGGTCTCAAAGTAAACCTGTTTCTCAAGCTAAACCTGTTTCTCAAGGTAAACCTGTTTCTCAAGGCAAACCTGTTTCTCAAGGTAAACAACTTTATCAAGGTAAACAACTTTCTCAAGGCAAACCTGTTTCTCAAGGTAAACAACTTTCTCAAGGTCAAATAGTGGTCAGCCACGTGGCCGTGTAAAACCGGAAGTGACGTCAAAATCCAAGATGGCGTCTAGTGCCCCCCTTCTACTTCTACAGTTTCCCCAATATACAAACATCGCAAAAATTTATTAAATCGGCACAAAAGAATGAATTATAGTAAATGCATACTTGTGCAATTTAGTGATTTAAGCCGAGCACTGCATGTTTTTGTAACTACGGGAAAATGTAAAATTTGATCAATTATAGAAAATATTTATTACCGTTTCCAACTGTTTCTTACAATAAACCCATACACAAACTTCCTGTGAAAATACGAAAAAAAAAACGGAAAAATCATAATTAACTGTAAAAATTTAATGTGATCAGAACACCGATCTATTTTCAGATTATGAGAGGGTAAATACCTCCTTCTCCCTACGAGCACTTTTATAGGATTTAAATAGTCCATTTTTTTACATATTGTCATACTGTCTCACCATTATAAAACTTGAGTTATACAAAAAAACAACAAATAATAACGTTGCACTTATCTAAATGTTCGAAAAAAATACTGCAATTACCAAAACAACCGTCAGAATAAGATGTTCTCAATTATGGGGGCAGCCACCTCCTGGCATTTTGCAGTTATGTTGGGATAGATACAATTGTAAACAAGTAGGTCTATTCTCGGTTAATAGTCATTGGGTAAAGTTACAACATGTAAGAAAGGTAATAATAAACATATACAGCTGCTCGTTAGATTATTATATATACATGGTGTGCAAATAGTATCGCACCAAATGGGATTATGTAGAAACGATTTGACATTTAGATTTGACCTTTGGTGGGGTTAAATAATACATAAATACCCATATTTTGATATGAGTTTCATTTGTCTTGTGCGGCAACCTAGGTTGAGTTTGGTGTCATTTGGCAGGTAACCGATTTAGAAATACAGCACGGTATATCATAAGCTTTTTTTATTCTAAAATAACGAAGAAAATTGAAATATTAAACAAATAGTTCAAGTGAATAAAACAAAAGGATTGAACAAGAAAATTGAGTTACTTAATTGATGAAAATCACAATAACTGCTCACATTCTTGTCCATTCACTTCTTGACAATATGTAAGTTTATCAACAAAAGCACCCAACGCATTCTGCAGACTACATGAGTAAAACAAGATTATGATAATACCGTATTGTAGTATTTACTATCAATTCGAATTAGAAAAGTGATAAAGAGTATTAGAAATTGCTAAAATTGATAACAATCAGTAGAGAACACATAAATGCTACATTTGAATTAAATTTTTATATAAGTTGTATTTATCTACAGCGCTTTGCCCAGAAAATGTTCCCTCTACAAAGTTAATTTGGCTTTTTAATTTTCTTCGTTATTTTACAATAAATAAACTTATGATATACCGTAGTGTATTTCTGTCAAATACCACCAAACTCAACCTATGTTGCAATTTAAAAGAATTCAAGATCGCTGCCTCTGACAAACACCAGTCGCACAAAGCAAACGAAACTCATATCAAAATATGGGTATTTATGTTTGTGTTAACCCCACCAAAAGTCAAATCTAAATGTCAAACCGTTTCTACATAATCCCATTTGGTGCAATACTATTTGCACACCATATATATATATATATATATATATATATATATATATATATATATATATATATATAATGTATCAACATAACACCTACATATTACATTTTTTAGGTTGGTGCCGTCAGTTGGGTCACTTTGAACCGCGTGGCTACTTTGAACAAAAAATAAATTTTGCCATTTTGATAGATAGTGAAATAAGCATTACGTTTAGTCACATTTAGTAACCACCAGTAGTTCGTCACACATTTTAGAGTGGTGTAGCAACACTGGTTTTAAAATTTTGTTAGCAATTTTGACATTTCAGTACTAACCAATAAAACTGACGTTTTAAGAGGTCTGCAAACTTTTGTTGGTGTAGGCGTAAGTATTTTCACCAAATATTTACAAAATGTACTTGCTACAACAATATGGCTATTTTAAAGAAAATTTAAAATATTTAACACATTTTTGCCGTACAATTTTTTTTATCCCCCTAAAACGTTTACCAAATTATCAACCTGAGCAAAATGCAAAACTGGTGTGCCAACACATTATTTACTATCTGGATTATACAAATTCATTTGCCTAGTAACCTCTAGTAGACCGCTCAAAGGATCAACGTTCACTAATTCCGGAATTCGCAAATGCCCCCACGCCAATATTGTACACGTGTCACGTAATCGATGCCGTTTGTCATCCTGGGACCTAAAGGCGATTATGTTTAACATCTCAGCATATATATATATATATATATATATATATATATATATATATATATATAAATTGTCATGTTATTATTTATTTAAATTGTTTAAATTGAATTTTATTATTTAAATTAAATTTTTATATTAGGTTCTTATAACTTTAATTCAATTTCACTTTTATTTTAGATCCCGTTATGGAATATCGTTTATTAATTATTATACGTCGCTTCAGAAAAATAAACATCGATTCAGAGAACTGAATAATTTTATTAACGACAAAAGTAAACAAAAACAAAAACACATCAACCGAAATTTGAATACGTAAATTGAATCGAAACAAAATGTATTATAATTGAAAGTTATATCGGTAACGTAACTTTTATATTTGATCGTAGGTTATAAACAATTGTTACTGATGTCTCGCCTCTTCACTAACCGCGATTCGAAATTTCCGATAATAACGTAACTTAAAACTTACATTTTATCACTAACACTATCAACACTTTGACTTTTTGTCAGAAAAATTAAAAATTGGAAGAGAGTGAGAAATCAGGAGCAATTCCTTATATACTATTCTGTTAGCTACAAAAATTTCAACTTTTTCTGTACCATACAAACAAAGTAACGAAGCGTCTGATTGGTTTAAACAAATTTGAAAACTTAACTAAAATATAAATTATGCCATAACTTTCTTAAAATATTTCGGATTTACATTTTGATAACATAATTAGAATCTGTGCAGAATTCCGCACAAAACGATACCTCACTAGCCATATATTGCTTCAAAATTGTACGATTTGACATATTCTAATATAAATTTACTTATATCTAAGAAACTCTAAATTCTACACCTAAACTAAATACATATTCGTAATCTACACAAAAAACTGTATTAGAATACATTTATTTAAACTCATATATTTTAATTCCAAAGGAAAATTCTTTTTCAAATTGAAAATTTATGTAATTAACCCCATTTTTATAATTTTATGTTTACGTAGCTTGTACAATGTAAATTTCTGCATGAAAACGTGGGAAACCTCCTATTAATTACTCTAATAATTTACTTTATGCTTAAATTATTCTATAAAAATTATATGTTTGCGAAAACATAGAGTATCTAAGGATGCAGCCATGAACCTACAACTATCAACGAATCGCAAATTTATGTACTTCTTTTCCCCAAGGCCACGACCGTTTGATGAACAGGTGGGCATCATAACCACTGAGATTATGGAAAAAACTGGGATAAATGTATCTTAATTTGCAATTTGAATGTACCGCACCACGATATATACCAGTCACATGACAGTGAACTCGTACTTTGAAATTTCTAAGATCATCCGTAAAAAGCTTGTCGCATATATAACAATTTCGACTTTGTTCATGTATCACCTGTTATTCACCAGTTAGTGGTAACATTGGAACAACAGTTTTGAAATGCTCAGTATATATCCGTTTCACATCACTCTCGAGTCGTGTAATAAATACATATACGGCGTTAACCCCCCTATAAAGTTCTAATTTAGACCAAGCATTGTTTACACCACACTTAGTATAATAACTGAATGAGTATGGTTCATGTTTACACGTTTTTATCGTGAACGGTTGTTCGGGATCGGGTTCAACCGTATTTACCGGTACTAATAGAGCTTCAAAATCTGCATATATTACGAATGGTAGAAACATCTGTTTCGGATAGTTCCGAAACGCAAGTATATTTTCCGCATAGAATTCCCCGGTTCTGTCTTTTCTTTGCATTACGCCAGGGAATTTAGTGTATACGAAATTACAGTCATGAGACACGTGTCGAGTTAATTGCTCCTGCATTCTAAAGTAATGAATACATGAATCACAAAAATATTTTGCCCCATCTCGTTTGGTTATTTGGTTGCTAAGTAAACGAAAAAATTATTTATCCGTGCATAATGCTGATTATCCGTTTTGTTACTGACGAATGGTAATAAATTAACATGAATAGGTTGTTTAGTTCTGGTATAGTGAAGAGGGCCCCCTACCTCAGGAATACGCTGACCATCACGATACGTATCATCCAGTCCATAAACATTGATGAAGATATTATTGTTAGACTCAAATGTTGAGGTTGTAGTCAGCTTAAGAGCAAATTCTACACCATTCCAGTTGAATAACATCCTGAAATCAGGGTAAGAAGTCATCTGTTGTGGTAACCCCTTCGGTGTCACCAATGCTGATACAATAGCCCACGCAAAGCAGCAATTATCACTGCTCTTCACATTCACTATGGCGTGTTTATGCGCAATTTCAGCCGGGACATTCATCTAGGATGTACCCTTAGTGAGAGAAAATTTCAACATGTTTACCTCTAAATATACGAAACTCACCAGCGACCACCTTACAAAACAACATATACAGGGTTCGACATAACAATGTTACCATTTTTAACACTAACTATTGATTGAACGGAAAACAATACATTTTTATTCTTATCATAAATTGATCTACATACCTTTGGATTTTCTATGTCAATAGTGGCAGTTAAAAAATGGATCGCTGGACTTTGCAATCAAACATTTTTGGTGTGGAAAAATGTACAAATTTGCATTCAATCACTGCAGTACAACATGCGTTTCATGAGGAATTTGGAGACAGAGGCAGAAGGAATTCACCATCTCGGCTGACCATTCGCAAATGGATCAGGAAATGGCAAGATGAGTTATGGCAACTTTCCCGCAACGTCTTCAATCTTGCATAGCAGAAAATGGTGGTCATTTGAAGGATTGTATCTTTAAGTCATAAAATCCAAAGATATGTAGATTAATTTATGACAAGAATAAAAATGTATTGTGTTTCGTTCAATAAATATTTAGTGTTAAAAATGGTAACAGTACTATGCCGAACCCTGTATTAATGATGTATTACCCTACTACTCATAACTCACACTGAAATTCTGATTGCTTAGCATTCAAGATTTCCACTACTCTTTGAAAATACTCTTCCAACACCATCTCGTCACTCAATAAATCATATTTCGTTTGAAAGGACTTTAATTGAGTACTTTCTCTACTGTTCAGAAAGTACAACCCAAACAACTCAACATTACATTTCAACTAGAAGTGTTTCTGCATTACGAATCACTTCAACCCCAGTATCAACGAGCAGACACACATTTGATTTGTGCCTATTGCTTCTAAGGTGTTCTTGAAAATCATATCGAGGAACATCAATCGAACAATCAGTGCAGTGCACAATTTCAACACTTTCGCTACTTCTCTTTTGTAATGGTTCGCTGCATTGGTCTGACTTATGCTTCCGTGAGCTGCTCAAATCTGATGGTCCTGGTTCTACAAAGGAATCATCAGCATGCCTGTGTTGCGTATTATTCTTCAAGTTGTTTAATGCCCAGGTTGTGCAAGACGGTCGTCAACATGACTATGTTCCGTTCTGTTCCCATCGGAAGTACTTGGTTGCGCCACATTACTATGTGCGGCACGGTTTTGCAGTACAGCCTGCTGCACCTCTGAAGGTGGGATATTTAGCATCCTTATCCAACACACAGTTTTTTGATGTCGCATTAGAGTCTTTTCTTGAAAATTTCTTCAGACATTCACATTGAAACATTTTATTGCGATCTGTAACAGAGAGAATGTATAAATTGTCGGGTAGAGTTACGTGTTTTCTTATGATTTCCTTTTTTAACTCTTTATTGGTTTGTATCATTTATTAATATTATGTATTACAACTGTTAAAAAAAGAAATCATATCCATCGATGCGAACGAGGACGCAACGTAACATATCGCCAGGAATAGGATACTATGTATGATGAATATATCAGGTTGAGGGATAAAGTAGTGTACGGGCAAGGAAACCATAGCAATGATAGTCAGAATAGAGTGTTGCTGAGCACATATATTCTACCCAGCATTGTATCTCACCCTGCCATGTGCTTTGGGATGGAAGCAAGGTATTACTCCCAAATGATTTCCAGAAACTCCCCCGCGCATGTAGGGCTCAATACACTCTGGGGAAAAGATAATGCGTTTTCCACTATATCCCTTACCGGTGAGTAAGTATTGTATGGGTATTGCATGACATCTAGATATTGCTAAGTCATTTAGCGACTATTCATTATCTATAAAATCAGCAGCACACAGGAGTGAGGATACTCTCTGGTGAATCCTCCATTCTTCAGCGAACTCTGCGATACAAGCAGGGCTCAGGACAATATCAGAAATGTGCTCCATGACCTCTCCCTGCCGTAGAACTACTGTACGACCACTCCATAAATTCTACGATAGAAGCAGGAGTCAGCAAACCTTCAAATGGATTCGCTACTATTCTGCCCTCTTCGTATGCTGTAGATGTGGACGATTGCTCATCTACAACGCATGCAGGGGTCAGAGTAGTAGGAGTTTCCTCTCTCCCCAGCACCGCCTGCGCTACAGAGTTTGACGATGAACGCTCTTTCGCAATTGGAGACCATTCATTCGCAAATTCTGTAATGCAGACAGGACTTAAGACACGGTACAATACTACCTGATCTTCTCTCACGGGTGACTGCGTCCTCTCATACGGCTCACGTACAGGTTGTAGAGTGAGCAGTATATCGTCCACGTCTGCCTGCTCGTACGTGCGTGATAATACCACATCCAAATCGTCCGCTGGAGGTGGTGTATCAAAAAATCTCAACGCTACTTTACAATCATCCTCGTCGGAATACTGCCCGTTCTCCACCAGGTCACCGGCAGCACCACCTTCATGGAGCAGCTCCATCACATCCAGTGCGTGATCCGTATGAGGTCGGTCTCCCAGCAACCTACTCAGGATGGGACTGTGATCCCGCGGTAGTATCACAACGTGGCTTATGATGTTCACTCCCCACCCGCCGCTATGGGACGATCAGTAGCCACGCATGATCGTGACGTACCCAAAAGCAACGGAACGTAAATTACTCATCTGTGTGCAGTAATAGATAGAAACTCTTTCTTACCTCTGTTAACTCCCACACCTCAGATTTCATCACACTCTTCAACTGAGGTGATGTATATCCCACCCTCTACTGCCTCTCCTATTGACGTGGACGCCCAATCCAGCGACGACGAAATTTATAAACTGACGACGTAGTCCTGGACTCTCTACAAGACTACAATCTTGATGCGGAGACACTCGTGCTAGACTTAACCAATGCCGAAGTCATCACTGTCAGTGACGAGGACCTAGACGACCATAACAATGATAGTGATGACTTCATGAGCATATCATCTAGTGTTGAGGGAGTATGTTCCTCCTGTGCTGGGAACGATTACCTCAACACTGATGACTACGACTCCGACGTGGGCATGGAGCCTGACTACGACTCATGCCTACAGTTATGATTCAGACGACTACGACAACGCCGCGTTACGCCAACAGCGACTACATCGCGAAACACTTAACGACTTCTGTAACGATCTCATCGTTGAGGAGAGTAGTGATGAAGACAACTTTATGAACACTCTCACTAACAACATGCACCAACTAGAACACAGCGCTCAAGAACTGTCAGACGTACTAGAACAACTAAGTGCACATGAACAGATACAAGACGAGGTCAATGACATTGGCATGGCTTCAGACGCCGCTCTGCAGGCCCAGGATCACGGTCATAACGAAAATGCTGACGACGACATGGACGACAATGACGACGAAGAACGTAACGATGACTGGTTTTGGAGTACACATATCCCTATGACGATTGTCCGCACTATGCTTCCCCCACTGTACAACGTCATTTGTGCGATGACGTCGGGAGACAGTGCTGCTCAACGCAATTCTGCGTTTCTCATTATCGCTGGGTGGTACTGGCTCCTCTACGCGCATCGCATCATTACACGGGACCGTCTCACGTTCACGATGTGTATTCTTCTACTACTACTACTTTTTTCTTTGGTTACAGCTGACAACCATAGTACCATTCATCCGGAATTATAATGTCGTTATTACGGAGAGCTCTCTAGAAGAGCTGCTCGACTGAGCCCACACTAGGCTTGTAACACTATACCTTGTTGACTGTCATAGTGTTATAACCCTACCTATACTAAGTGTGCATGATCACGCCATCACATCTGGAGATGATACTTAATTATGATTTCTTTCCAGAAAAACGTCAACCTCAGTAGTGCGGCCACATACCAGATAGACCAACACTAACTGACTGAGCGCGTCGACTACTATACCGACAGACAGACAGACAAACCGACAGATACACACTACACGGTGCATATGCTCAACTATGTCAATGTCGCTGTGATGGTATACCACATTTACCGCTTCTGGACATCTGCTAGTCCTCTCCAGGAGCATCTTCAGACGGTACGGTTGAAGCTTTATGTGTGGCGTTCCAATAAACTAATGCGGTCATCTGACACTCCGCTACAGGAGCATCTCCGATGGGCACCACTCTGCACGTACGTTCAGTTACTTGCATCACGTCCACGCAGGTGTAATGATACAGTAGTGGAAAGGACCTTTTACACTTGTACTAAATCAAAATGTTTTATTCCTAGAGAAATCATATATCTGAATAATAAACTGATTACATTTGTACATACAACAAATAAATATATTAACATAATTGTAAAAAATGACATGAGCAAACCTTGAAAAAGTGAGAGAGCTATCTGAGTAGATAGGGCGCGCAAATAGCCTTGCGAATGTGTAACGTTGCAAAAGTGTAAGGTATGAATGACGTACATATTTGGACATCTTGGAAATGTGCGACCTTAGGGGAGTAGCATACACGAATGACCTAGATATTGGGCATGTGGGACCTTGAGAATGTGGGGACCTTGAAATTGTGGTGTGTTCCAGAACTATTCAATCTTACCTACTCCGCTTCGATGTTGTAAAAACGATCGCTATGAAGTTGCGCCGTCTCCCAAAAGAACAAATGCTAATAGCTGAAAAAATTATAAACGAAACGTGGTTTGAAACTGAAATGGGCAAGTTAACTTTGTCTCATACACCGATTTATCAACCAGCACCTTCGCAAATTAAGCAACCATTTGCCCAATATCAATCCGCAACTCCAAGCACCACATTTTCTCATCGATGTGCTTCCACTTCTCATTCCAGTAACTTCATTACACTTCAACCACCAGTATACCAACAGCCTGAACTACAATGCTGCCATGAAAATGATCAATATTCGTTCGATTCGTTGCTACCAGCAGAATCGGCAGCTTCTCTTGTGGAAAATTTTCAAGATTCATTATATTAATATTGTTTAATAATATCTGTTCCACTTTTACGACACCATATTTGCTATATTATTACCTACAGGAAACTGAACTGAACTGCGCGCGTGTGAAGCTAGGTGTATTCAGGCCATAGAGTAAAATCCTCAAGGCTAGGTCTGGGCAGTTTTTCCTCTAAGGATTTCCGGAATGCGTGTGGGCACCTTAACTGTCACCAGTATGTAAGAATCACGTCGTATAAAGAATGAATTATGTATGTCGTTTCCCGATCATCTTTAACTTCATCTTTGATATATGCACGTGATATTGCAACTTGCGACTACATCTCGATATATACGGATCAATCACTTGTTTCCTTTTCTTACGAACTTCGTAGTTAGGTATAAAAATCTATGATCTGCGGTATAAAAGGAAAAAAACACTACTGTAACCTAACAGAATTAGATTAGATAAACAAAACTACTGTACACCAACGGAAAAAAATTGTATGAGCCGGGAATCGAACCTGCCTCACCTGCGTGACAGGCGAGCAACAATACCACTAGTCGTGCCGTGCTTTTCCAGTTTGACGAAACTATTATTTAAACCATTTGAAAGCTATTCATTCAAAGCGATTTCCTATTGGTCCGCACTTATCGAGAATTAGCCGCAAAGTCCGCAAATCTAATGTTTAATTCGTGGTGTCATGGCGGAATTGAAATCGATTTCAATAGTTGAAATGGGTTCTGGGTCGATCTCTTGGTATTCATCGCCGGTATGCATGATACTATAACTGTAAGGGGTATGCTCACGCGCACATTATACGCCATCTTAACGACGTCTGTCTGTGACCCAAACTTGAAATATTAAATTTCCTTTTTTTAAATTTTAAATTTATTCGTCATATTTATACCTAATATGATTTGTTTTAAAATTCGAGTATTTTGTTTTATTCTGGTGGTTATCTACATCACTTGAGTATGGCAACCTTGTTGTTTACAAAAGTTTATAAGCGTGTTTGTGTAATTTATTTTGCTGACCGAGCTGGTAGCGTAGTAGTGACACTATCTGCTTAGCATTCGGGAGGTAATGGGTTCGATTCCCGTTACCGTCTACCTGGTATGAGGTTTTTTCAGGGGGTTTTCCTCATATACAATGTAGCGGCATGGTCACTGCGTATATGCACACCATGTGCGGCTGCTTAGGCGAATGCTGGGGTAGTATTTCCCCCTCAGAACCCTAACTCCGTTCCTTCCGATCCTATCCTGACCATACCCATCCTTAATCCCACCATGCATATATACGTAATGTATGTATGCTGGGAATCCATGATTGTGGCTGAAGGAGCTCGGAAAGCTCGAGCAACCCGCCCTCCCTCTTGGGGAGGGAATGAAGTACGTGGCCTTTTCCTTTTTTATTTATTTGGCTTTATTTAAGTTCGTGCAGCAATTTAAAGTGTTGAAATGGTATATTGCGGTGTTCTAATAATAACAAATCAAATAGCAAGAATTATAAACCGGGTATTCGATATTTTTCGTTTCCTAATAAAATGTGCATTTCTGATGTGTGGGTGCATAAATGTTATCAACAGCATAAATTTAATATTGAAACTGCAAGAATATGTTTGGACTACTTCACAGACGATGATTATTATTTTAAAGAAAAGTTATTAAATTTGCCATTTAATAAATGGAAGCTAAAGCCTGAAGCGGTACCTTCAGTAAAGTTAATCAAGAAGCCTCACGAGGATATCAAACGGAAGGAAAGAGTGGAACACGACAATTATTAAAAAAAAATACATGCGTAAGCAAAACGGTATTTGAATAATGACGCGTTTTTATTTTTATTTTGGTTTTCTAGACCGAAAGAGTAACAATCTAATGAAAATGAACAAGATTTACCTGCAACAAGGGAAGAAGTTACCTTCGAAATACAGCAAGAAAAATGTATAAGTGTTGCTATTCAAACTGCTACAACTTACTTCATAGAATTTATTTTGAAAACAAATATATTTTACAGGTCAGAAAATGATTCAGTAAAGATAAAAATTCTTGAAGATGAATGTGCGCGCCTTCAAAGCATTGCTGAAGAGCAAAAGCAAGAATTGCAATCCGTACAAAAAATTTTCACTAAAAACCAACTTCGAAAACTTAAGTCGGGCAAGTAAATTCAATGGTCAGTAGCGGATGTTGCTTCTGCAATATCATTACATGCAGGAGGTCCACGTGCATACAGGCAGTGGCGGATTAAACGGTGGGCGGACTGGGCGGCCGCCCAGGGCCCACAAGCCCAGGGGGGCCCACCGAGACCGAGGCGTATATAAAAATATTTTCTTCATAAAATAATAGATACAGAAAAATAAAATAAGACAAATATGTTTATCACATAATTAAAATAGTGTATTAAGTTTCTGTATACATTACCGCTTTGTTTACATTATTATTATAGAGTTAGGTCTGAATTCGGCGAATAAGATAATAATCCCAATCAACACTCTATATTTGCTACGTACTCATCGACGTGCGAACTGAGAGACCGCTCGTTATAAAAACGTTTTTAAAGAAAAAACAGAAATTTTTGGGAAATTTATTGCAAATGTGTAAAAGTATAGTAATACAAATTCTAAAAACAATCTGCAAATTTCTATTGAAAATTCCATAATTCTAACATTAGTCCAACGCAAAATTTCCTTTAATATTTCATCGTAAAATAAAGCCTATACGTCTTATGGAGTTTGATAGACCGAACCCGCGCAATCATTCGGTTGATAAAGAATAAGAAAACACAAAACGTAAACGTAAATAAAAAATACTTTAAATTACAATCGTTTTATTATTTTTCATTATATAGGTCCCTTAAATTGGTATAAAATATAATACCCATTTTGATTTTACCGCCCAGGGCCCCCAAGCAACTTAATCTGCTACTGCATACAGGTTATTAAGAAAACGTAATTATCCTTTACCAGGAGTTTCAACGTTACGAAGGTGGTCCTCGAAGTTTAATGTGAATCCAGGTAAGTCGACATTGTTACTTATTTTATGAATTGATTAATTTAAATTAGAGAAACTGATTGTTTTTTGAAAATACTAGACAATGTATGTGTGAATATTTTCTATAAATTGCTTGGTATTTATTTTAATAATGATTATCTACACAAATTCATTATAGCACTTCTAATCATACCAATAATTTTAATTTGTAGGTGTCCTAAACATAGTGCTGACACTCATGAGGAAGTTTTCCCTTTCTGAAATGGAGAGTGCTTGTGTCTTTCTGTTTGACGAAATTAAAATTCAACAATCGTTTGATTATGACAAGAAGACTGATACAACTTTAGGCCCATCAAGTTATGTGCAGGTGGTAATGGCGAGAGGTATATGTGGTAATTGGAAGCAACCAATATTTTATAATTATGACTGTAAGATGACTAAACAGTTATTACTTGAAATTATAAGAAAAGTTGAAAATGTGGGTTATCCTGTATATGCCATAAACAGAGACTTGGGAGGCAGCAACAGAGGACTTTGGTCAGATTTACAAACTTTTATACAGAAAACATGGTTTGAAAATCCAGTAAATAAAAAGAATATTTATGTTTTTGCAGATACACCTCACATGATAAAACTTCTACGTAACCATTTCCTTGATACAGGTTTTGTACATGAAGGTAAAATAATCACTTCGAAACCAATAGTAGAACTTTTACAAAACACACAAAATATCGACTTTAATATTTCCCATAAAATCAACGTCAAAAAGTAAAATTAGCAACAACATTATTCTCGCATACTACATCTAAAACCGTTTCAAGATTGGGAACTTTAGGTTTGTATAAAACAGAAAATAATTGGATAGAGTGCTCAGATTTACTTAAAATTAGAAATGACTGGTTTGACCGTTTTAACAGTAAGGTTGCTGTAACTGATTCACGAAATCGAACATACGCTTATGGTTTAAATGTAAACGAGCAACATGATATTTTAGATAAGATGACAAAAACCATACAAAATTTAAGAAAACCAAATTCTAAAGCATTATTGCCTTTTCAAAAGGGAATTTTGATTAGCATTTAATCAGTGAAATTACTGTTTAATGATCTGAAAATAGACTTTAATATAAAATATTTGCTAACATACTTTCTGAACCAGGACCCTCTGGAAGGATTTTTTCCATTATTAGATCAATTGGTGGTCTGTACGACCATCCAACAGCTCTGGAGTTCAAGTATAGACTCAGAAATTGTATTATAGGTAGAAATGATGAAATTATATCAGAATCCTCCAATGTGATGCCTTATGATATTCCAGTTCCTAATACTGCAAATACATCAAGCATGCACATTATAGATAGTAAACGACAATGCTGAAGTTGTTACTGGTAATATGTTCAGCAATTTGGAAATACCTGTAAGTGTTCATGTTGAGGATGTTATTGTTAACGAGTTATCAGAATTACAACATGATGGCTTGGAAAACATAGCCGGATTCATAGCTTTTAAGTTAAAGAAAGAAAATCTTGGATACATTCCAGATAACAATAACTTTTCATTCTCATGGGTAAACCATCTTTCTGAAGGTGGTTTAATGAAACCTACTGAAGATTTTCTTATGAAATGTGAAGAAATGGAATCCATTTTTGTAAAAATTAATGGAGATAGTTTAATAATTTGTGGCGATTTCATAAAAAATCTGCTAAAGTGTTCTGAACATGTAAATGTAATTAAGGAAGCAAAATCGCCATTTTTCAGATGTAAAATGTATTTCAGATTTCGACTTTTGAATAATAAATTTAAAGAAGAATCTAATGTTAAGAAAGGAAAGGTCCTGAAAATTATAGCTGAAAATTTTTATCGTTGTTTTTTGTATTATTTCCGCATTTTATAAATTTTTTGATTAACTGTACTATTATTAATAATAAATGTACTTACATATCCTAATTTTTTGAATTATAATAAAATATCTAACTGATAATACAGTTTTATTAATTTAAACAGTTTTTTAAATTAAATATTTTGTTTTCTATACTAAAAATTAATTTATTATATTTTTTTAAATTTATTTCCAAAATAAAATATTCAATTTATAAAATATCTAGCTGAATTTCTATTTACTAAATTATAAATATCTAATCATTATAAATACTTATCTTTTTTGTTTGAATGGTGTATTTAATTATACAATCTAAATTTCGATATTACAGTTATCTTCGTCAGTAGTAATGTTTGTTAAAAATTGTTAAAGATGTCAAACTTGACAAATTTGACAAAATTGTTTACAATATCTTTAACAATTTTTAACAAACATTGCTACTGACGAACATAACTGTAAGTGTTATCGAAACGTTTAGATTGTATAATTTAAAGTACACCATTAAAAAACCCTAAAAAAGATAAGTATTTTATTATGAGTGTTAATGGTGAAAGTTTCCATTTTCATATCTATATAATCATTATATTTTTAAAATAACTTCTATGCCTTTTAGGGCGAAATTTGCGTGTTGGGTCACACAGTGACGTCATGCGCGTCAGAGCCTAAAATGCGTTCACCAAGTGAGCATATCTTTAACAGTTATAGCACAGAATATAAAAGCTAGCGTTGCTTCTATATTCTGTGGTTATAGCCACAGACCATTACAACTTGGATCTATCGCCAGCAAGCCTCATAAATGATCCGTTTAAAAAAATGGAAGTAAAAAGGGAATCTAAAATCTACAGTAACCTAGGATCCAAGCTACGTTACGCTACAGTCCATTGAGAGAATCCCAGGTTACCGTAGATTTTTTTTTCCTTTTAATTTCCATCTTTTGACAGATCAAAGGTGAATAACTGAATACGGAGCATGCTCACATCTTAGGATCATTTATGAGAGTTGCTGGCGTTAGATCCAAGTACCATTACACGATTAATAGTTATAGTGGTTATAGCAACATGGCCGGTATGGGATGCACCATATTAAACAGGCGTACTTCTGTTGGCAAAGCTTTGTGTCAATAATTTGATAACGTGTTGCTCATACATTTTGTAAAAGTGTATCATTAAGAAACAAGAATTCTTCAAAATGTCTGATCAGGTTGATATGAAACTTATTAAAGTCGAACCCAAAGTGGAAGAAGGAATACACTTACTTCTAACCCAACATCTTATAGTAAATAGTGATCTAATACAAGGTAACATTAAATACTGTTTAAGTAGTATGTACACAATTTAACACTATTTTTACAGGTAATCTGAATATTAAAAAGAAGACATCTCAAGTGAAACAGATCACGTAAAGGAAAACAGTATACAAAGTATACAATTTAACAGTTCAACAATGATGCAAGAAAATTCAAAACATGACATTTTAAAATACAATTCAAATTTTAAATATAAATGTAACCATTGCGATTTTATAACAAAATGGAAATATAGTTTACAATGTCATCTTTCAACACACTCTTCAAGTTATGAATTCAAATGTGACCAATGTGATTATGCAACAAACCGCAAAGGTACTTTAAAAATCCATCTTAAAAAACATTCAAGTTGTGAATTCAAATGCAACCAATGTGACTATGCAACACATCGCAAAGATACGTTAAAACGTCATCTTAAAAAACACTCTTCAGGTTATGAATTCAAATGTGGCCAATGTGATTATGCAACAAATCACAAATGTAGTTTAAAAGTTCATCTTAAAAACCACTCTTCAAGTTATGAATTCAAATGTGACCAATGTGATTATGCAACAAACCGCAAAGGTACTTTAAAAATCCATCTTAAAAAACACTCTTCAAGTTGTGAATTCAAATGCAACCAATGTGATTATGCAACATACCGCAAAGATATGTTAAAACTTCATCTTAAAAAACACTCTTCAGGTTATGAATTCAAATGTGACCAATGTGATTATGCGACAAACCGCAAAGGTACTTTTAAAATCCATCTTAAAAAACACTCTTCAAGTTGTGAATTCAAATGCAACCAATGTGATTATGCAACACACCACAAAAATAGTTTGAAAATTCATCTTAAAAAACACTCTTCAGGTTATGAATTCAAATGTGGCCAATGTGATTATTCCACAAACCGCAAAGGTAATTTTAAAATCCATCTTAAAAAACACTCTTCAAGTTGTGAATTCAAATGCAACCAATGTGATTATGCAACATACCGCAAAGATAGTTTGAAAATTCATCTTAAAAAACACTCTTCAGGTTATGAATTCAAATGTAACCAATGTGATTATGCAACAAACTACAAAGGTGATTTTAAAATTCATCTTAAAAAACACTCTTCAAGTTACGAATTCAAATGTGGCCAATGTGATTATTCCACAAACCGCAAAGGTAATTTTAAAATCCATCTTAAAAAACACTCTTCAAGTTGTGAATTCAAATGCAACCAATGTGATTATGCAACATACCGCAAAGATAGTTTGAAAATTCATCTTAAAAAACACTCTTCAGGTTATGAATTCAAATGTAACCAATGTGATTATGCAACAAACTACAAAGGTGATTTTAAAATTCATCTTAAAAAACACTCTTCAAGTTACGAATTCAAATGCGACCAATGTGATTATGGAACACATCACAAAACTAGGTTGGAAATCCATTTTAAAAAGCATTCTTCAATTTATGAATTCAAATGTGACCAATGTGATTATGCAACAAACGGCAAACGTAATTTTAAAATCCATCTTAAAAACCACTCTTCAAGTTATGAATTCAAATGTGACCAATGTGATTATGCAACAAACCGCAAACATAATTTAAAAATCCATTTTAAAAAACACTCTTCAAGTTGTGAATTCAAATGCAACCAATGTGATTATGCATCACACCGCAAAGATTGTTTGAAACCTCATCTTAAAAAACACTCTTCAAGCTACCAATTCAAATGCGACCAATGTGATTATGGAACATATTACAAAACTATGTTGCAAATCCATCTTAAAAAGCATTCTTCAATTTATGAATTCAAATGTGACCAATGTGATTTTGCGACAAACCACAAAGGTAGTTTTAAAATCCATCTTAAAAACCATTCTTCAAGTTATGAATTCAAATGTGACCAATGTGATTATGCAACAAACCACAAAGGTAATTTTAAAAGTCATCTTAAAAAACACTCTTCAGGTTATGAATTCAAATGTGGCCAATGTGATTATGCAACAAACCGCAAAGGTACTTTTAAAATCCATCTTAAAAAACACTCTTCAAGTTGTGAATTCAAATGCAACCAATGTGATTATGCAACACACCACAAAAATAGTTTGAAAATTCATCTTAAAAAACACTCTTCCGGTTATGAATTCAAATGTGGCCAATGTGATTATTCCACAAACCGCAAAGGTAATTTTAAAATCCATCTTAAAAAACACTCTTCAAGTTGTGAATTCAAATGCAACCAATGTGATTATGCAACATACCGCAAAGATAGTTTGAAAATTCATCTTAAAAAACACTCTTCAGGTTATGAATTCAAATGCAACCAATGTGATTATGCAACATACCGCAAAGATATGTTAAAACTTCATCTTAAAAAACACTCTTCAAGTTACGAATTCAAATGCGACCAATGTGATTATGGAACACATCACAAAACTAGGTTGGAAATCCATTTTAAAAAGCATTCTTCAATTTATGAATTCAAATGTGACCAATGTGATTATGCAACAAACGGCAAACGTAATTTTAAAATCCATCTTAAAAACCACTCTTCAAGTTATGAATTCAAATGTGACCAATGTGATTATGCAACAAACCGCAAACATAATTTAAAAATCCATCTTAAAAAACACTTCAAGTTGTGAATTCAAATGCAACCAATGTGATTATGCATCACACAGCAAAGATTGTTTGAAACCTCATCTTAAAAAACACTCTTCAAGCTACCAATTCAAATGCGACCAATGTGATTATGGAACATATTACAAAACTATGTTGCAAATCCATCTTAAAAAGCATCCTTCAATTTATGAATTCAAATGTGACCAATGTGATTTTGCGACAAACCACAAAGGTAGTTTTAAAATCCATCTTAAAAACCATTCTTCAAGTTATGAATTCAAATGTGACCAATGTGATTATGCAACAAACCACAAAGGTAATTTTAAAAGTCATCTTAAAAAACACTCTTCAGGTTATGAATTCAAATGTGGCCAATGTGATTATGCAACAAATCACAAATATAATTTTAAAGTTCATCTTAAAAAACACTCTTCAAGCTATGAATTCAAATGAAACCAATGTGATTATGCAACAAACTGCAAAGGTGATTCTAAAATTCATCTTAAAAAATACTCTTCAAGTTACGAATTCAAATGCGACCAATGTGATTATGGAACACATCACAAAACTATGTTGCAAATCCATCTTAAAAAGCATTCTTCAATTTATGAATTCAAATGTGACCAATGTGAGTATGCAACAAATTACAAAGATAATTTAACAATTCACCTTAAAAAACAGACTTCAAGTTATGAATTCAAATGTGACCAATGTGAGTGAGCAACAAAATACAATGAGAATGTAACATTTCATTTTAAGAAACACTTTAAGTTATGAATTCCGTAGTGAACAGTGTGATTTATGCAACATATCGCAAAACATTTAAAAATCCATCTAATAAAACAATCTTCAAGTTATGAATTTAAATGTGACCACTGTGATTATGCAACAAATCACAAAAGTAGTTTCAAAATTCATCTTAAAAAACACTTTAAGGGCCGGTCTTTTTTCATTTAGCTAAACTAGCTGTCAAGTAACTTCAAGATTAATTTATACCTAAGATAAATCTCACAGATAATTGTAATGCGTCTTTGTATTACATTTATTCTGCTGCATTATAGTAGTTCTAGTGGTGGTATTGAATAAGAATAAAGCGAATGCAATGACAGGGAATAGAGAAAGATAGAAAAATTTGTTTTTAAATTAAAGTTTAAGTAGTTCTTAAAATTTTCGTGGTGAATATAAAAATTATGGAGGATTTTGTAAATGATTTATGAAAATGTAAGCTTTCACCATTAACACACCTAATAAAATACTTATCTTTTTTGGGTTTTTTTAATGGTGTATTTTAAATTTTTGATAACACTTACAGTTATCTTCATCGGTAGTAATATCTGTTAAAATTGTTAAAGATGAATGCTTTCCCTTGTATATAAAGATAACCAAGGTAGGTTGGTAGGGTGCAAGATCTAAGATGAGTAGAATAAGATGTTAGTTTGTTGTTTTATTTTATTATAAGGAATAATGGTAAATTATGTATTATATAAATTAGTGGATGAATAAATTAAGTCACAAGTTCATGTTGCATATTTTAGTCAATAACAATACAAGAAACCTGATATAATAACTAGAGGTTATGGACCCAGAAAACGCGGGATTTTTAAAATAATTAAAAAAAAAGGAAAAAATGGCTTCTGAAAATTTAAACAAAAATAATTTTAATATTGAACTACTTAACGCACGTAATTACCACACATGGAAATTTAGAATGAACGTTTTATTTCAAGAAAAGGATGTATTAGAAAGTATAAGAAATGAATTTGTTGAAACTGATTACAATGATGAAGAAAAAAAGAAGCAAGCAAGAAATATGGATAACAGGTGTAAATAATACATAGTTCAATGTTTACATGATAGTCAAATTGATTTGGTTAGAGATAAAAGCACAGCTTACAGCATGTGGAAAAGTTTGGAAGAACGTTATGAAAAAAAGGAATTCCGGCACAAATGGTTTTAAGAAAGATATTAATGACGATAAAATTACAAAATGTGAATGAATTTGAGGAAACAGTTCGACAATTGAAAGTGACAGGTGCAGAATTAAAGGAAGAAGACATTGTGTGTACATTATTGCTAGCGATGCCTCCAACTTTAGAAACGGTTATTACAATATTAGAAGGTGTGGAGAATTTAACCTTTGAAATGGCAAAAAATAGACTAAGGAGTGAAATCGACAGAAGAAGAGCTACAAGTAGTGATGATGGAAATAAAGGCAGAGAAAATGTTAAACCAGCAGCATTTGTTGCAACAAACAAAGAAGGAAATCGTTATT
The DNA here is from genome assembly GCA_036346205.1 of Vesta saturnalis. Classification (NCBI taxonomy): domain Eukaryota; kingdom Metazoa; phylum Arthropoda; class Insecta; order Coleoptera; family Lampyridae; genus Vesta; species Vesta saturnalis. Next base: position 3,258,253 of record JARFJB010002108.1, on the reverse strand, counting down.
TATGTGGTCAAAAAGGACATTTCAAGAAAGATTGCAAGAACCGGCACATTCCGAGAGGTCAGTTTCGAGATCGTACAAGTGGAATACGTGGAAATGGGAGTTTCAATCAGAATAGTTACACAAGAGGTTTCAATGGAAGATTTAGAGGTCGTGGTAGTTACTAAAGATATGAAAACGGTGGACATCACAATTATGGGAGAAGTATGGAAAATCAACAAGGCAATTTGGTACAAACACAAGAAGCTGATGGTGATGGTATCTGTTTTATGAGTGATTTAAATAATACAGTGCAAGATGCACATGTAAGTACAAAAAGTATTTTGTTTTGTGTTGACTCAGGATGTACAAATCATTTAGTTAATGACATGTCATATTTCTTTGAATTTGTGTGTTTAAATGAACCAATCAAAATTTCTGTAGCGAAGAATAATAATTTTATGGAAGCAGTTGGTGTTGGAAATATAAAAGTAGTAAGTTATGTTCATGAAAAGTCAGTTGAATGTACAATCAGAAACGTATTTTTTGTTCCAAATTTGCGGAAAAATTTGTTATCTGTAAATATTTGATGTAAATTTAAATGAATGTATGAGTGTAGAAATTGAAGAGTAAGAAATGATAAGTAAGAATATGGTAAATGGAATAGGAGATTTGAAATTGAATAAAATTGATTTTTGCGAATCCTGTGTTGAAGGGAAAATGACACGATTGAATTTTGGTATGAGAACTAAGTCAAAGAAAATTTTGAGTATAATTCATAGTGATGTAGTACGTCCCATAAAGCCTGTACATCATGATGATGAAAGATTCTTCATAACCTTTATAGACGATTATTCGAGTTTTGTTTATGTCTATCCTATTAAAAATAAAAGTGATGTTTTTGAACGTTTTAAAGAACATGTCAATGCAGTACAAACTAAACTTAACAGCAGAATTGCTGTCTTAAGGTGTGATAATGGTGGGGAATACATATCAGGAAGATTTAAAGATTATTGTAAGAATAACGGTACTGTGATTGATTTTACATCACCCTATACATCAGAACAAAATGGAAAGTCAGAATGGTATAATAGGACAATATTAGAAAAGGCGAGACCAATGATACAAGAAGCAGCTATGCCAAAACAATTTTGGAACGAAGCAGTAAGAGCAGCAGCGTATATTATAAATAGGTCTCCACATAACTGTATGGAAGATAAGACACCTGCTGAAATCTGGAATGGATAAAAACCGAATTTAAAGCACATGACAATATTTGCATGTAGCGCATACGTACATATACCACAACAATTTCGTGATAAATTTGATCAAAAAACGGGAAGAAATATAATGATAGGATATACAACGACTGGATATAGACTTTGGGATATAGAAAAACAGAAGATCATCGTCGCAAGAGATGTAGTATTTAATGAAGATGAATTTTATTACAAGAGAAAAATGGTGAAGACAGACTTGGATGAAGAAATAACTAAAGAAAATGTATCAAACATAAAAGAAGATATAGAACAAGGAAAAGTAAAGTTTGACACAATAAAAGACGATGAAGGTTATGAAACAAATGGAAATCAACGATATAATACAAAACCAAAAAGGGATGTTAAAATACCAGAGAAATATGCAGATTATGAATTATATATGGCGTTCGACGCAATATCGTATGTTGAAAGTGTTCCAGAAGTAATAGAGGAAATAGATAAAAGAGACGACAAGAGAATGTGGGTTGAAGCAATGGAGAAGGAAATAGATTCGATAGAGAGAAATAATACATGGGAGGAGGTGAAGATGCCAGAAAAGGCAGAAGTCTTAAATACAAGATGGGTATTTGCTATGAAGCCATATGAAAAGAAAGTACAAGACAAATATAAAGCCAGACTTGTAGTGAGGGGTTTTGCGCAAAAGGAATCATTTCAATATGACCAAATATATTCTCCAGTAGCAGGCATGTCGACCATCAGAACGTTGTTATCAATAGGAACTCAAAATATGTATCATTTTGAGCAGTTAGATGTAAAAACTGCATTTCTAAATGAAGATCTCGAAGAAACCGTTTACATTTATCCACCAGAAGGAGTAGAATGCGGGGATGGCTATGTTTTAAAATTAAAAAAATCACTCTACGGCTTGAAACAGTCTAGTAAATGCTGGAACAACAAAATCAACGAATCATTGATAAAATTGGGCTTTAATAGATCCGAAACAGATTATTGTTTATATATAAAAGATATGAAAAATGAAAATATCCTCTATTTATTATTGTAGGTTGACGACATAATACTATTAGGACCAGATTTAACAATCATAAACGAATGTAAAAAAGAACTGATGAAAGAATTTGAGGTTAAGGATAAGGGAGAAGTAACAAACTTCTTAGGATTGGAAATAAAGTACGATAGAGAAAATGCAATTATGAAGATAGGCCAGGAAAGGTACATTGCAGCAATACTTAAACGTTTTAATTTTGAAAATTGCAACACTTGTATAACTCCCATTGATCCAAGATTAAAAATAACCGCAAACGAAAAAACGAAATAGAGAAGAAACCAACAAAACAGTTAATCGGCTGTCTAATGTATTTGATGCTAGGATCACGACCAGACATAAGTTTTTCAGTAAATTATTACAGTAGATTTCAAGAAATAAATTCAAATGAGGTATGGAATGGATTAAAAAGGTTTATTACGTTATATTAAAGGTATTTAGCGATATCTTTCTTATACAGCTATAGATTTAAATTTTAAGAACAGAAATGAAATCTGTGTAAAATTTAGATACCCAACATGATATAGTTCTTTTAAATATTAAAAAATATGACCTATTCTAACTTAAAATTGCTTATATCTAACTAATCTTTCAAACTACACTTAAATTAACTACAAATATGTAATCCTGACTAAATTTTGCATTGGAAAACACATTAAATGTCCGAAATCTTAAATTTAAAGGAAATTTTATATTTACCAAGTAAAATTATATAATCAACCCCATTTAATAAATTTTGCGTTGAAATGCTTTGTACAACTTAAATGACTATGTAAAAATGAGGAAGACGTCCTATTGATCACTTTAACAATCCATTTTAAGCCTAACTTAATCTAAAAAACTATAAATTTGTGAAAAAACCTTAAATTTAAGACATAACCTAATTTAATTCTAAAAATACAAATAATTTACATTTGAAAACGTTCATGTAACTCAAAATGTTATCCAAACAACTTGTAATAACTGTCTTTATTGTATTTATTGTTCATCTATCTTGTATTGTATAATTTTTATGTCACTTTAAGAAGTCATATCGTTTAACACACTTTTCTAAAATTCTACCATAAAAATGTATCTGCATGTAAATATCATTGTGTAAATATGTTCTATACACTGTTCTTAATATTTAAAATGCATCACTATGTTTGTCACACATTCGCTTCCATAAATATGTGAGAAATGATCATATTAAGTTCGAATTATAACCCTTTCTTAAATTTTACCATATTTTCTGCATTCTAATCTACTTATACAAAGTTCCTAATATAAATCTAACTTTACACTTTGTGTTAAACACCTGTAAAATATTTTCGATAAACTGAAATTTATTGAAACAAACTAAAGTACTGAATTGAATTTACGGAAATAAGTTTATTTAACATTCGTGACATTCTTGTAAGTAGTACAATGCTTTTTATGATTAAACCAAAATGTATAAATTTTATTCAGACTGTTTCAACCAAAACAAATCCACTTTCTAGTCATCGTGACCCAAATTACATCAATTACATCCCTCGTGCATGTATCATGCTTGAAATCGCCCTTTTTTTTAAAGAAATTACTACTTTAAACTATCCGATCCGTGTCTTACTCTTATCTAAACATCTCAATATATATATATATATATATATATATATATATATATATATATATATATATATATCAAAAATGTCATAGCTACAACGAATTTTCAGAATCTGTATCAAAAAAATTTCCTAACGAAAACAGACATGAAATCATTAAATCAATTCAATTATGGCTAGCCCAATCTCCAGCTCGTTGTAAAAGGTATTATAAATACGCAAATGTTACATTTTTTAAAACTTTTAAAATTTTACAGAGCACAAGAAGCGTAGGCAAAGCGAGTACGTGAAAACGATGAAACATTATAACCTCTATTATAACTATTCTGTGATGATAATGTTTGTTTTGTATTAAAAGATATTTTAATCGATAATTTGCAGTCAATTTTTTCACAGTTTAATACTTTTAACATATGTTTTATTGAGATTTGGAAAAGTTTTATAGGAATTATTCGGACACTTTTTCAACATTTTAAAAATAGATTTTGCAGATATTTTTTTATTATTTTAAAAATATCTTTATTACACATTTTTTAGAAATTTTCAACGTTTTTAAAACATTTTGACAAATATTTTATTTACGTTTTAATAATGTTTTTGTAATATTGCAGTCCCAACTGTTTTTTAGCCATTAACAGATTTTAGCAACGTTTTGTAAAACATATTTGTAATATTTCAAAAACATTTGAAAAAATATTTTTTTAACATCGATTGCTGATTTTTCCAACATTTTAAAAATATTAGTATAGGCATTTAACAAACATTTTTTCAACATTTAACAAATATTTTTAGAAGTATTTTTTAAACATATTTTCAACATTTTTAAAACATTTTAACAAATATTTTATTTACATTTTAATAATGTTTTTGAAATATTGCAGTCTCAACGTGTTTTTGGCCATTAACAGATTTTAGCAACGTTTTCTAAAACATATCTGCCATATTTCAAAAACGTTTAAAAAAATATTTTTTTAATGTTTGCTTGCTGATTAGGGTATAACTATATGTTCTTATTTGTCTAATAGAAGTCAAAAAGTGTGTATAAAGTCATCAACTAAATTTATTCAGAGTCTGTTCCGATATCACGGGTTGTACCGCAAGGGTCGATCCTTGACTCCCAAATTTGTTTGATTTTCGTTAATGATCTTTCAAGCTATGTTGGTTTACCTACCTTGTGCCCATATACAGACGACTCCTCATGTTTACTTAGTAAGGATATCTTTACTGAACTGTCACAGTCAATGACCGATGTTTCAAATAAAATGATGAGCTGGTGTAAAATAAATAAATTTAAATTCTTAGGAGTTAATATAGACTCACATTTACAGTGGTCCGACCTGATAGATTCTATTATCAAGAAATTAAATTCTGCATGTGCAGCAATCAGATATATAAGAGAAAAAACATAAAAAACTATTATTTTGCATGTATACAAAGTACCTACTATTCAATACAGCGTACTGTTTTGGTACAATTCAGTACATTCAGTTAGCATATTTAAAACAAAAAAAGATTATTCGAGTAACATTAAGCTTGCCGCCTAACGTGTCTTACCAATTGTACTTCAAAGAATTAGGTATCATGGCAATACCAATATATATATATATATATATATATATATATATATATATATATATATATATATATATATATATATATAAATTGGGATGTTGGTAAATTGGGAGTATTTGAGATAATTTAAATAAAAGTATTATAAATAAACAATTTCAAAATGGGGATAGAGTTAAATGTGTGATGAAGTAATAATTAAATAATATTTATTATATATTTGTAATTGTGCACCGGACTAGCTCAAATCTCAATATGGGGATAGAGTTCAGGATTTAGTGGGAAATTAAATTATGATTTGAATGTAATTATATGAATTGCCCTTAATGAAAATTATCAAATATGCAAAAAAAAATATATCTGAACAGAATTTATACTTTTAACGCATGCGTTGTAACGTTACTGAATGAAATTATTAAATGTCAGAACTGTCAAACAATGACTTGATGATTTTATTATTATTGCTTTTAATTGAATTTAGAATTTGGAAATAATTTAAAATTCTGTTTCTTTTGCAGGTGTTTACACAAGTATGATTTAAAAATACATACCTATACATATAACCAAAAATAATACTTGCAGGAGATCAAACACAACAATGAACACAATAGATAGGGTTATATTCAAAAGTGACTCACATATAAATGTTCCAAAATCCAATTGATGTCTTCATACAGGTTGTCCAATTAGGTGCAGACACTTTCCAATAAATTCTTACTGCTTCCATATATCCATTAACTGCTACCTGGTGCTCGGGTTGTTGATCACGTTCGCTTCCGTAACTGGTAATTTTTCTCTTTCAAAACGGCTTCACTCCAACCACAAATTTAATTTCGATAAAATTTTATTTAATTATATTAATGATTTCTGATGGTATCGTTTATAAAATATTTAGTGGTAGTCCAAGGTTTAAATTAATGTCACTTTATTTTAGGTTCCGGCTCAAATGTTAATTATTAAAAGAAATTCGCAGCAAGAAATAAAACAAATGACAAGCAATGATTACGAATTTATTTTGGTATAACGTAACCAAATCAACTTCGACAAAACGAAAACTTTAAACGTTCAACATAAATCGTCACAAAATTAAATCGTAAAGGATTTTACGACAACGTACAGATATCGGTAACCGAACTTAAATATTTAAATTAATGTCGGTATAAAAACAAGTGCACCTGGATATTCTTCTCTCCGTTTTTATTAAATTTTTCCGATGATTAATTAGGTTAAGAAAACTTACTTGTAACACAAATACACAACACTATTTTAACCTTTTCAAAAAAAAACTGAACAAATTATAGAGAGCTATAGAGAGAGATCAACTTCCTGGGCAATTCCTTTTATACCCTTTTGGTTGTTACTAAATCTTCATTTTTTTCTAGCAAATTTACCTAATGTAACCATGTTTCTGATTGGTTGAAAAATTTACAATTTTAACAAAAATAGAAATTTAGCCATATCTTTCTTATACAATTACGGATTCAAAATCTAATGACAGAAATGAAAACTGTGTAAAATTGCGAATAGATAGACATCCAACAAGATATGGTTCCTATAAATATTATGCGAATTGACCTAATCTAATTTAAATTTGCTTATAACTACCTAATCTTACAAGCTACACTTAATTTAATTACATATATGTAATCCTTATAAAATTTAGCATAAGAAAACATACATTTAAAGTTCGAAATCTTAAATTTAAAGGAATTTTATGTTTATCTAAAAAAATTATAAATTCAACCCCTATTTCATGAAATTTTGCGCTGAAATGCAATGTATACTTTTTATTGCTAAGAAATATTGAGGTAAATTTTCTATTAATCACTTTAATAATATAATTTAAGCCTAATATTATCAAAAAAACTATAAATTTGTGAAAAAACCTAAAATTTACAACATAACCAAACTTAATACTAAAATTACAAATAACTTACGCTTAAAAACGTTTATGTAACTCAAAATGTTATTCTAATGACTTGTAATACTTGTCTTTATTTTATTTAATGTTTATTTCACCTGCGTTGTTTAAATTAATGTTACATTAAGAAGTCACATCGTTTAACACATTTTCTTGAAATTTCACTATAAAACTGTATCTACTTGTAAATGTCTTTGTATGAATAAGTTCTATGCACTGCTCTAACTATTTAAATTGTATCACTAAGTTTGTCACACAATCGCTTTCAAAAATATGTGAGTAATAATCATATTCGGTCCATATTATAACCCTTTCTTAAATTTTATCAAATTTCCTGCATTCTACACTACTTATACAATATCCCTAATATAAAACTATCTTTACACCTTGTGTTAAACACCTGTAAAATATTTACGTGCCAAAATATTTTCGAAAAATTGAATTTTATTGAAACAAACTAAAATACTAAATTGAATTTACGGAAATAAGTTTATTTGACATTCTTGACATTTTTGTTGATAGCACAATGCTTTTATGATGAAATCAAATTGTATAAATGTTATTCAGATTATTTTGTCCAAAACAAATCCACTTTAAACCCAACGTGAACCAAATTATATCAAATGAAAGTCTCGCACATGTATCATGCTTGAAATCACCCCTTTTTATAAAGAAATTACTAATTAAACTGTCCGATCCTTGTCTTACTCCTTCCTAAACATCTCAATATATATATATATATATATATTTTGAGATGTTTAGAAAGAGGTAATAGAAGTATCGGACAGCTTACATGACATTTGGGTCATAAAAAGGGGTAATTTCTGGCTCGATACAAGTGCGAGACACAATTTTACATAAATATGGTTCACGATGTGTTTAAAATAAATTTATTTGGTATAAATTGATCTGAATATCATTTGCTAAGTTTGGTTTCATCATAAAAAGCAATTTGTTGCTACCAAAATTGTCAAAGATGTTAAATATCATTATTTTCGTAGAGTCATTTTAGTAGTGCAATTTTACAATAAAATTCAATTTTTCAAAGTTAATTTGGCAAGTAGACATTTCACAGGTGTTTAAACATGGACTATGTAGTTAGGATTATGTTAGGGATAAGGTATGTTTAGTTTTTAAGAGCAGGAAATACAAAAATTTAGTTAAAAGGGTTATAATATGGATAGTATAGACAATTTTCGCACACATTTTTGTTAGTGAATTAGTGACAAAACTTATAATAAATGATTCACAAGAAGAAAGACATTTAGAACATTTTGGCATACAAACATTTATAGTGCCGTACAATTTATAGTGTAAAAATCCCAAAACAGTGTTAGACGATGAGACTTTTTCAATGCAAGATTAAATAACATTATGCATTGCAAATAAGTAGTGTGAACAATAAAGACAAGTTGTACAAACCTTAAACATAACATTTTATGTGCTAAAAACATTTTTTAATATGAATTTATTTCATATTTAAAATTTAAGTATGGTTACGTTGTAAATTTTAGATTTTTCACATAATTTTATACTTTTTCCACATTATTAGATTTAGTTTTTGCTTTTAAAGCAAATAATAGATGTTCTTTCACAATATAAATAAGTTTTTTATAAGGATACAGCGTTTTATCCGCAAAATTTGCTAAATCTAAGTTGAATTCTAGATAGAGTTACAAAACTTAAAATTTTCATTAAATTAAATGTTTTGAATTTAAAAGATATGTTTTCTTATGTAAATTGTCCTCAGAATTCCATTTTCAAGTAGTTTTAGTGTAGCTTGTAAGTGTGTATAGTTAGTAGCTTATTTTGATTAGATTAAGTTGTTTCGTTTATTAGTGGTAGGATTTATTGCTTATTAGGTGTCCTTTTATTCGAAATTTCACATAGTTTTCATTTCTGTTTTTAAATTTCATTTCCGACCATGTATAAGAAAGTTACGGCCAAAATTCCATTTATGTACCATTCTTAATTTTGTTTAGCCAATCACATTCATTGTAAATTTTGCAATATGGCTGTAAAAAAGTTGAAATTTCTGTAGCAACCAGAAACCTATAAAAGCAAGAGCTCAGGAAGTCATTCTCTCTCAGTTTTTGTTCAAAAAGTGAAAAGATTAAAACAGTGTTGCTAATTTAGTGTTTACTTAACCTAATTTATTTTCGTCGAGAAAGTTTACGGTACGAATAATTTCGAGAGCACTTGTTTTTATAACTTCGGTTAAAATTAAATAGTTCGGTCACCGATACCTGTCGTTGTTAATAAATTATTGCTGTACGATTAATTGATGTCACGATTTTGTGAAAATTTGTTTTCATGTTTTCCGATTTAAAATAATTCTGATATACCAAATTAAATTCCATTTTTATTTGGTGAAAAGTTGTTTTATTTATCCGGACAATTCCTCTTAAATAAATATTATATTTTCGGTAACTAAAATGAAATTGTGTTAACAAAAATCTTGGATACTAATAATACATTTTAAACGATATCAGTCATAAAGATTTAAAACCATTTTAAATAAAAGTTACCATAGTAAATAAGTGTTTGGAGGTTGCCGTTTTTGGAAAAGAAAACATCTTGAAGTTTGGAGGTTGGTGTCTTCGAGAACCAAGATAGCAGTTGGATATTAGTAACAACAACAGCCGAGTGAACATTGCCTGCCTCCAGCTGAAGTTTGAAGACATCATTCAATCGACAGGAAGGATTGTATCTGTGAGTTTTAAAATTTTATAACCCTGTTATTGGTATTTCCCTGCAAATAATATTTGTTATATGTTATTAATTAAGAATTTTCAATTATTTACCTGTGTAAACACCTGTGAAGCAAATCATTTCCTTTTCCTTTTCTAAATTTTCATTTTGATCCAAACATTAAAATTTCTTAATTATTTGACATTTTTTGACAGTTTTAATTATTTTTCACTTAAAGTCAGTAACGCATGCGTTAGAAAGCAAAACCTATTCAGAGCAAATTTTATACGTCAAATTCAATTTAGTATAGGATATTTCTTATACAAAAATTTATTATCTTCAACTAAATCCTTGAACCCTATCCCCAATTGCGATTTTTCGCCAAATAATTTCCTCATCTCATACATCTTAATAAATTAATTTCAAATTAAACTAATAAATTAAATTATACATTACAATTTATTGGCGCCCAACGTGGGGCACGATTTAGTTTGAAGATTTTGGATATAAAGCACAAAAAAAATTTTATAGATATTTAGTTTTTCATTTTTTTCGTTCATTGTTCATTGTTATTTGTTATTAGTTATTGTTTATTGTTTATTGTGTTTATTAGTGTTAGGATTTTTATAAAAAGGGGCAAATTTAGTTAATACAACTAGTTAATGCAAGATCGTAGGGTAACTAGATCAGGTAAAGTTTACGGACCTAAAGATATTAAGGTAAAAGAGAAAAAACAGGATCTAGTTACAAAGATGGAAGTGGAAAAGAATGTTGAAGCACAACAAGAAGGGGGAAGTCCAGTGAGGGAAAGCAAGAGCTTAGACGTGGACATGATAATCGCCATGCTGATGAAAGCGGAAGAAAGTAGAAAGGAAGACATGATGAAAGCGGAAGAAAATAGAAAGCAAGACAAGAAAGAAGCAGAAGAAAATAGAATAAAAGCCGAGGAAAATATTGATAGTAAATTTAACAAGCTTGAAGAAAATAGGAAAGAAGCGGAAGAAAATAGAATAAAAGCAGAGGAAGAAAGGAAGGAGGATATGAGACGGCTACAAGAAAGTATCGATAGACAACTGAATAAGTGGGAGGACGATAAGGAGAAGTTAGTGCATAGAATGGACAAAACGAAGGAAGAATTAAGTAACAGCATGCACCGAGAAAATGATAAGTTATGGGGAACGATTATCGACAATAAAGAAGAGGTAGATGACAAGATAGGAAAGTTGGACAAGAATATTAGAACTGAAACCCGTCTAAGAGAAGAGGCTTCTAACGAAATAAATGATAGAGTAGGAAGGATACATGACATCCACGAACAAATATGTTTTCAGGTGGATAAGAATAAGGATGAGAACAAGAAACAGATAGGGGAAATTTGCAATAAACTAAGAATACACGATCATGACCTAGAAGAGTTGAAAGAACGTGAAACACCTCGAAATTTTCAAATAGGCTGGGATAATTGCATGTGGAATCAAGAGATGCCATACAAATTTGAAGGCAAGAAGCAAGAATCGCCAATGCTATTTTTGAAAAATATAGAAGAATATTTTAATGACATTAAGGACAATAAACAAAGAATGCGTTTGGTGAGAAAGATGCTTAAAGGGAATGCCGAACTATGGTACAATTTAGTACAAGAGCAATGTACCGATTATAAGCACTTCAAGGAATTATTTACCAAACAATATTGGAGTGATGTCCAACAAAATGTAATAAGGGAAGAATTTTCAAGGGCGAAGTATGACAAAAACTATGGCACTTCGAGGAGATTTATGTGATGAAGAAATACCAAATAGCAAGATACTTCACACCACCGATGAATGAACAAGAAATAGTCCAATATTTAGCAAGGCAACTGGAGAATAATGTGGCAGAAAACATTATTCTGCAAAATATAGATAATATAACATCACTACTGCAATTTTTAAGAAGATACGATGCATACGAACAGCATCAGAACAGTTACGAAAGAGAGAATTTAACCCTAGGAATTATGGAAATGACAGAAGGGAATATAATTACAGGCACGAAAGAGAGGAAAATAGGAGAGATAATTATAATAAGAATTATGGAAATGACAGGAGAGATTATCAAAATCAATATCATCGTGCTGATAATCGTAGAGAGTATTTCCAGAATGGCAACAATAGAGAAGGCAATTATAGATCGGGAAGAGAGAGAACAACTTCCAACAAAGACGAGGAGGATATAATAATGGCTACGATAGGAACAGATTTAATTACAGCAATCAAGCCAAGGATAATGAACGGGAACATCAGAATAATAGAGAGAATGAAGGAAAGGATCATCGTAGAAATGATATGCAAAAGAAAATAGAAGGCCATACCAAGAGATCGTGGATGATCAGAATAGGAGAGTGAATAACATCCAGGTACGAGAAGAGAAGGAGGAACCGAGTTGTGGAAGGATTAGTTGGGTCAATGCTATCGTACATGCATCCCAAGACGAAGAAAAGAACACACAAAAGGACTTTGACAAGATCACCGTTCAAAATTTTTAAATACGAGCTTCCTTGTCAACAATGTAAAGACAAACTACCAACATCCTACGGAATTTTTAGAAATTGAACAAAATTCAGAACCAGAAACTACAAACATTTTATTACCTTTCGTTAACATTAGAATTAAGAATTTAAATTTATTAGGATTAGTTGATACCGGATCAGAAATTTCATTAATACAGGAAAAAATCATCGTAGAGAATAACGATTTATTTAAAGATGAGATCATTAGAATAAACAAAATAGAAGTTATGGCAGCTACGGATAAGAAGCTTAGCACTATAAATAGGATGCTACATACTGAAGCTAAGGTAGGGGAACAGATTTTTCAAACACAATGGTTTATAACTAACAATTTAAAAATGGAGTTAATAATCGGAATGGATTTGATTAAGCAATTAAAATTGATTATCGATGCGCAACATATGAAGATAAGAATTGGTAAAGATGAATTAAACTGGGTACAGCCCTACAATAAAAGATTAAATTTATATAAACCGCATATCCAGTATTTGAAGGTGGAAAGAATTATAAAGGATGAGCAATTCGATATCAATCACATTGGTTACAAGCAAGAAGTTATAAACATTATACAAGAAAATTTGGTGTTGATAAATGAAGAACCTAGCGTAGCAAGTAAATATGTACATAAAATTGAGGTGCCAAGATGAATCTAAAATTTTCATACTTCTATAAGTTATTCTTATTTCAAAATTTAATTTTAATAGGTAGGTCAATTAAAGAACTTAATATTTTCTTGTACAAAAATATCTTCATTCTTAAATTGGAATTTGAGATGTTTAGAAAGAGGTAATAGAAGTATCGGACAGCTTACATGACATTTGGGTCATAAAAAGGGGTAATTTCTGGCTCGATACAAGTGCGAGACACAATTTTACATAAATATGGTTCACGATGTGTTTAAAATAAATTTATTTGGTATAAATTGATCTGAATATCATTTGCTAAGTTTGGTTTCATCATAAAAAGCAATTTGTTGCTACCAAAATTGTCAAAGATGTTAAATATCATTATTTTCGTAGAGTCATTTTAGTAGTGCAATTTTACAATAAAATTCAATTTTTCAAAGTTAATTTGGCAAGTAGACATTTCACAGGTGTTTAAACATGGACTATGTAGTTAGGATTATGTTAGGGATAAGGTATGTTTAGTTTTTAAGAGCAGGAAATACAAAAATTTAGTTAAAAGGGTTATAATATGGATAGTATAGACAATTTTCGCACACATTTTTGTTAGTGAATTAGTGACAAAACTTATAATAAATGATTCACAAGAAGAAAGACATTTAGAACATTTTGGCATACAAACATTTATAGTGCCGTACAATTTATAGTGTAAAAATCCCAAAACAGTGTTAGACGATGAGACTTTTTCAATGCAAGACTAAATAACATTATGCATTGCAAATAAGTAGTGTGAACAATAAAGACAAGTTGTACAAACCTTAAACATAACATTTTATGTGCTAAAAACATTTTTTAATATGAATTTATTTCATATTTAAAATTTAAGTATGGTTACGTTGTAAATTTTAGATTTTTCACATAATTTTATACTTTTTCCACATTATTAGATTTAGTTTTTGCTTTTAAAGCAAATAATAGATGTTCTTTCACAATATAAATAAGTTTTTATAAGGATACAGCGTTTTATCCGCAAAAATTTGCTAAATCTAAGTTGAATTCTAGATAGAGTTACAAAAACTTAAAATTTTCATTAAATTAAATGTTTTGAATTTAAAAAGATATGTTTTCTTATGTAAATTGTCCTCAGAATTCCATTTTCGCAAGTAGTTTTAGTGTAGCTTGTAAGTGTGTATAGTTAGTAGCTTATTTTGATTAGATTAAGTTGTTTCGTTTATTAGTGGTAGGATTTATTGCTTATTAGGTGTCCTTTTATTCGAAATTTCACATAGTTTTCATTTCTGTTTTTAAATTTCATTTCCGACCATGTATAAGAAAGTTACGGCCAAAATTCCATTTATGTACCATTCTTAATTTTGTTTAGCCAATCACATTCATTGTAAATTTTGCAATATGGCTGTAAAAAAGTTGAAATTTCTGTAGCAACCAGAAACCTATAAAAGCAAGAGCTCAGGAAGTCATTCTCTCTCCAGTTTTTGTTCAAAAAGTGAAAAGATTAAAACAGTGTTGCTAATTTAGTGTTTACTTAACCTAATTTATTTTCGTCGAGAAAGTTTACGGTACGAATAATTTCGAGAGCACTTGTTTTATAACTTCGGTTAAAATTAAATAGTTCGGTCACCGATACCTGTCGTTGTTAATAAATTATTGCTGTACGATTAATTGATGTCACGATTTTGTGAAAATTTGTTTTCATGTTTTCCGATTTAAAATAATTCTGATATACCAAATTAAATTCCATTTTTATTTGGTGAAAAGTTGTTTTATTTATCCGGACAATTCCTCTTAAATAAATATTATATTTTCGGTAACTAAAATGAAATTGTGTTAACAAAAATCTTGGATACTAATAATACATTTTAAACGATATCAGTCATAAAGATTTAAAACCATTTTAAATAAAAGTTACCATAGTAAATAAGTGTTTGGAGGTTGCCGTTTTGGAAAAGAAAACATCTTGAAGTTTGGAGGTTGGTGTCTTCGAGAACCAAGATAGCAGTTGGATATTAGTAACAACAACAGCCGAGTGAACATTGCCTGCCTCCAGCTGAAGTTTGAAGACATCATTCAATCGACAGGAAGGATTGTATCTGTGAGTTTTAAAATTTTATAACCCTGTTATTGGTATTTCCCTGCAAATAATATTTGTTATATGTTATTAATTAAGAATTTTCAATTATTTACCTGTGTAAACACCTGTGAAGCAAATCATTTCCTTTTCCTTTTCTAAATTTTCATTTTGATCCAAACATTAAAATTTCTTAATTATTTGACATTTTTTGACAGTTTTAATTATTTTTCACTTAAAGTCAGTAACGCATGCGTTAGAAAGCAAAACCTATTCAGAGCAAATTTTATACGTCAAATTCAATTTAGTATAGGATATTTCTTATACAAAAATTTATTATCTTCAACTAAATCCTTGAACCCTATCCCCAATTGCGATTTTTCGCCAAATAATTTCCTCATCTCATACATCTTAATAAATTAATTTCAAATTAAACTAATAAATTAAATTATACATTACAATTTATATATATATATATATATATATATATATATATATATATATATATATATATTGAGATGGTAAAATATTCGTAAAATCAATATGGGGATAGGATTCTATTTGAAGTTTTGTATAATTAAATATGATTATGCACCGCACTAGCTCAAATCTCAAATGGGGATAGAGTTCTTTTTGTTGGGAAATATACATAAATGTAATTTACTCTTTGCTATGTATTTAATTTTTATTATGAATTGAATTGCATTCCGAAGTACAATTAGAATTATTAACTTTTTTATTATGTGGATTCCACGTTATATCAAATATCTTGTATGTGAAACGAGACTTACTAAAGTTTGCACAATGACGCATGCGTTGCATATTAAATGAAATCAAATACCAAACTGTCAAATTTGTTAAATGGTAACTTCTTAAAAATGTGATCTTAATAATGTAATTGAAATTGAAATTTGGAAAGAAGACTAAATTTTTAATTGTTTTACAGATGTTTACACAGCTATTGCATAAACATTTACACCCATACATAAAATATAAATGTAGGAAATCACACAAATAATGAATACAAGTTGAAGGGTTATGATTAAAAATTGACTCACATGTGCATCGGCATAACTTCAAAAAGATGTGTTCATACAGCTGGTTCCATTTCCAAACGTAGGCTCCTTCCAATCGGTGATCGATATTATTAATCCGCTCCACTTGCTGCTGCAGTACTTACAATAATTCAACAATGTCCCTCGGATAAATGGTTGCTTTTCTTGTGGTAAACATGCTTATAATTGCTTAAATGTTTTCACTCAAACACTTAATTATTAATTATTATATTTATTTAAATGTTGTTTTAAAATGTTTCAATTATTTTAAATCTTGTTTTAAAGTTGTAAAATTTTTAAATTAACTTCACTTTTCTTTTTAGCATCCGGTATGGAATATCATTTATTTATACAGGGTTATTACAAATGATGTTCCCGATTTCAATTACAAATATTACTGGATTAACCTGTTTTAATACCATTTCAGTTGGTACGACTGCAAAGAAAAACTCATAAAATTTTGTTTACATTGATTTAAGTACGTATCAGCTATTTGTTAAAGTCAATTGTTGTCAATTGTGTAATGGCTGAATTTGAAGACAGGAAAGCATTTTATGTGTTGTCACAAGTGGTACCTGAATTTTAAGAGAAATTGGTACATTTGTAAAAAGAAATCAACTGGAAGGCCGTCAGTAAGCAATGAATTTCAAGCCTTACAAACTTCAGCTTGTTCAAGCATTAAAACCAAATGACAAATTTCTAAGACTTTCTTTTATCTCATAATGTCATAATATGGGTGAGAACCCATACACCTACATCGAGCACTTACACTCCAAAAGTTAATCTGTCTTGTACTATCATTTACAACAAAGTGAACGGACCTTTTTTCTTTTTTGCACAAACAATAAATGGAATAAATCTTGGACATGATGACGGAATGGCTTCTACCGAAATTAGAACAAGAATCCCTAAACTTCATTCTGGACTTCAAAATCGGCTGCATGGCAGATGAATCAGTTGTGCAGGTCCAAGTGATGGTGCACTCTTGAACTGGCCTCCAAGATCTCCGGACATCACCCCCTGTGATTTTTTCTTGTGAGGATACATCAAAAATAACACCACCAGAAAGCATACCTGAGATCCAACAACGGATTACCAGAGACATCGAAACAATCGACCTGAACACTCTTAACAAAGTATGGCAAGAGCTTGACTACACGCTTAACATCTGTCATATCACAAGGGGTTCCTATATAGAACATTTCTAATTCTTGGCATCTAGGATGAAACTTTTTGAGTTTTTCTTGAAATGTAACTATTTTATGTCTTTGTATGATAAATAAAACTAGATTTATGTGCACTTGAAATCATGAACATGATTTGTAATAACCCTGTATATCGCAACAGGAATAAACATCAATTGGCAAAGTTGAATAAATTTTATTTTACGATAACATAACCAAAAATGAATTACAACAACCGAACTTTTCAAAACGTCAAACATAAATCGTAACAACTTGTTAAATTTAAATCGTAATATACTTTACGAACATGGAAATTTATCGGTAACCTAACTTTATTTAAGATTGTAGGTTAAGAACAATTGTTTCTGAACTCTCGTCTCTTCAATAAACTCGTATTAAATTTTCCGATAATAAACGTGGTTTTAAACTTACGTGTTAACACAAAACACAACACTTTGACCTTTGTCATAAAAATTTAAACTTTGAGAAACAAATAGAAGAGAGAGAGAGCTGTTCTGGAACAATTCCTTATATACTCTCCTGTTAGCTACACAAATTTCAATTTTTTGTTAAGAATATCAACAAGGTAACCAAGTCTGTGATTGGTTAATAAAAATTTGAAAACTTATCTAAAATATAAATTATGCTATAACTTTCTTAATAAGCTGCTGAGTTAAATTTTAAAAACAGAAATGAAATCTGAGCAAGATTCCGCACAAAATGATACCTCACTTGATATACATCTGTCAAAAATTGTACGATTTGACTTATCTATCCTAAACTAAATTTGCTTATATCTAAAAAATCTTACTTTTTACACTTAGATTAAATACATATTCGTGATCTGCACGAAAATTTGAATCAGAAAACATTTATTTCATCTCCAAAATCTTAAATTTAAAGGAAAATTCTTTTTTACATAGGAAACTTGTGTAGTTAACCCAATTTTATTTAATTTATGTTCAAATGCTTGTACAAAGTAAATTATTGCATGGAAATGAGGAAAACCTCCTATTAATTATATTAACAACTTATTCTAAGCTCAACTTACTCTATAAAACTGTAAATTTGCAAAAAACCTTAAATTTAAAACTTAACCTAACTTAATTTAAATGTTCATATAATTTTCGTAATTAACGTCCAAATCAATCAAAATGTTACTTTCACAACTTATAAAATCCGTCTTTAATTTTCTGAATGTTCACTTTTCTTGTAGCGTTTAAATATTAGTCACTTTAACGATCCATATTGTTAAACACATTTCTTTAAAAATCTAACACAAAAATGTATCTGCATGTAAATATCCAAATGTTAAATTGTTGTGTAAATTGTGCTTAATGTTTACTATGCACTACTTTGTCTGTCGCACTTATATTTTCACTACCATTGTGAGTAATAATTAAATCATGTTCGTACTGTAACCCTTTCTCAAATTTACACATCTTTCCTGCATTTTACCATACTTATAATATGTCCCTAATATAAACATAACTCTAAACTGTGTGTTAAACATCTGTAAAATACCCAAATGCCAAAATACTTTAAGTGAAATGTAAATTTAATGAAATAACATCTACGAACTTAATCGTACTTACAATTTAACCTTCCTGACATGTTTCTTATGTAGCACAATGCTTTTTATGACTGAACCAACTTGTACAAAACTTATTAAGCCCGTTTCATCATAGAAATTACAAACTTAAACTCTCAAATCCCTGTCTTAATCTTTTATCTAACCATTTCAATATATATATATATATATATATATATATATATATATATATTGTAATGGCTATAACTTGGAGATAATAAATAATGGCATAAATTTTATTAATTTTATTATAGTATATACTTGGGGATAGGGTTCTAATATTTGAATTTCGTTGGCAAATCAATATATAACTATTTAACTTTATAAATTATAATTATTAAATTGAAATGTATTCGTAAAATAATGAAATTTTTTATTTCATTTCATTTGCATTATGGCAAAATGTAAGCATGCGTGCGTCATTGCTCAATTAAAATATGTGGTGCCTGTCAAAAATTTCACCAACGATCTATTACTTAGTGAGTACAATTTTGATTTTCTTTATTTTAAAATTATTATCTTTATGGTTACACCTGTTCATTACCTTTCCAGATATTGATACACGTCGTTGCACAACAAATACACATAAATTCAGAAAACAAAACATAAATACAGGACATTAAAGAATAATCAATGCAATATGTTGGGTTATGATAGCAAAATAAACTCACATGTGTTGTAATCTTCAATAAATGGTTACCTCAAGCTTGTTACATATTACCATTTGATGTAAACTTCTTTCCATATAACGATGATACTGCCTTCCTGTTGCAAATGGTACTGCTTAATTTCCATACATTCATCCAGCTGCATTAACTTGTGATAAATCTTCTTTTTTGAAAATACGTTGCACTTAGGTAATACGCTCATATACTTTTGTAGTTGCACTTTATATTTCTTAGAATATTTAAATATTGATTTAAATGTTTATTAATTTATCGTATTAGAATTATTTTTATTCTTTCATAAAGTTTTATATTTACTATCACTTTTATTTTAGATGCCGATTTGAAGTTACTTTTATTTTATAACCTTCATTACTTTCGAAAAAAAAATTAAACATCGCATCCAAAATATCAGAAGAAATTTATTTACATAAAAAAAATGCACATTTCGAATTGAAACAATATAATAATGTCGAAAATTATAACCGGTAACCTAAATTTTAAGATTTGTTATTTGTTATATCGATTGTTTTTATGGAATCTCAAACTCTACGTTGAACGCGGTTCACTTCCGATAATGTTAACGAAAATTTTTAACTTACATGTAACGAATGCACTATAAGCACTATGACTTTAGTCACACAAAATTAAAATTGTAAGAGGATAAGAGTTGTAAGAGAGTGAGAAATCAGGAGCAATTCCTTATATACTTTTCTCATGGATACCAAAGCTTTCAATTTTTTTACATTACATACAAAAGATTCTTGCCTTTGATTGGTCTAAAGAAAAAAATTAAATTAACTAAAACATAAATTATGCCACAACTTTCTCAAATCAATTCAGATTTGCTTTTTAAATACATTTTTGGAATCAGGGAAAATTTTTGCATAAATAGACATCTCACATGCTATACTTCGCTTCATGAATTTACATTTTGACAATTTACTACCTAAAATTACTAAAATCTATCAAATTTGATATTTTACAACTAAACTGAAGACATATTCAACTTCTGCATAAAAAACTGTATAAGAATACACTTATTTGTATCCATTTTTCATAGTTTTAACAAAATTTCTACTTCAATAGCTTAATTTTAGGTACATAACCCAATTTTTCTAAATGTATGTTTAAATTACATATTTAATGTTAAATTCTATGTGAAACTGAGGGAAAACTATTATTATATGCTTTTATAATTTATTCTGAACTTATCTTATCCTATATGAACTATAAATTTGAAAAATTCTTAATTATTGTACTTAACCTAACTTTATATAATTTAATTTTAAACGTCTATATCGCTTGTAATATTTATATAATATGTTCCTATATGTGTCTCTAACACCAACACTGTTTTTCTATACTTCATAGTTCCTAATTTTGTCTTTTCACACTTTCACAATGTTAGCATATTTAGTAAATTTTTGCACACTAATTGTATTTATATTGTAAATATCACATTACACAAATGTTGTTCAAGTTCTTAGCTATGTTTCTAAGTCACTATAACTTCTTATGCACTTTTGAAACATTTGGTTTGTGAATTACCAATATACTGTCTTCGTACCATAACCCTTTTTATAGTTCGCAGAGTTTTATGCATTGTACCTATTACTATACATGTTCTACACATTAGAATTATTGTACTTCATGTGATCAATATCTGTTGTGTATTTAAATTCTTAATTAAATTTATTTAAATGTGAAATTTTTATTTAACTTAAACGAAACTGAACGTACACACTAATATGTATCGTGTTGACCTTTTTTACATGCTACTGCTATAGCTCATTGCTTTTATGAATATAACACCATGTTTAAACCCCATAAAGCCTGTTTTGTTGTAACACAATCATGTTTTATACTCGTATACTATATTTCTCTCGACTATATATGAACTCACATACTATATATTATTTGAGCTTTATGAAACTCTACCCCCTCTATTATACCTATTTATAACCATCGCAATATATATATATATATATATATAAATTGAAATGTTAAATTATTAGTTTATTTATATTTACTAAATTATGATTAGGGATCTCAATTGGGATAGGGTTCAAGGATTTAGTTGAAGATAATATATTTTTGTATAGGAAATATCCTATACTTAATTGAATTTGACGTATAAAATTTGCTCTGAATAGGTTTTGCTTTCTAACGCATGCGTTACTGACTTTAAGTGAAAAATAATTAAAACTGTCAAAAAATGTCAAATAATTAAGAAATTTTAATGTTTGGATCAAAATGTGAAAATTTAGAAAAAGAAAAGGAAATGATTTGCTTCACAGGTGTTTACACAGGTAAATAATTGAAATTCTTAATTAATAACATATAACAAATATAGATTGCAGGGAAATACCAATAACAGGGTTATAAAATTTAAAACTCACGTGTACCGTCCTTCCTGTCGATTGAATGATGTCTTCAAACTTCAGCTGGAGGCAGGCAATGTTCCCTCGGCTATTGTTGTTACTAATATCCAACTGCTATCTCGGTTCTCGAAGACACCAACTTCCAAGTTTCACGATGTTTTCTTTCCAAAAACGGCAACCTCCAAACACTTATTTACTATGGTAACTTTTATTTAAAATGGTTTTAAATCTTTATGACTGATATCGTTTAAAATGTATTATTAGTATCCAAGATTTTTGTTAACACAATTTTATTTTAGTTACCGAAAATATAATATTTATTTAAGAGGAATTGTCCAGATAAATAAAACAACTTTTCACCAAATAAAAATGGAATTTAATTTGGTATATCAGAATTATTTTAAATCGGAAAACATGAAAACAAATTTACACAAAATCATGACATCAATTAATCGTACAGCAATAATTTATTAACAACGACAGGTATCGGTGACCGAACTATTTAATTTTAACCGAAGTTATAAAAACAAGTGCTCTCGAAATTATTCGTACCGTAAACTTTCTCGACGAAAATAAATTAGGTTATGTAAACACGAATTTAGCAACACTGTTTTAATCTTTTCACTTTTGGAACAAAAACTGGAGAGAGAATGACTTCCTGAGCTCTTGCTTTTATAGGTTTCTGGTTGCTACAGAAATTTCAATTTTTTTTACAGCCATATTGCAAAATTTACAATGAATGTGATTGGCTAATCAAAATTAAGAATTGTACATAAATGGAATTTTGGCCGTAACTTTCTTATACATGGTCAGAAATGAAATTTAAAAACGGAAATGAAAACTATGTGAAATTTCGAATAAAAGGACACCTAATAAGCAATAAATCCTACCACTAATAAACGAAACAACTTAATCTAATCAAAATAAGCTACTAACTATACACACTTACAAGCTACACTAAAATTACTTGAAAATGGAATTCTGAGGACAATTTACATAAGAAAACATATTTTTTTAAATTCGAAACATTTACTTTAATGAAAATTTTAAGTTTTTGTAAATTTGTCTAGAAATCAACTTAGATTTAGCAAAATTTTGCGGATAAAACGCTGTATCCTTATAAAAACTTATTTATATTGTGAAAGAACATCTATTATTTGCTTTAAGAGCAAAAACTAAATCTAATAATATGGAAAAAGTATAAAATTATGTGAAAAATCTAAAATTTACAACGTAACCATACTTAAATTTTAAATATGAAATAAATTCATATTAAAAAATGTTTTTAGCACTTAAAATGTTATGTTTAAGGTTTGTACAACTTGTCTTTATTGTTCTCACTACTTATTTGCAATGCATAATGTTATTTAGTCTTGCATTGAAAAAGTGTCATCGTCTAACACTGTTTTAGGATTTTCACACTATAAATTGTACGGCACTATAAATGTTTGTATGCCAAAATGTTCTAAATGTCTTTCTTCTTGTGAATCATTTATTATAAATTTTGTCACTAATTCACTAACAAAAATGTGTGCGAAAATTGTCTATACTATCCATATTATAACCCTTTTAACTAAATTTTTGTATTTCCTGCTCTTAAAAACTAAACATACCTTATCCCTAACATAATCCTAACTACATAGTCCATGTTTAAACACCTGTGAAATGTCTACTTGCCAAATTACCTTTGAAAAATTGAATTTAATTGTAAAAATTGCACTACTAAAATGACTCTACGAAAATGGTGATATTTAACATCTTTGACAATTTTGGTAGCAACAAATTGCTTTTATGATGAAACCAAACTTAGCAAATGATATTCAGATCAATTTATACCAAATAAATTTATTTTAAACACATCGTGAACCATATTTATGTAAAATTGTGTCTCGCACTTGTATCGAGCCAGAAATTACCCTTTTATGACCCAAATGTCATGTAAGCTGTCCGATACTTCTATTACCTCTTTCTAAACATCTCAAATTCCCAATTTAAGAATGAAGATATTTTTGTACAAGAAAATATTAAGTTCTTTAATTGACCTACCTATTAAAATTAAATTTTGAAATATGGATAAATCATGGAGATATGAAATTTACCTCTACTACTACCATCCTTTATATTGACTAATTCATATGTAGTACCCAAAACATTTTTTTACCCTATACGGACCTTCATATGGTAGTAAGAGTTTTGCACACATTTTTCGTGCTCTATCTGCAACTGTTAAACGGCGTATGATTACTAAATCTCCTTCCTTAAATGTAACCTTCTTTTAATTTTGGCAGAATGTTTCTTTTCATAATTATCTAAAATCTTCCACAACCTTTCTTTGACTTCTTGGAGCAAATTTTCAACTTCAATTTCTTCTTCTTGTTGCCTCCAGGGTCTTTCTGGTATAATCTTTTTTATTAATGTTATCGGAGCTACCTGTGTTCTAACATTCGGTACTTCATTGATGCACTTCTCTATGACCTTAAGATACTTCACCCAAGCATTATGTTTCTCATACGTGAATATTCTTAAAAATTTAATCACTTCTTTGATATATCTTTCGGCTGGGTTGCCTTGAGGATGTCTGATCGAACAGAAATATATCTTTATTCCCATCTCTTCGAACTTCTTTACAAATTTGGCAGTTCTGAAATAAGTGGCATTGTCGGCTAATATAGCTTTTGGCTTTCCTGTTTCTTCCATGAATTTCTCGATAGAAATCGTAGCTTGTCTTGCTGTGCATTCCTGCTAGGGTATAATTTTATAAATTTAGAAAAATATCGACGATTACTAATATATTTTATATCCGTTTTGACCAGGTACTAAATTTCCAATATAGTCAATTGCTATTATTTCTAATGGTTTACTCACTTTTATACTTTTGACAAGGTTGAAATTAGTGTGGTTCTTCTCTTTAGCTAATATGCAAAGCTCACATTTATTTATAATATTCTTGACATATGTTAAATCCTTCTTTGCATAGAAATTTCTCTAAAAATTAACCAAGTTTTCTAATTCCTAGATGTCCGTACGTTTTGTGTAAATCCGTTATGATAAATTTTGCTATATCTTCATTTACTACAACTAACTTTCCTGTATTAAAAACTTTAATAATTCTATCATTCAAAATACAGTAATCCTTATATATTTCTTCTTTAGATTCCAAAATCTTCTTTTAAGTTCTAAAATTGCGTTGAATTTTGTAAATTTCTTAATTCTTGTGCCAAAAATGTAGGTTTAATTTGTTCAAATGCGCATAAAACTCTATTTTCCTTAATGTCTATATTATCCTTCCTGCTTAACGCATCTGCTACCACATTATCCTTGCCTGGTCTATGAGATATGTCGAAATCATACTCCTGCAGAAGTAACGACCAATGGTACATCCTATGATTCTTAAAATTAGTTATTTTCATAAAAGTTATTGCAGAGTTATCAGTTTCAATTTTAAATTTGTTGCCTAATAGATAAAATTTTAATTTGTTTACTGCGTAAACAATGGCCAGTAGTTCCTTTTCTGCTGTAGTGTATTTGATCTCATGCACTTTTAAAATTCTCGAAAGAAAACAAATGGGTACTTCTTCGTCTCCTTGTTTTGACATAATTCTGCTGATTGCATAGAAAGATGCATCCGTCCTGAGTATAAATGGTAACTTAAAATTAGGGTGTCTTAAAATCATATTTGTAAACAAACTTTCCTTAATACTAATAAATGCTTCTTCTTTTCTTCTATCCCAACTCCAACGTACGTTTTTCTTAACAAGTCTACCAAAGGAATAGATAATTCAGCATATCCGGAAATGAACTTACGATAGTAATTAACTACCCCTAAAAAGCCTCTCAACGTTCTTAAATTTTTAGGACGAGGATATTCTTTATTTCGGCCAATCTACTATCATTTAGTTTTACTCCGTCTGCCCTATTTCATAACCCAAGTACATGACTTCTCTCATAAAAAGTAACATTTTTCTAAATTTAATTTTAAACCATTTGTCTAAAGCTTCCATGATTGTTTTGATGTGTAGACAGTGTTCTTCTTCGTTCTTACTAAATATTAGAATATCGTCTATGTAGTGCATACAGAAATGTTCGAATCTATTTAAGATTTCTTGCATAGCTCTTACTAATGCAGCAGACGAAGAACTAAGTCCGAAAGGTACCACTTTAAATTGGTATATTTCTCCTTCGATACTGAACCCTGTGTACTTCCTACACGACTTTTCCAAAGGTATTAGCCAAAATGAGTTCTTAAGGTCTAATTTAGTAAAGATCTTTTTCTCCCAAATTTTACTAAGGAGCACGTCCATATTTTGTGGCGTTTCATATTGAGGTTTAGATCTGGAATTGAGCTTCCTTGCATCAAGGCACAGTCTAATGCTGTCATCTTTTTTCTTTACAACAACCAACGGATTTAAATAACTGGTCTTTGATCTTTCTATGATACCATTTTCTAGCATTTCATTAATTTCTCTTTTAACCTGCTCTCTTCTGGCGTAGGGAATAGGATATATTTTGTTATGGAACGGAGAATCGTCTGTCACTTCAATTTTATGTACATATTTACTTGCTACGCTAGGTTCTTCATTTATCAACACCAAATTTTCTTGTATAATGTTTATAACTTCTTGCTTGTAACCAATGTGATTGATATCGAATTGCTCATCCTTATTCTTATCCACCTGGAAACATATTTGTTCGTGGATGTCATGTATCCTTCCTACTCTATCGTTTATTTCGTTAGAAGCCTCTTCTCTTAGACGGGTTTCAGTTCTAATATTCTTGTCCAACTTTCCTATCTTGTCATCTACCTCTTCCTTATTGTCGATAATCGTTCCCCATAACTTATCATTTTCTCGGTGCATGCTATTGCTTAATTCTTCCTTCGTTTTCTCCATTTTATGTACTAACTTCTCTTTATCATTCTCCCACTTATTCAGTTGTCTATCGATACTTTCTTGTAGCCGTCTCATATCCTCCTTCCTTTCTTCCTCTGCTTTTATTCTATTTTCTTCCGCTTCTTTCCTATTTTCTTCAAGCTTGTTAAATTTACTATCAATATTTTCCTCGGCTTTTATTCTATTTTCTTCTGCTTCTTTCTTGTCTTGCTTTCTATTTTCTTCCGCTTTCATCATGTCTTCCTTTCTACTTTCTTCCGCTTTCATCAGCATGGCGATTATCATGTCCACGTCTAAGCTCTTGCTTTCCCTCACTGGACTTCCTTCTTCTTGCTGTCCTTCAACATTCTTTTCTACTTGTTCCATCTCTGTAACTAGATCCTGTTTTTTCTCTTTTACCTCAATATCTTTAGGTCCGTAAACTTTACCTGATCTAGTTACCCTACGATCTTGCATTCACTAGTCGTACTAACTAAATTTGCCCCTTTTTATAAAAATCCTAACACTAATAAACACCATAAACAATAAACAATAACTAATAACAAATAACAAATAACAATGAACAATGAACGAAAAAATGAAAAACTAAATATCTATAAAATTTTTTTGTGCTTTTTATCCAAAATCTTCAAACTAAATCGTGCCCACACGTTGCGGTGCCAATAAATTGAAATGTATATAATATGTTTGGTTTAATTTATGTTATTTAAAATATTATTTGGCGAAAAATCGAATAAGGGGATAGGGTTCAAGGATTTAGTTGAAGATAATATATTTTTGTATAGGAAATATCCTATACTTAATTGAATTTGACGTATAAAATTTGCTCTGAATAGGTTTTGCTTTCTAACGCATGCGTTACTGACTTTAAGTGAAAAATAATTAAAACTGTCAAAAAATGTCAAATAATTAAGAAATTTTAATGTTTGGATCAAAATGTGAAAATTTAGAAAAAGAAAAGGAAATGATTTGCTTCACAGGTGTTTACACAGGTAAATAATTGAAATTCTTAATTAATAACATATAACAAATATAGATTGCAGGGAAATACCAATAACAGGGTTATAAAATTTAAAACTCACGTGTACCGTCCTTCCTGTCGATTGAATGATGTCTTCAAACTTCAGCTGGAGGCAGGCAATGTTCCCTCGGCTATTGTTGTTACTAATATCCAACTGCTATCTCGGTTCTCGAAGACACCAACTTCCAAGTTTCACGATGTTTTCTTTCCAAAAACGGCAACCTCCAAACACTTATTTACTATGGTAACTTTTATTTAAAATGGTTTTAAATCTTTATGACTGATATCGTTTAAAATGTATTATTAGTATCCAAGATTTTGTTAACACAATTTTATTTTAGTTACCGAAAATATAATATTTATTTAAGAGGAATTGTCCAGATAAATAAAACAACTTTTCACCAAATAAAAATGGAATTTAATTTGGTATATCAGAATTATTTTAAATCGGAAAACATGAAAACAAATTTACACAAAATCGTGACATCAATTAATCGTACAGAAATAATTTATTAACAACGACAGGTATCGGTGACCGAACTATTTAATTTTAACCGAAGATATAAAAACAAGTGCTCTCGAAATTATTCGTACCGTAAACTTTCTCGACGAAAATAAATTAGGTTATGTAAACACGAATTTAGCAACACTGTTTTAATCTTTTCACTTTTGGAACAAAAACTGGAGAGAGAATGACTTCCTGAGCTCTTGCTTTTATAGGTTTCTGGTTGCTACAGAAATTTCAACTTTTTTACAGCCATATTGCAAAATTTACAATGAATGTGATTGGCTAATCAAAATTAAGAATTGTACATAAATGGAATTTTGGCCGTAACTTTCTTATACATGGTCAGAAATGAAATTTAAAAACGGAAATGAAAACTATGTGAAATTTCGAATAAAAGGACACCTAATAAGCAATAAATCCTACCACTAATAAACGAAACAACTTAATCTAATCAAAATAAGCTACTAACTATACACACTTACAAGCTACACTAAAATTACTTGCGAAAATGGAATTCTGAGGACAATTTACATAAGAAAACATATTTTTTTAAATTCGAAACATTTACTTTAATGAAAATTTTAAGTTTTTGTAAATTTGTCTAGAAATCAACTTAGATTTAGCAAAATTTTGCGGATAAAACGCTGTATCCTTATAAAAACTTATTTATATTGTGAAAGAACATCTATTATTTGCTTTAAGAGCAAAAACTAAATCTAATAATATGGAAAAAGTATAAAATTATGTGAAAAATCTAAAATTTACAACGTAACCATACTTAAATTTTAAATATGAAATAAATTCATATTAAAAAATGTTTTTAGCACTTAAAATGTTATGTTTAAGGTTTGTACAACTTGTCTTTATTGTTCTCACTACTTATTTGCAATGCATAATGTTATTTAGTCTTGCATTGAAAAAGTGTCATCGTCTAACACTGTTTTAGGATTTTCACACTATAAATTGTACGGCACTATAAATGTTTGTATGCCAAAATGTTCTAAATGTCTTTCTTCTTGTGAATCATTTATTATAAATTTTGTCACTAATTCACTAACAAAAATGTGTGCGAAAATTGTCTATACTATCCATATTATAACCCTTTTAACTAAATTTTGTATTTCCTGCTCTTAAAAACTAAACATACCTTATCCCTAACATAATCCTAACTACATAGTCCATGTTTAAACACCTGTGAAATGTCTACTTGCCAAATTACCTTTGAAAAATTGAATTTAATTGTAAAAATTGCACTACTAAAATGACTCTACGAAAATGGTGATATTTAACATCTTTGACAATTTTGGTAGCAACAAATTGCTTTTTATGATGAAACCAAACTTAGCAAATGATATTCAGATCAATTTATACCAAATAAATTTATTTTAAACACATCGTGAACCATATTTATGTAAAATTGTGTCTCGCACTTGTATCGAGCCAGAAATTACCCCTTTTTATGACCCAAATGTCATGTAAGCTGTCCGATACTTCTATTACCTCTTTCTAAACATCTCAATATATATACAGGTATGGAAAAATATTACCGCGGGTCTGACTTATAATAAGTAAAACAAAGACAGTACAATCAGTTCACGTGCTAAATGAGATAGAATTCACAACAAACTAAAAGCGCTGATGCCATACATACGTCTTTTGAGTAGGCTAGTATCAATGACACATTTAATTGCTACTGTCAACGAGAATTTAAAATAAGTGTTTTTGCAAGTGCGACACAATACTCATGTATTCCACTGAAGGAAAAATGCAGATTATTAAGTGGTATTATTCAGGAAGCACTGCACAAGAAATAATGGGCAGGTTTTCTTTTTCCTTTGAAAACAGGCCAATTCCATCAGAAAGTACGATTATGCGTACTGTTTGTAAATTTGAAAGATGTGGATGTTTAAATAATTATTGAAAATACAGTAGCATTGATGGTAATGATGGTGAGCATCCTGGTCGTAACATAAATGAAGACCGCAAACTCCAAGAAATTTTTCTAGATCATCAAAACCGAATGGAATTTTGGGACGATATGATGAATCGGGCTAATAAAAACGAAAGATTTATTGAAAATATTTTGTTTACCGAGTGTTCTTTTAATTTACGTGGCCATCATAATCCGTCTGTCACTGTTGGTTACTCTCGGGAAAACAAACACATTAGTATTCCTTACCGGACACATAACCCCCAAAAAGTAATGTGTGGGCAAGAAATTTAGGCAATTCCATAATTGGTCCTATTAATAGAAACTTGAATGCGGACAAATATTTAGAACTGTTAAGAAACTAGATAGTTCCAGCTGTTCAACGCCTCAATATAAATTTTTCCTGCTCATACTGCAATAAGAGTTCAACAGTTTTTGGAAACTATGTTCCCTAACCGTATTATTAGTGGAAAAGGTACTATTAAATATCCTCCTCGCTCAGCTGGTATCGCGCCGAACGACTTTTTTGTTTGAGGATACGTATCCCAGCAAATTTATGGGCACAGACATGAACGTGCTAACAATTTGGACGAACTTCGTGTCAAAATTACAGACTCTTTAAACAGCACTACCCAAGAAATGTTAGAAAACACCCGAACTGAATTTTATCACAGATTGGGTTACTGCGTCGCGCAAGGTGGTGGTCTTTTCGAAAATCTTATAAAGTAGAGATTTGAAAAAAGTGTATTCTGTTCATTTTTAAAAATAGTTGGTTTTTCAATAAGAATTATAATGCTAAAGTTAAACCATTGAGTATATATATATATATATATATATATATATATATATATATATATATATATATATATATACTCAATGGTTAAACCTTAAACTGTAGTTATACTATCAATGTTAATGTTCTTGTTTGAAGCTCTCGTAAGTTTCTTCTTGGTTCATCTTACGAGTAGTAATCGAACCATGTCATAAATTCGCAATTACAATAAACTTCGATGTTTGAATTTAATGTTTAAGTGTAAAGTATTTACTTAATAGTTTCAAAGAACACACGACTTTTCAACATCATCTTAATTGCTTTGGTTTCGTTAGAAATATTGAAGCTAGATTGAAGGAGACTTAAGTAGTTCATATTTTGTGCCTACATGCAAATATGTAAGTGACAACATTGGTAAAGTCATGGCTCTCTCTCACACTCATATAATGCTCATTGGGTTTCTTTCTAGCTTATTATAAGTCAGACCCACTATAATGTTATTCCATACCTGCATGTTTCAATTTGGCAAACTTGCTAAATTTACTGCTGTCAAACGCGCGAACTGTCAAACGCGTGAAGTTTGAATAGTGGTTAAGTTTTCTGAAATTTTCTAATTTCGTGACAAAAGGAAAATAGGCATTCATTTTTACATGTATAAATGTGCACTAAGTTTTGAAATTTTACGTATTAAAAATGTTTTAGATGACATGAAAATAAATTATGGATTGCCTATCACTTTATTTGAAGATAATCAAAGTACAAACATATATATATATATATATATATATATATATATATATATATATATATATATACATGTACATATATATGGTGCTACCTGGGTCACTAAATTATTACATACGTCTGATGGCCCCAAAATAATTTTGTTGTAGCAATATCTGCAACCGCCGTTCAAACCCTGAAATCCGTTACTGAGAAACCTGTTTGGGTTCAGCATTGGCACAAAGATAATCTGGACTGTGGTATATGTTTGGGTGGCGTCCGACGCAATTAATATATTGGTTTTAATTTTAGTTAAAATGTATCTAAAGTTGATATATATATATATATATATATATATATATATATATATATATATATATATATATATATAAATTGTGTTTATGCAAACTATTAATTCTATAATTTGAGTTTTATTTTCATAAAGTATTTAAAACGCCATTCACAAAGCCGCTTTCTGCCAGTCGTCACGTGACCATTTTTCCCCTCCTTTACTAACTCCCATAGATTGTGATTAGCCATTTATTTTCGCTTAATAGCATCACCTTTGGAAGTATTACGGCTACATCAACACTCCGTC
The DNA here is from genome assembly GCA_036346205.1 of Vesta saturnalis. NCBI lineage: Eukaryota > Metazoa > Arthropoda > Insecta > Coleoptera > Lampyridae > Vesta > Vesta saturnalis. Next base: position 3,225,653 of record JARFJB010002108.1, on the reverse strand, counting down.
CATAGTATTCCAAGGTCTATGCCTGGAATAATTAAATTTAAGCAAAATAAAGAAAATTCGAACGGGTCTCACTTGGAACCGGACAATGCCCTTACATAAATAAATTATGCATAGATATGGGAGTGAAATAAGTAGGTATATTTTAGCATTATTATGTAAATGTGTTTTTGTATGCTGTGATTTAAGTACTACAAGTTTTTTGGCATCAATTGTGCACGTGGTAATAGCATTATCCATATAACTTTGCTTCAATGGTGAGAGTTTCTATGCTTAGCCATGCATACAGGGCCCCCGCAAGGGTGAGCAGTGCCCGCGTGTGGGGCATTATTTTGGCGCCCTTTATTAATGTACGAAATCCAGTTATAAAAAAAATTTTTTTTTTATTTTATAATAAAACAATAGAAATTTTTTTTAATTTAATTTTTATTGGAAATAATAATTAATAACAAAAAAAAACAGTTTTAATCCGTCACTTAAAACTACAACTTTTATTAGGTTAAATAGGTGTTTTTCTTGATTTAACGGCAGCAAATTCTTTTATTACTGCATCAAAACCGATTTTGTCAACCATCTCTATAGCTAATATTGCTACCTCAGATAGTCTCTCTTGATGCATAGTTGATCGAATAAAATTTTTTATTATTTTTAATTTTGAAAATGACCTCTCCCCAGAAGCCACAGATACTGGTAAAGTTAAGAGTATTCTTAAGGAAATTGTAACATTTGGCAGAGATGAGGTTAAATTGTGTTCAAATATGAGGAATTGAAAATAACTTTAAAGCTTTAATCTCATTAAACAAAACATCTGCCTCAATATCATCCTCCATCTTTACCGCATCAGTAAGCTTCTGTTGTAGAGCTTGGCAGAGCTTTAGGAGATCATCGTCACATAATGTAAAAATATTACTAAAAAAACCAAAAACATTGTCATAATTAGAGATCATATCAAATCTACTATTTAAAGAACTTAGTACTTGATCAATTATTATTAAAAAAAAATTAACTTTAAACGCGGTTTTGGCATTTTGAGGTGCTTCATCCCTATGTTCCTAATCAAAAAACTTTGGTTTATATTTTCATCTAGTAGTATTGATTGCAGGAAAATCTTGCTCTACCTCAAGATCGGCGGCTAATTTTACCGCTTGAGCAATTATTTCCTCAAAGAAATTATCATTTCTATAATTTTTGAAATGATTGACTAAATTCTTTAAATAGTTTTGACATAGTTTAATGTCAATTGTTACACTTTGCATCATTTTGTTTACAATATTAATTTGAAATAAAGCATCATGCCAAATAATTACACTACAAATAAATTTAAATGATTGGATATTTAATAGTAAAGAACTTGCTTTATGCCTACTTTCTATGTTAAAAGTATCGTTATCCGCTATTTCTAGAAGACTCTTACAAATTTTAATTAAATGAAATTTTAATGGCTTTATAGCATCTACCCTACTTGACCATCTAGTATCACTTAGGGGTTTTAGATTTAATTCGGGAACATTTTTTTTAATAATATTCCATCTTTTTGTGGAGGAAGAGAAAAAAACGTAGAGTCCTTGTACTATATTAAAAAAGTTTACTGTTTCATTTAATACTTTAGCAGCATCATTCACTGCTAAATTTAAGCTATGTGCAGCGCATGGCCCAAAAAAAGCTCGAGGATTAGCGCCGAGTATACGTTTTTGTAAGCCAATATGCTTTCCACGCATATTGGCACCGTTATCATACCCTTGACCTCTCATGTGTTTAATATCTAAATTTAAATTTCGTAAAAGTTCAACTACAAAATTAAATAGTCCTTCTCCTGTAGAATCGAATATTGGGTTAAAAACTAAAAAACTCTCTTGTATTTGAACTTTTTTACAATCATGATTTAACACCACATAACGCAAAACAAAGCTTATTTGCTCTGTGTGACTTGTATCTGGCGTACAGTCCATAATTATTGAATAATATTTGGAACTGCGTACCATATTTAAAATATTATTTTATACTTTAGAAGACATTAATTATACGATTTCGTTTTGAATTTGATAGCCTAAATAATGAGTTTTTTTTAAAGAATTTTCCTGGGAGTTTTGCACTCTACTAAGATGTTCTCTCATCACAGGGTCAAATGAGGAAATCATCTCGACAGCCTTAAGAAAATTTCCGTTATCATGTTGAAAAAGTATTTTAGAAGAACCCTGAAATGCTGGACATTGTCGGGACAAAAATTTTACGACTGCAACAATTCTTTCCAGAACATCATGCCAATATTTTTTTTTCGGTTTCTAAAACCCGTAAATGATGATTGTTTACAGTAGTAGATAATTTTAACATTTTTTTCAAACTCATCCATGTATTCATATGAACATTATGTACGATTGATGTTTCATGTCTTTTTATAGCCAACTATAAGTGTTGTCAATCAGAAAAAGTATTGATAGTTTTACCGAAAACCTTACAACAAAAGCAAAATATAGTTTTTTGAAACTGAATAAATAAGCCAAATTCTCTCTGTTGTTTCACCATTCTCCAGTTTTCTGACAAAGTACGTACTTGAAAATTTTCTTTTGTCTTGATTTGTAGGAAATTGATAATTGCGTCCTATCAAAGCAGGTCCTCGCTCAACTAACCTTCTGACTTCCTCGTTGTTAATGGTTCTAGGCCACAGACCAGGACCCTCTGATAAAAGAATGGTACTTGTCGTCTAAGGGCCTATTTTAGTCAAGGCTTCGGTGTCAGCTACACTTGTAGCCTCTATTGTTGAGCCGGTGGGTTCGACCGATTCTACGTTTTCACTGAGAGTTGATGTACTCGTAGATGGTTCAAGTGCAGGAACAGGTGAAGCAGCGACCGCTTCAGAACATTGACTCTCTAAAGCTTCTATTTCTGCATTGGAAACTGGAGTTTTCGCCAAGAAATCTTTCATTTTGCCAGCCATCTTCTCTCTTTCTTGGGCTCTAACTTTTTGTTGCTCCCGAAATTTTGCGCGAGAAGGTCGTTTTTCTTCTGTGGTTCCTAGAATTAAGCAAGTGAAGCTAATATAAGCTAATATGCTAGATCCATATAATATGTATTAAGATGTACTAGGCTCAGAAAACATTTAAAAAAGAAACGTGGTGAGATCGTTGGATGATAGACGAATAAAATATTTTGACAGTTTTGGCACTACCGGCTATACCGGAAAGAGATGTCAACTTCGGTAGTTTGAATGAAACACCCTGTATATTATTACCTATTAAGGTAACGCGTAAAAGTCTAATTACCTAGATTTTTGTATATTTAATATCCTATACCTATTTGAAATGGTTTTTAAGAAATTTTAATTTCTATTTCAGAAATTACATTTGCATTTTTTTCCTATAAACAAGACATTTATTATTTAATTTGAATTTTTATAGGCAATGACTTGGCATAACAAAATTTGTATAATATTTGATTTAAATTTTAATAGTTAAAAGCTATATTATTTGAAATATGTAATGAAAATTAAAATATTCCAAAAGCCATTAAATCTTAAGAGATTATCCTCGAGTTTTACGTAGAATCTAACTTTGTAACTATTGTATAATAATATAAAGGGTGACTATTTACATCGACAAAATTTTTAAAATAAAGTTTCATATGCCTTAAAAAACTAATTTTGGATTTTATTACTTTATTAGAATATGTCCAATTATTTATATTATTTTTTGTATGATATAATATAATACTTACCATTTCATCCTTAATTTAATTTTCACACCAAACACAATAACAAAAAATATAAAACACTTGATCGAATCGAATATTTTGTTTCTACCAAATTAAAACACGTCTAATTTATAATTTATCTTTCGTTTTCTTGTGTGAATATCAAGAACTCATTAGCTAACGCCTTTCGTTGTTTTAATTTATACCCCGTGAACCTTTCGAGTCCGAACTGGAAAAATACTTGTTAATCTTTAACAAAGTAAATGTGGCCACTAAGTGTTTGCTTGAAACTTACCAAGTAAAGGCATTTACTTATTTTTATTCCACAGTTCGACGACAACCATAGCGAAGCGAATACGAGCAGCAGTAGAACGGTCACTGGAAACACACCTACCTCAAAGCGGCAAGTCAATCGACCTAAGTTTCCGAGAACTAAAACCCGAGCGAGCAGTTGAGAACCGAAAGGCGACAAACAGCAAACTAGTTAAATATTTGAATTTTTAATTCTCTCTCTATTTTTATTCACCCTGCGCATTTTTATTTTTTTTAAATTCTTTTTTATATATTTTTTTTCTGGATTAACAATTTTTTTTTGCCAAACCTTCAGTTTGGCGCTCCTTTGGGGTGGCGCCCGCATGCGTTGCACGCCCGGTTACGGGTAGCCTGATACTCTCTTCTATCGTTCCTATGGTACTGCTCATACGCATCGTACCTTCTTAAAAACCACAATAGCGATGTCATGTCCCGTATGTTTTGCAATATAATATTTTCTGCTACGTTATTCTCCAATTGCTTCGCTAAATACTGCACCATTTCTTATTCATTCATGCAAGGTGTAAAATATCGCGCTATTTGATATTTTCACACGATATACATTTCTCTCGTTGTTCCTTGATTTTTGTCGTACTTTGCCCTAGAAAACTCTTCTCGGATAACATTCTGTTTGTACGTCACTCCAATATTGTCTTATGAATAGATCCTTAAATTGTTCTCACTCTGTGCATTGCTCTTGCACTAAGTTATACCATAACTCTGCATTTCCCTTTAACATTTTTTTTATCATCCGCATTTTTTGTTTGTTGTTCTTGATTTTCTGCGAAATACTCTTCAATATTCTTTATAAATAACATTGGTAATTCGTATTCTTTTCCTTCGAATTTGTATGGTAGCTCTTGTCCATACACGTTATGTTCTCAGCCTACCTGTAACATTCTCCCTGGCTCTCTCTCTTTTAGCTCTTCTAAATCATGGTCGAGTATCTTTTCACATATCTCTCCCATTTCCTTCTTACTGTCAGATTTATTTATTTTTATTTGGAAACACATCTGTTCGTTTATTTCTTGTACATGCTTCTTCCCTCAACTTGCTTTCTATCCTTACACTCTTGTCCAATTTCATTAATTTCTCATCCACTTCTTCTTTGTTTTCTATTATCGTTCCCCATAATTTCTCATTTTCCCTATTCATATCACGGGTTAGCTCTTCCTTTGTCTCCTCCATTTTATCAACTAATCTTTCCTTATCATTTTCCCACTTACTCATTTGTCTATTTATACTTTCTTCCAATCTTCTCATATCTTCTTTCCTGTTCTCTTCTGCTTTACGCATATCCTCTTTCCTGTTTTCCTCTGCTTCCCGCATATCTACTTTTCTATTTTCTTCGAGCTTGTTGAATTTTATTTCCATTTTCTCTTCTGCTTTAACCATGTCATCTTTCCTGTTTTCTTCTGCTTTTATTATATTGCTGTTGATTTGTTGGAACATTGCTATTATCATCTCAGTATCCAACCCTTTATTTTCTTTAACCTAGCTTCCTTCTTCTTCCTGTTGTCCTTCTTGGCCCTTTTCAATTTTATCCTGGTCCATTTTTTCTTCTTTGTTAATTTCTTCTTCTTGTTTTCCTAAATTTACTATTCTAGGCCCGTAAATCGTGCCTGACCTTGTCAACCTTTTATCTTGCATATAAAAATCTAATCTAACCTATTCACTTTTCCTAAACTTAAATGTACTCACCTTAAATATAATAAACAACAAAATAAACAACAAAAATACACAAAAAAAAAACTAACTTCAAATTCGCTAAAACCTTATTGAATTGTCAACAAATTAGGCCCTCACGTTGCTGCACCAAATTAATTGTGGCGGTTAGATTGTTAAAAATTATTATTATTCTAAATATTTAAACTTTAAATTAAACTTAAACTTTGGTGATATGGGGTTTTTTATTGTGATAATATTAACAAAAAGTATCTTTAATGCGCCGAACTAGATCAAAATCTCTTTTGGGGATAGGGTTCATTTGTATTAAACACTGATTGTTGGCAAAATAAATTAAATCTGGGAATATTCGTATAAATGATCAAATTGTATTTTATAATAAACCGTTACAATATGAAACCAACTTTGTTGAAATCTGCACAAAATACGCATGCGTTGCGCACTTAATACTGAAATAAATGTAGCCTGTCAAAAATTTTTGCAATTTATCTAAATTATTGAGCACAATTTTAATTTTGTTTGAGGTAAACTTATTCATTTTAATATAACGCTGAATCATTTACTTTTCAGATATTGGCACGTGAATTCGTACAAACATTTATACATTATTTTAAAAAAATAAATGCAGGACATAAAAAAAAATCAATACAAAAGGGTTATGAAAGCGAAATACAACTCACATGTGTTGCTGAAAATTCCAAATAATGTTCATTTCGGGTTGGTCCACATTAAACATTGGACGTACACTTCCTTCCATAAATCGGTGATACTGCCTTGCTGTCCCAAATATGCTGCCTAGCATTCCATTATTTCATCCAAATCAAATAACTGTTGGCTGTTCTTCAGGTGGTAAATACGATGTACTTACAAAGCTCAAATACTTATAGGCAAGCACTTGATTTTATTTTTAAAATGTCGTATTATTTATTTAATAATTTCTCGGATTTAATTTTGTATTTTAAGTTCATATACATTTTGTATTCACTTGCACCTTTATTTCAGATTCCGTTATGAAGTGAAAATTTATTTTATCACCTTAATCACTATCAACAAAATAAACATCGAATCCAAGGTAATTGAAAAATTTATTAACATACAAAAATTGCATATCACCCGATGTTTACATACGATCTTGAAAACGAAACAATTACAATTTTATCGAACAATTATGATCGGTAACCTTATTTTTAACTTTAGTTATAGGTTAAAACAGTTGTTTCTGATTTCTGCACTCTACGTCGATCGCGTTTCAATTCCGATAATGTTTACGAGAATTGTTACTTACATGTTAACACAAATAACACTAACACTATGACTTGCTAGTCAATAAAATTTTAAAAAGCAAGAGTAGCAAGAGCGTGAGAAATCAGGAGCAATTCGTTTTATACATTTCTCCTAGATACCAAATTTTCAATTTTTTTTCTACATTACACACAAAAGATTCTAACTTCTGATTGGTCTAAACAAAATGTAAACTTAACTAAAACATAAATTATGCTATATCTTTTTTAATACAATTCAGATTTGATTTTTAATTACAGATTTGGAATCAGGGCAAAATTCCGCATAAAACGACATCTTACAAGCCCTATTTTGCTTCGATAAATTTCAATCTGACAACTTATAATCTAAATTTATTGATATCAAAAAAATCTTACATCCTACAACTAAACTAATTACATATTCAAATTCCACATAAAAAACTGTATCAGAATACATTTATTTCAACCCATCTTATTTAAATTTTACAAAACTTCTACCTTCTCATTTAAAATTCAGATAGTTAACCTAACTTTTCTAATTTTATGTTTATATTACATATTTATAGTTAAATTCCTTATTGAAATAAGGGAAACTTACTATTAAATGTTTTTATAATTTATTTTAAACTTACCTTACCCTATAAAAACTATAATTTTGTGAAATTCTTACAAATAATACTTAACCTAACTTACTATAAATTTACTTTTAATTTGTATAATAACTGTCTATACCACTTAAAATGTTCATAAAATGTGTTCTTATATCTGTCTCTAACACCAATACTGTTCACTTGTACTCCATAGTTCTTAATTTTGTCATTTCACATTTTCACATTGTTTAACTATTTTGTCAATTTATGTATAGAATTTGCAATTTTGTATTAAATATCACTCTGCAAAATTGTTGTTCATGTGCTTAATTATGTTTTTCAGTCACTATCGCTTCTTATGCACGTTTTGTATACTTTGTCTTTGAATTACAAATATACTATGTTCGTATCATACCCTTTCTTTCATATTTTAAATAGTTTATGCATTGTACCTAATACTATACATTCTACATATTATAATTATCATATTCCATGTGATCAATATCTGATGTGTGTTCAAAATGCTACAATCCATTGAATAAAATGCGAAATTACATAAATATGTTACACGAAACAAATCTTACCCATTAATATTAATCATGTTGACCTTTCTCACATGCTACTGGTATAGCTCAATGCTTTTATGAAAACAACAACCATGTGCAAACCCCACAAAGCCTGTTTTATCACATCAAAACCATAATTTTGCACTCGTAACTATTTTTTTATTGAAAACGAACTGTATACTTTCACAAATTTATTTAACGTGCCTACTATATAGAAATTCAAACTCAATAAACTCTAGCCCCTTTATTGTTCCTACTTTTAATCATCTCAATATATATATATATATATATATATATATATATATATATATATATATTGAACTGTAATTTATATGATACAAATATTCCTATTCTACTTTGAATTAACTAGCTTAACAGTCGCATATTAAGACACTTCACAGGGGAAAGGGATCAAATTTAGAAGGCAATTTAAAACTATACGGGAAAGTAAATTATTAGCTTGCCGGTTTATCTTATAATTTTGAAGTTTCATAATTATGGGTAATGTGATTAATCTACATTGAGTTGTTGCCAATTTATATTTTATTATTTTCAATTCATTCGAAGATATTGTAATATAATTTTTAAATTGCATCGCATATATGTGCAACTCCCTGTACACAAAAAAAAATCTTCAAATGTATAATATCTGAGCATGCGCTATAGGTACGTATTCATATGACCTTTCAATGAATGTAAAATGAAACCACAGCATTACACGCAAGTATAATTATGCCTGAATTTAATAAGTACTATAATAACCCTTTACTTTTAGATCAATTAATGTTCCCTTTGGACATGAATACAAGTTGTCGCACATCATGTTTATTACAAAATATGGACATAATTAACACACAAGTAAAAATATCAATGTCAACAATTACGTAAATAAAATTGGTACACTCACTCAAAATGTCCTCTTTATCTTCTTTACAATGCTGGAGTTGACCGTTGAAAACAGCTCCTTTGATGTCCAAATCTGCTTCTGTGATAATGCTTATTCCTTTATGTAAGTTTCACTAATATTTCTTCTTATATGATGATTCTTTATTTTCAGGATCATCACAATTTATTAATTTTTGTTTCAAAATAATTTTTGAAATGCACCATTAGGTTGGAGGATATTTAAATTAAACACGCTTCCAATAATAGAAATATAATAACAGAAAACGAAAAAAAAAACAACTAACAAATCAATAGCAAAAGAAAACAAACTTAAAAACAATATCGAATCTCCGGAAAATATTTTCACTCGTAGCTGTCGATAACAACCGAATTTATTTAGAAGTAAACTAACCTTAACTTTATGTAACGACAAATGAATATCACTTGTTTTAAACTGCCTATACTAAAACCGCACTTAAATTTTATTGAAGTAACGTTATTTTATTTAAAATATTTACGAGCTAAAATTTTTGCAACATCTTGATTAGGCAAGGTGTTGGACCAGAGAGAGCTCCTAATCCTCCAGCACTTCTATTTATATGCCCTGGTTAGAAACCAAATTTATCTTTTGTTATCAACAACTAGTTCAAATATTTTCTTAATTCTGATTGGCTAACGAATTTCTTAATTTTAAATTTAACTTCAAAAGCTTATAACTCTTGAACCCCTTAATCTATCTTAAAACTAACAACATTTTTGCAATCTAGACAAATTTTCGAATAAAATAAGTCCTTACACGAACTACTTGCTCCACTTATTAAACATGTTAATTTTTACATTGATTTCTTGATTTTAAACTAATTTTATGCACTTTTCAGGCCTGGAATTGATTTCCACATGAATAGGGGATGCTACTACATGTAAATACACATCCTGAAAATGCCTACGACCAATTTGAAAGGAAAATTATCTGAAATTTCCATATACCCTTGAAAACTAATTTTGGTAAAATTGTCACTAATATAGTGATTTGTCACTCGAGATTGAGGCTAGTTTATTATATTTACCTCTTATAATTTAATTAGGCCAATTGGTCCCATTCTATAACAATTTTATATACTTTTTATGCGAGGAAATGACATAACCTTAAATATTGTTTGTGTCTTATATTAATTTATTTTCACTCTTTTGGAAGTTTATAAGTTCTAGTAAGACTTGTATAGAATTGTTAAATATCACTAATATAAGTCTGTAAATGTTAATTATTCACAATAACTCCAGAACTGCTGGATTATTTATGTCTTATTGTTAATAACAAATGTATTTATTCTGTTTTTTTCTTTAGTTTTAGCACTTATTTTACGTTTTCGCACTAAGACGAATGTTTTCACATATCTTGTCTGCGTACACTGTAGTTGTGACATTGATATCTGCCTAATGCTAGTTTTAACATCACGTTTGTTATCTACAGCCTGTAATTCAGGTCTTTTGGGAAAATTATACTTAAATAAACCTACTATCTAATAAGGAAATTGATTTATTGCATTACGACACCCAACATACCCTATACTCACGTGTAATATGTTGTCGTTTATCATTATATTAACATATTATTATGAATTATATAATTTATTGTGTTTAATGTTAATTAACCGTCCCTACCTAATCTTATATCTCGAAATGTACCTTTTGTACTAATTAATGAAATTTCCTACTATGTGATTTACTTAGCTGTGTACCATGTAATTTCTAATCATCTCAACATCATGCAAAGTTGATCTAAACACGTTACACACACATTACTGTTTTATCAGACGCCTCCGAAACAGATTTGTAGTCTACCTCCGTCAACACTTTCGCTTTCTTAACCACTTGATCATCAACAAGCTTCAGACATTAAGATTTTGATCCTGCTCCATAAAAATATTGAATAGGTTCCCTGCATACTCATCTTTCATTCTTCCGACGACAGATGTATTCGTTGTAATACCATGCAGACCGTTTTGATAGTTGGATGTGTCATAATCATCAACATTATTCCGCATATGCTCATACACATCATCATCGACAATTGAAGAATCTGTGTCTGTATAGAGCAACCGTTACATTGTTACCGTAATGACTGCGCAAGATATCTTAAAAAAATCGATACATTATAATTTTGGAAAGATCTAAAATACTAAATCCAACATATACGGGTTTGTCATAACTGTCATAAGTAACGACCTGTTTGGACAATTCCACTACAAATATTTTATTAAATTGAATAAAATTCTTAAATTGCGGATTTACGACGTCCGTTATTTTCCCAAAGTGTTAATAACTTTATTACTCTTCTTTTGTCAACATTCTCCATTGCTTTAGCAAATACACCATTGTTTATGCATTTAAAGAAATCCTTTTCGAATTTGTTCTTGGCTTGATTTCGAAGAGTTGTATAACGTCCATGTATGGTACTAGCCAAGGGCTTTGACGAAACCGTTAAACTATGAATGCGAGTAACAATTAACCCATGCTGTATACATTTGTCTTAAACGGTAATGTATAACACAGTTGGTCTTATCACACAAGTTAGGTAATGTATAACATAGTTGGTCTTATCACACAAGTTAGAAATTAATTTTTCCTCCTTGGAATGTGGTGCGCATATCATTTCGGGACAAAAAGGATAATCATTGTGCTCATCATGCAGGTGATGCGGATAGTGTATATCAATATCTAGTACAAACACGAAATCGTCATCATTATTAATCATTAATACATCGAAGTGCCTAATTTCCTCTTCAGTTAACCACATAAATCCATCATGAGAGAGATATTGCTGCATACTCCATCCGTAAAAATTCGTAGCATCTAAATACTGTAAAAAGACTTTAGAATGACTAGAGTCATAATTAGGGACAAACTCGTTGTTAGCAATACTTCTTCGCTTAACACAAGTACTCACTCCACCACGAATACCTTTTTTTAAAAAAGTGGTACATATCCATATCAGTCAATAATTCCAACTCTACTTTACTACATTTCAACATGGCATCCCACGCCAATCCAGGTATTGTAACATACTGCGCAGGTTCTAATCTATACACGTCTATACATAACCGCCTAAAGTTTTCGAACACGTCAGCCAACAGCAACACATCTGATTTTAAATATATATCAGCATAATCCTCTAGTGTATTACACTTAAAGGGATCCCACACCAGTAGGGTGCGACAGTATTCTTCATCGGATATATTTTCATCACAGTGACATCAAATTTACTAAAATTGTCTACGTATGCGTAGAGGAATTACATTTCTTTCTAACTAAGTTAAAGTCATAATAATCACCAAAATATTTCCTTACCTCTCTACATTGATCATCTGATAAATTGTGAGATAGAGTATCTAAGGATGCAGCCATGAACCTACAACTATCAACGAATCGCAAATTTATGTACTTCTTTTCCCCAAGGCCACGACCGTTGATAAATTCGTCTACATAAATATGCTTACCGAACGTTACATATTGTTCACTATTAACAGGGAGTACGGCAATTTCTTCAGTTTCACTCGCTAATTGTTTAATGAACAGGTGGACATCATAACCACTGAGATTATGGAAAAAAACTGGGATAAATGTAGGTAATTGGTAGTTAAATTGCAAATTGAATGTGCCGCACCACGATATATACCAGTCACATGACAGTGATCTCGTACTTTGGAATTTGTAAGATCATCCGTAAAAAGCTTGTCGCATATATAACAATTTCGACTTTGTTCACGTATCACCTGTTACTGGTAACATTGGAACAACAGTTTTGAAATGCTCAGTATATATCCGTTTCACATCACCCTCGAGTCGTGTAATAAATACCTATGCGGCATTAACCCCCTATAAAGTTCTAATTTAGACCAAGCATCGTTTACACCACACTTAATATAATAACTGAATGAGTATGGTTCATGTTTACACGTTTTTATCGTGAACAGTTGTTCGGGATCGGGTTCAGCCGTATTTACCGGTACTAATAGAGCTTCAAAATCTGCATATATTACGAATGGTAGAAACATCTGTTTCGGATAGTTCCGAAACGCAAGTATATTTTCCGCATAGAATTCTCCGGTTCTGTCTTTTCTTTGCATTACGCCAGGTAATTTAGTGTATACGTAATTACAGTCATGAGAGACGTGTCGAGTTAATTGCCCCTGCATTCTAAAGTAATGAATACGTGAATCACAAAAATATTTTGCCCCATATCGTTTGGTTATTTGGTTGCTAAGTAAAAAATTTTTTTATCCATGCATAATGCTGATTATCCGCTTGGTTACTGACAAATGGTAATAAATTAACATGAATAGGTTGTTTAGTTCTGGTATAGTAGAGAGGGCCACTACCTCAGGAATACGCTGACCATCACGATACGTATCATCCAGTCCATAAACATTGGATGAAGATATTATGGTTAAGACTCAAACGTTGAGGTGTTAGTCAGCTTAACAGCAAATTCTGCACCATTCCAGTTGAATAACGTCCTGAAGTCAGGGTAAGAAGTCGTCCGTTGAAGTAACCCCTTCGGTGTCACTAATGCTGATACAATAGCCCACGCAAAACAGCAATTATCGCTATTCTTCACATTCACTATGGCGTGTTTATGCGCAATTTCAGCTGGAACATTAATATAGGATGAACCCGTAGTGGGAGAAAATTTCAACATGTTTACCTCTAAATATACGAAACTCACCAGCGACCACCTTACAAAACAACATGTGCAGGGTTCGGCATAGCAATGTTAACACTAAATATTGATTGAACGAAACACAATAGATTTTTTATTCTTATCGTAAATTGATCTTTGGATTTTATATGTCAGTAGTGGCAGTTAAAAAATTGATCGCTGGACTTTGCAATCAAAAATTTTTGTTGTCGAAAAATTTGCAAATTTGCATTCAATCACTGCAGTACAACGTGCGTTGCGTGTGGAATTTGGAGACAGAGACAGAAGGAATACACCAACTCGGCTGACCATTCGCAGATGGACCAGGAAATGGCAAGTTGAAGGGTCCGTTCGCAACAAAAAAGGAATGGATCGCAGAAGATCTGTCAGAAATGCAGAAAATATTGGACGGGTGAGAAATGCATTTGAGAACAGTCCTAAACGTTCCGCAAAAAGGCATTCCTTAACTCTCAATGTTTCTGAAAGCAGTCTTCGAAGAATTTTGCACTTGGATCTAAATTTCCATCCATACAAAATGCAAATTGTTCAAGAACTGAATGCACGTTACAAAGAAAATAGACTGCAATGTTGTCAGAATATTCTCAACGCTATTGAAATCAATCCTGATTTCCCAAATCAGCTTCTAATGTCTGACAAAGTCATTTTTTATTTATCAGGATTTGTCAATAATCAGAATTATTGCTCTTGGTCTGACAGAAAACCTAGGGAAGTTCATGAAAAACCACTGCACAGTCCAAAGGTAATTGTTTGGTGTGCTGTTGGATCAATGGGAGTTATCGGACCTTACTTCTTTGAAGATATTAATGGTCGATCGGTAACGGTAAATTCAGAGCGTTATGTTGAGATGTTGATAAATTTTCTGCAACCAGAGCTACATCAGCGAGGAATCGAGAATTATTTTTTCCAGCAACTTGGAGCCATCGTTCATATCGCCCACCGATCGTTAGAAACTTTGGGTAGCATGTTCCCTGGACGTTTGATTTCACGTTTCGGCAATATTCCCTGGCCAGCGTGCAGTCCAGACCTGACAGCTACAGATAACTTTCTCTGGGGGTATCTTAAAGAAAGAGCGTTTTCCGTAAGAATTAATAACTTAAACGAGTTAAAAAAACCGCATTACTGCCGAAATTGACGCTATCCCTGAGAAAGCATTACGACGAGTTATGGCAACTTTCCCGCAACGTCTTCAATCTTGCATAGCAGAAAATGGTGGTCAGTTGAAAGATTGTATCTTTAAGTCATAAAATCCAAAGATATGTAGATTAATTTATGATAAGAATAAAAATGTATTGTGTTTAGTTCAATAAATATTTAGAGTTAAAAATGGTAACAGTGCTATGTCGAACCCTGTATTAATGATGTATTACTCTACTACTCATAATTCACACTTACCAGAATCTTTATGCTGATATTCTGATTGCTTAGCATTCAAGATTTCCACTACTCTTTGAAAATACTCTTCCAACACCATCCCGACGCTCAATATATTATATTTCGTTTGAAAGGACTTTAATTCAGCACTTTCTCTACTGTTCAGAAAGTCCAACCCAAACAACTCATTACATTTCAACGAGAAGTGTTTCTGCAACTGAATTGGTATTGGTTTCAAAACATACGCTTTAACGTCACCCATAAACGTCTGCACATCCGTATGGGCATTGCATGGTAACAGTCTATACGAAGCAATGCTTTGTTTAAAAGCATTGCGAATCACTTCAACCCCAGTATCAACGAGTAGACACACATTTGATTTGTGCTTATTGCTTCTAAGGTGTTCTTGATAAGCATATCGTGGAACATCAATCGATCAATCAGTGCAGTGCACAATTTCAACACTTTCGCTACTTTTCTTTTGTACTAGTTCGTTGTATTGGTCTGACTTACGCTTCCGTGAGCTGTTCAAATCTGAAGGTCCTGGTTCTGCAAAGGAATCATCAGCACGCCTGTGTTGCATATTATTCTTTAAGTTGTTTAATGCTGATGGCCCAGGTTGTGCAATACGGTCAGCAACGTGACTATGTTCCGTTCTGTTCCCATCGGAAGTACTTGGTTGTGCCACATTACTATGTGCGGCACGGTTTTGCAGTACAGCCTGCTGCATCCCTGAAGGTTGGATATTTAGTATCCTTATCCAACACACACAGTTTTTTGATGTCGCAGTAGAGAGTGTTTTCTAGAAAATTTCTTCAAACATGCACATTGAAACATTTTATTGCAATCTGTAACAGAGAGAATGTAAAAATAATGTATAAATTATCGGGTAGAGTTACGTGTTTTCTTATGATTTCCTTTTTTAACCCTTTATTGGTTTGTATCATTTATTAATATTATGTATTACAACTGTTAAAAACGAAATCATATACAGCGATGCGAACGAGGACGCAACGTAACATATCGCCAGGAATAGGATACTATGTATGATGAATATATCAGGTTGAGGGATAGAGTAGTGTACGGGTAAGGAAACCATAGCAATGATAGTCGGAATAGAGTGTTGCTGAGCACATATATTCTACCCAGCACTGTATCTCACCTAACCATGTGCTTTGGGATGGAAGCAAGGTATTACTCGCAACTGATTTCCAGAAACTCCCCAGCGCATGTAGGGCTCAATAGACTCTGGGGAGAAAATACTGCGTTTTCCACTATATCCCTCACCGCTGATTGCGCAGGTAAGTATTGTATGGGTGTTGCAGGACATCTAGATATTGCTAAGTCATTTAGCGACTATTCATTATCTATAAAATCAGCAGCACACACAGGACTGAGGATACTCTCTGATGAATCCTCCATTTGCTCGACTTGTATCGAAGAGTTTATAGGTCTCCATTCTTCAGCGAACTCTGCGATACAAAAAGGGCTCAGGACAATATCAGAAATGTGCTCCCTGACCTCTCCTCCTGCCGTAGAACTTCTGTACGACCACTCCTCCATAAATTCTACGGTAGAAGCAGGACTCAGCAAACCTTCAAATGGATTCCCTACTATTCTGCCCTCTTCGTATGTTGCAGATGTGGACGATTGCTCATCTACAATTCTTGCAGGGGTCAGAGTAGTAGGAGTTTCCTCTCTTCCCAGCACCGCCTGCGCTACATAGTTTGACGATTAACGCTCTTTCGCAGTTTGAGACCATTCACTCGCAAATTCTGTAATGCAGACAGGACTAAAGACATGGTACAATACTACCTGATCTTCTCTCACGGGTGACTGCGTCCTCTCATAAGGCTCACGTACAGGCTGTAGAGTGAGCAGTATTTCGTCCACGTCTGCCTGTTCGTACGTGAGTGATAATATCACATCCAAATCGTCCGCTGGGGTGGTGTATCAAAAAACCCCAACGCTACTTTACAGTCATCCTCGTCGAAATACTGCCCGCTCTCTACCAGGTCACCGGCAGCACCACCTTCATGGAGTAGCTCCATCACATCCTGTGCGTGATCCGTTTGGGGTTGGTCTCCAAGCAACCTCCTCAGGATGAGAGTGTAATCCCGCGGTAGTATCACAACGTGGCTTATGATGTTCACTCGCCCACCCGCCGCTACGGGACGATCTTAAGCCACGCATGATCGTGACGTACCTAAAAGCAACAGAACGTAAATTACTCATCTGTGTGCAGTAATACATGGAAACGCTTTCTTAGCTCTGTCTACGGTTGACGCAGTATTTTCCACCACAATACTGCGGCCGCTACACTTGGGTTTACTGAATTTAAAAGCGATTACTATTATTAGTATACAAAAGATGAAAGTCCACAAACTAACTTTTAAAAAATTTTACAAGTCCGTTAAGATTTTATTGAAAAAAGTCCACAAAAACAATTCAATAATAAATACATTGAAAAATGTCCTCTAAAAATGCATGAAAAACGTTGTTTTTAGTGGGGGAAACACCTATATTTAGCGAAACGAAAACAGTAGAAATTATTCGTAAACTGACTCTATAGTTGACAATACTGCACTTACAATGACTTCAAGAGCAAGTTCCCCACCATCTCCCCAGGTAAGACCAACAAGGTTTCTGTTTCTAATTTTTTTTCGTTATTGATACATTTCTAACGTTTTATTTCTGTTTTCTCAGGTTTCTGCTACCCCCTGTTGTTCTCCATCACCTGGGAAACCTCTGTTCCCTTCGAATTTATCCCGATTGCCTCTTCTACTCCTCTTCCCGACCTCCTGTCAACCCCCACACCTCAGCTTTCCTCTCCAATTGAAGTTGATCTTTCTTCAACTCTCACACCTCAGGTTTCATCACCCTCTTCAACTGAGGTGATGTATATCCCACCCCATACTGCCTCTCCTATTGACGTGGACGCCCAATCCAGCGACGACGAAATTTATGAACTGATGACCGTAGTCCTGGACTCTCTACAAGACTACAATCTTGATGCGGAGACACTCGTACTAGACTTAACCAATGCCGAAGTCATCACGGTCAGTGACGAGGACCTAGACGACCATAACAATGATAGTGATGACTTCATAAGCATATCATCTAGTGTTGAGGGAGTTTGTTCTTCCTGTGCTGGGAACGATTACCTCAACACTGGTGACTACGACTTCGACATAGGCTTGGGCCCTGCCTACAGTTATGATTCAGACGACTTCGACAACGACACGTTACGCCAACAGCGACTACTTCGCGAAACACGTACCGATTTCTATAACGAAGTCATCGTTGAAGAGAGTAGCGATGAAGACAATTTTATGCACACTCTCACTAACAACATGCACCAACTAGAACACAGCGCTCAAGAACTGTCAGGCGCACTAGAACAACTAAGTGCACAGGAACAGATACAAGACGAGGACAATGACATTGGCATGGCTCCAGACCCCGTTCTGCAGGTAATAACGAAAACGCTGACGACGACATGGACGACAATGCCAACGAAGAACGTAACCATGACTGGTTTTGGGCTACACATATCCCTATGACGATTGGCCGCACTATGATTCCTCCACTGTACAACGCCATGTGTGCGATGGCGTCGGGAGACAGTGGCGCTCAACGCAATTCTGCGTTTCTCGTTATCGCTGGGTGATACTGGCTCCTCTACGCGCATGACATCATTACATGGGACCGTCTCACGTTCACGATGTGTATTCTTACTACTACTACTACTTTTTTCTTTGGTTGTTACAGCTGACAACCATAGTACCATTCATCCGGAATTATGTCGTGATTACGGAGAGCTCTCTAGAAGAGCTGCTCGAGTGAGCCTACACTAGGTTTGTAAAACTATACCTTGTTGACTGTCATAGTGTTATAACCCTAGCTATACTAAGTGGTCATGATCACGCCATCACATCTAGAGATGATACTTCATTATGATTTGTATATGTGTATGTGTATATGCTCAACTATATCAATGTCGCTGTGATGGTATACCATCATGTACCGCTTCTGAACATCTGCTAGTCCTCTCGAGGAGCATCTTCAGACGATACGGTTGAATGCTTCATGTGTGGCGTTCGAATAAACCAATGCGGCCATCTTACACTCCGCTACAGGAGCATCTCCGATGGGCCCCACACTGCACGTACTTTTCGTTACTTGCACCACGCCCACGCAGGTGTAATGATACAGAAGTGGAAAGGACCTTTTGCACTTGTACTAATGTTTTATTCCTAGAGAAATCATATATCTGAATAATAAACTGATTACATTTGTACATACAACATATTAACATGCCATTATCTTTTTTTATTTTGTTCTAAGTGTGGTATCAGACAATTGTAAAAAATGACATGAGCAAGCCTTGAAAAAGTGAGACAGCTATCTGAGTAGGTAGGGCGCGCAAATAGATTCATTAAATTAATATTGTTTAATAATATCTGTTCCACTTTCACGACACCATATTTGCTATATTATTACCTACAGGAAACTGAACTGAACTGAAGGATTTTCTGCGGCGTGTGAAGCTGGGGGTATTCAGGCCATGGATTAAAATCCCCAAGACCAGGCCTGTGTAGTTTTTCCTCTAAGGATTTCCGGAATGTGTGTGGGGTACCCTAACTGTCACCAGTATGTAAGAATCACGTGGTATAAAGAATGAATTATGTATGTCGTTTCCCGATCATCTTTAAATTCATCTTTGATATATGCACGTGATATTGCAACTTGCGGCTAAATCTCGATATATACGGATCAATCACGCGTTTCCTTGTCTTGCGAACTTCGTAGTTAGGTATAAAAATCTATGATCTGCGGCATAAAAGAAAAAAAAACACTACTGCAACCTAACAGAATTAGATTAGATATACTTTATACATATATATATATATATATATATATATATATATATATATATATATATATATATATATATATGTAATGAACTAGTTAGATCTCCTTCAGGCAGTCGTAAATTTTGGTCTTTAGCTAAAGCCATTAGTAAAAACTTTTGAACATCCTCATTTCCCCTCCTGACGTCTATTGACGGATCGTTAGTTGCTGATTCTGTAGACAAAGCCGATGTTTTTGTGGATTTGTTTGCATCAAACTCGTGTCTCAATGATTTTGGAAAAGATGTGCCCCTAGTCAACTCTTCTTCATACGATATGAAATCAATCCATTTTCGGTACAAGCTCTTGGAATCGATCATCAGTAGGCTTGATCTCAATAAGGCGATTGGCCCAGACGGTATCCCAGCTATTGTCTTAAAGAAATGTTCCCCGAACTAGTACCAGTCCTATGTAAGCTCTATACGATCTCTATATCTTCTGGGGAATTCCCTTCATCATGGAAGTTAGCAAATGTTCAACCTATTCCAAAAAAAGGTGATAAGACCGATCCCTCAAATTACTGACCAATTGCCATCACTTCCATTTTATCTAAAATCATGGAAAAAGCCATCAATCAGCAACTACTCACGTTCCTTGAAACTAACAAACTCCTTAGTGACCACCAATATGGGTTTAGGCAAAGTCGTTCAACAGGGCATCTAATTTTATATGTGACCCAAGTTTGGAATAATTCAGTAGAGCAGTCCGGTGAAACAGTTGTAGTCGCTTTAGATGTCTCAAAGGCATTTGACCAAGTTTGGCATAAGTGTTTACTTGCCAAACTCACCTCGTTTGGGTTAAATGATACGGTCATCAACTGGGTTTCTAGTTTCCTTGATAAAAGACGAATACGTGTCGTAGTTTATGGCTTTTTTTCAAAAGAAGGCAGCATTAACGCGGGCGTGCCACAGGGATCCGTTATAGCGCCTACACTTTTTCTACTGTACATAAATGACCTTATTTCTTCAACAATTAGCCCCATCCATTGCTTTGCGGACGATAGCACTCTTCACTGTTGTTCATCTCAGTCTACTCATAGAGATAATCCACCTTCTATGTCAAATCAAGAAATTAAAGCTGAAATGGCAAATTCAATCAACAAAGACATTCAACGTATTTTCGAATGGGGAAGCAATAATCTAGTTAAATTTAATGCTAACAAAACTCAGTGTTGCCTTATGTCCGCCAAAAAAGATCGATCATTTCCTGTTGTTGGTATCAATGGCTCAGTTCTTAAGTTTTCAGACTCTATTACTCTGTTGGGTATGACTGTATCTTCAAATCTCTCATGGGTTGACCATCTTCTATCAGCTACCAAAACAGCCGCTCGTAAAATAGGCTTTTTGTACAGATCTAAGCAGTACTTTACCGCTCGACAACTCCTTCTGCTGTACAAGGCCCAAATTCGGCCTCATCCGGAATATAATTCTCACGTCTGGATTAGTGCCCCCCAATGCGCTCTTGATATCGTTGATGGTATTCAAAAGAGAGCGATTAGGCTTATAAATGACCCGTCCTTAACTTTTCATATACAGTCCCTTGAGCATAGAAGAATGGTTTCATTTCTTTCTTTGTATTATCGTTATTGCAAAGGCTATTGTGCTGCTGAATTATATTCTTTGATACCATCTCAGGTTATCTTTGCGAGAAACACTCGGTTCGCTCATTCACACCATCAGTATGTAGTACAAATCTCCACTTGTCGTACCAAACGGGCGCAATCCACATTTTCCTACACGGCTTCTAAACTCTCGAATGATCTCCCTAGTTTCTGTTTTTCTCTCACTTATGATATGAGAAAATTTAAGGTAGCTGTTCATAGGCATCTATTGGCAATTCATTATCCCTCTATACACTCTCCTAAGTGTTCCTGAGTGCATTAGCACGATAGACCTAATTTAGCCTGTTCAGGTCCACAACCATAATATATATATATATATATATATATATATATATATATATATATATATGTATGTATATATTGTACTGATCTAGACTCCCACACAGTTTATTATTTAAATTATATTTATATTAATTATTATTTATATTTATATTATTTTGTATTTCCCAAACTAACTTTTAAAAACAGTCGCATGTATTAGACTCATCAAAGGGGATAGGGTTCAAAATTTAGAAGAAACTTTATATTTATATGACAAAATAAATGAATATTTATTTGAATTATACTAAGATTTAGAATATTATAATTATAGTTAATTTGATTAATGCACATTGAGTTATTGTCCAATTATATTTTATTGTATCTAACTTCTTCGAAGAAATTAAATTATAAATTTTAATTTGCATTAATATATGTGTCACACCCTGTACATAACAAAAATTCTTCAAAATGTATACTTGGACATGCGCTGTGAATGTGCAAACAGGTGACTTTTGATTACAAGCAAAATGAAATACGCTAGGATCATCCCACTTCTTATATTTATTTCAAAATAAATTTTGAAAAGCATGGATAGTTTGAAGGTTATTATAAATTAAACACGCTTCCAGTAAATAAATTGTATAATGATGACAACACGAAGAGAACACAATTAAATATCCATAACAATGTAAACAAAAAAACTTAAAAAAAAAACAATGTCGAAACTGCGGAAATATTTTCATTAATTATCGATAACATCCGATTTTGATTTTTAAAAAGGTATTTTTTTTTTAATTTCACAAAAAATTTGGCAACATCTTGCTTCAGCAAGCTGTTGAAACAGAAAAATTAAGAGAGCTGTAATCCTTCAGCACTTCTATTTATATGATTATGGATAACGACCAAAATCTTCGATTGTTATCAATAGTTACCGACAATGTTTCCTAAATTCTGATTGGCTAAAGCAATTTTTACATTACGATATAATTCAAAACCTCATAACTTTTGCCCCCTTAAACCTATCTTAAAACTAATAACATATTCATAATCTACATAAATTTTCCTATAATTAAAATCCAAACACGAACTAATTCCTCCAATTAGTAACCAAGTTAATTTTTACATTGAATTATTGATTTTAAGCTAATTTTATGTCCTTTACAGGCCTGGAAATGATTTCCACATGAATATGGGATGCTACTACACATAAATATTCATTTTTTACATGCCTACGGCCAATTTGAAAGGAAAATTATTTTAATTTTTCAAACACTCTTAGAAACTAAATTTGACAAAATGGTCACAAATATAGTGAATTGTGACTTGAAATTGAGGCTACTTTACTATTTTTACCTCTTATAATTTATTTTACACAAATCGTCTCAATCTAAAATAACTTTTACATAAATTTTGTGAGGAAATAACATAACCTCAAATTGTTATTACAATTTTCAATGTACAATTTCACACTTTTAAACACTTTAAATGTTTATGAAAGTGTTTAAACTTAATGTTTATGTCTCAATTTAATTTATTTTAACACTTATAGGTTCATAAGTTCTTCTGAGACTAGTGTCGAATTGTTGCAAATCACTAGTTTAAGGTCTGTAAATGTTGATTAAACACAATAATTCCAGAACTGCTGCCTAATTTATGTTTTATAGTTAATCGCCAATGTAATTGTTTTGTTTTTTCGTAATTTTAGCACTTATATACGTTTATCGCACTAACACGAATGTTTTCATGATTCTTGGCTGCGTACATGTAAATTGTAAGGTGCTGTCGATTATACTTATATTAACATTTTATTATGAAATATTTAAATTTAAATGCATCTCAATGTTAATCAATCATTCTTATCTAGAATTATATATAATGAGATGTACCATTTGTACAAACTAAAGAAATTATGCACTATGTGACTGACATAGCTACACGAATGCAATTTAAATCATCTCAACATATATATATATATATATATATATATATATATATATATATATATATATATATATAATATAACGGAAAAAAAATCTCATGAGCCGGGAATCGAACCTGCCTCATCTCTGTGACAGACGAGCAACAATACCACTAGTCGTGCCGTGCTTTTCCAGTTTGACGAAACTATTATTTAAACCAATTGAAAGCTATTCATTCAACGCGATTTCCTAATGGTCCGCACTTATCGACAATTAGCCGCAAAGACCGCAAATCTAATGTTTAATTAGTAGTTATGGGGGCACTTGGGCCAGACAGTTGCGTGCGCAACTGCCTGAATCCAAATCCCCCCATGTGGGGGTTACATTATAGCAAGGAAAATGTATAGTGAGAAACTTATGTTATAAAAAAGTAAAGTAAGTCTGTGAGATCCGAACCGTAGACCTCTGAACAACAAACGGGGACCTTAACCGCTACGCCATCGGACCGGTTACAGTATAAACCTATTGATCGTATAAAACAGTATATCTATATATATATATATATATATATATATATATATATATATATATATATATATATATATATATATAGCGTACGCATACACCCTCAGATCACTCCTACAAACACAGACATATGGTGGGCTCTTTATGGACAGTTTTATACAATATACAGATCTGCATTCTATAGTGTGTGAGAGCGAGAAAAGTAGTAGTGAGAAAGAAACACATGTTGAGGGGGTCTATGTGGAGAGTTGCTATAAAATATATATACGTCTGCACTCTGTAGTGTGTGTGTGTAGAGATGAGAAAGAAAGATAGGTGTTGAGGGTCTATATGGTCAGTTATTATAAAATATATGTCTGCACTCTGTAGTACATGTGAGAGAGAGAGATAGAGACAGACAGAGAGAGAGAGCGAACGAGAAAAGCAGGGGTGAGAAAGGAAGACAGGGTGGGTAGACCTCTGGAGTAACTAACGAGGACCTAAACCATGCGCCATAAGACCGTTTACGGTGTAAACGTAGAGATCGTATAATCAGTATATCTATAGCTTAGCGTAGGCATACACCCTCAGATGAATGTTTCCACTAATTACATTTAACCAGACAAATTAGCTGTCAATCAGATGAATAGTTATGAGAATACTATCAGGGAGGGGGGTGACTAATGTATAAATACGCTCATCAGGTACTAAATGACTTAGTTTACTTTTATTGCTGCTACCGTACACATCGGTCTCATCGCGAGTGCACATGGCTAATTTTGAAATTGTCAGTGAGCGTTATATGAACATAAAAAGTTTCGCTCAACCAAGCGAAAATTTTGTTTAAACTAAAGAACAGTACTGGAAAGCTAAATGTGTTAGATTGGGTAAGAACAGGAGTTAATCAAGTTATTACATACATTATGTCATCGGTTAACCCCGACGATAAAGTGGGGATAACCTTTCACGCAGAAAATTTCAAATTTAAACTACCGGGGTGGTTGAGTTTTCGTAAAGCATCCGAAGTGACATTTGGCTCTGTGTGGGTATTTTGGAATCACTACTGCAGAGTAATACTGAGCACACGAGCACGGACACATTCCATATGGAGGTAACGTGTGTATCACCGCCAACAGGGAACGGAAGACAGCGAGTGTATAACAATTACAATGAAGAATCAACCATGCGACGTGGAATAATTACTATACGCAATGAAGATAACTTATGTTTACCGCGAGCATTAGTAGTGGGTAGAGCCCTTGCAGATAAAGACCCGAGATATAATGACATTAGAAAAAAGGATGCACAACAAAAACTATTTGCGCTAAACTTAATAAAAGTCGCTAAGGTTACAATTCCGAGTAAGGGGTGTAGTATTAACGAACTTAGACAGTTTCAACAATACCTTACCGGGTACAACATTACAGTATACCAACACGGCACTAAGGGACGAGAAATGTTATTCGAAGGTGTCGACCCGGGAAAAGAAAATAAGATTACTGTACAACCAAGGACATTTTAACGTTATAAAATCTTTAACATCAGCATTTTGCTCCAGCTATTACTGTGAAAAGTGTCATATCCCGTACAATACTTTAAATAGACATAGGTGTGGAGCTACATGCCCTGCTGTAGAAGAGCTCCAGTTTGTGAAAAATTAAGTGAAGAAGTTTATTGCCACGACTGCGGTAGAAGCTTTCGTTCGTCCATATGTCTTTTGAACCACAAAGAAGAAAAACGGGGTGTGTCTATATGTTCAACAGTACACAAATGCAGCGTTTGTTTAAAAACATTTAATATTAACAACCGAAAAACACCTCATTTTTGTGGGGAGGTGTTTTGTAAACAATGCAACGATCATAAACCGGAAAACCATTTTTGTTTTATTAGACAAGCAACCCCGTATAAAGAGAATGACGACGTTTTATTTTTGTTTTATGATTTAGAAACTCGTCAAGAAAAATCTCACCCCGAAAAACCGGCAGTAAAACTTCACGAGGCGAATCTTTGTGTATTTCAGCAAGTGTGCCCTACGTGCTACACACTACCATCTTCTCTAGTTATATGCCCCCGATGTGGTGTTAGAGAACAAATATTACAAGGTGAATACTGTATCAACAAAATCTTTAGTTACTTGCTGGAAGTAAGAAAATTGTTCAAAAAGGTTGTTGTAATAGCCCACAATGGCCAGGGGTTTGATCACCAGTTTATCTTAAACCACACACTAACAAACACACATCTTAAACCGGAGATTATAATGAGAGGGTCTAAAATACTAATGATGAAATTTGATAACCTAAAATTTATTGATAGTCTTAACTACTTCCCTATGCCGCTCTCGGCTCTACCAAAACGTTTGGATTAGCGACGGGTATAAGAAAAGGTTATTTCCCCCATCTATTTAACATTAAAGCAAACTCCGAGTATGTAGGGTCGCTACCTCATATTGATTACTACTCCCCCAACTCCATGAAACCCGAAGAAAGAGTTGAATTTTTAAAATGGTATGAAGAAACGCAATCACAGGGTTATATATTTAAAATGTCGGAAGAGTTAATAGAATATTGCCGGTCCGACGTAGACATCTTAAAACATGCTTGCATGTACTTTAGAAGATTGTTTTTGAAAGAGTGTTTGGTTGATCCGTTTGTCGAAGCCATTACGATTGCTTCAGCTTGCAATCTGGTGTACCGAAGACGATTTTTACAACCCGATACAATAGGAATTATCCCCAAAGCTGGTTATCGGAGAGTAGACAAGCAATCTATAAGTGCTATACAGTGGTTGGTCTGGGAAGAGGACCGTAGAGGTATTTCTATTCAACACGCGGGTAAACAGAGAGTATGTGACGTATGGTTTGAGTAGACGGTTATTGCGAATCATCAAACGAAGTTTTTGAGTTTTACGGTGCTACTATCACGGTTGTCCTATATGCTTTACAACACGGCGCAATGCACAGCTGTTTGACAATCCACACGATACCATGGAGCAGAGATATGAAAATACTAAATCAAAAGTATACCGTCTTAAAAACTTAGGATATTACGTCACTGAAATGTGGGGATGTAAATTTTCGCTAGAATTAAAAACAAACCCAAAAATGTTATACTTAAAACATCACCCCCTGATAAGATACGTCCCTCTTAACCCACGCGATGCATTTTATGGTGGTAGAACGGGGTGTACAAAACTAAAATATGTAGTAAAACCCGGCGAAAAAATTAAATACGTCGACGTGTGCTCGCTGTACCCCTGGGTTTGTAAATATGGGAAGTTTCCAACTGGTCATCCACGGGTATACGTTGGGAGGGAGTGTGACGAGTTTACTACTAGGCGTGCCTTCCCCAGCGGTACAATTAAGTGTTCAATTCTGCCACCCCAAGATCTTTACCATCCTGTGCTCCCTATGAAGATACATAAAAAACTTATGTTTCCGCTTTGTCGCACATGTGTAGAAGGACTAAGTACCGAAGAATGCTTGCATGATATTCAGGAACGAACACTTCACGGTACATGGTGTACAGACGAGATCGTAGAAGCCGTCAAAAGAGGGTACAATATAGTACAGATACAAGAAATCTGGTCATATGACACAACACAGTATGATAAAACAGATAGATCAGGCGGTCTATTTTCCGGTTTCATAAATATGTTCTTAAAGATGAAGCAAGAGGCCTCAGGGTGGCCATCTAACTGTACAAATCAAGAAGACCAGACCCTTTACATTGCAGAGTTCCTTAACAACGAGGGTGTACAGCTCGAACCCGGTTCTATTGATCCAGCTCTTAGATCTCTAGCAAAGCTTATGTTAAATAGTTTCTGGGGTAAATTTGGTCAACGCGAAAATCAAAGCAAAACTTCAATTATTAATACTCTAAAAGAGTTTTACGATTTAATGTTTTCTCCATCAGTTGAAGTTAATCATATACAGGAAATTAACGAAGACACCCTAATTGTAAACTGGATATACGCGGAAGAGGCTGCTGAGCCCTTGTTTAATGCAAACTGCGTAATAGCAGCCTACGTAACCACACAAGCACGATTAAAATTATATTCGTATCTCGAAGCGTTGGGAGAGAGGGTGCTATATTACGATACTGATTCTGTTATTTACATTTCAAAAGAAGGGTACCCGGATCTACCGCTAGGAAATATGTTAGGAGATCTTACTGATGAAATTGAACCTCAATACGGTTGTGGGTCTTATATCACCGAGTTTGCGTCAGGAGGACCGAAAACGTACGGCTACAAAGTTTATTTACCAGATGGGGCGATAAAGCAAACGATTAAAGTAAAGGAATTACCCTTAACTATGAAAATTTAGGAAAAGTTAACTTAGAATCCTTAATTGACTTAGTGGATGATACAGAACATGAAATTTTAACTTCTACTAACGTCATTAGGCGTACACGACCACGAACTCGTGACAAAACCTGAAATTAAAAGACTGATTAAACATCAACAAACGTCGCAGGATAGAAAACTACGACACGATACCATACGGATATAAGAAAATAAAAATGATTTAGTGTGAAACAATAAAGTGTTATTATACCAGTTAGTGTAAATACAATCGGATTTTAGGATATATTACAGGTGTATTATATTGTTGGAATGTTTAACCAATAAATAGAATAGATATTAAGATTAAAACATTGTTCAAAACGAGAATAAACCATGAGTGTTTATATGTTTTCACTATATATATTAGAATTGGAATGCTGCAATAGTACGTTATAGACTTAAATAATTCGAAAGACTATATTAAAATAACTTATAGATCTTTGATGTATGTAAAACTACGTGTATATGTATTCAATGTAATCTTAAATAAAGAAAAGAAAAAAGCATACTCGTTTCTCACTTATTTCACTCGCACATAGTTACTTAAGGAATTACTCTAATCGAACAGTAGACCTCTGAAATAACAAACGAGGACCTCAACAGCTGCGCCACCAATCCGCTTACATTATAAACCTATAGATCTCATATAAACAGTATATCTATAGCTTAGCGTAGACACACACCTCAGATTACCGTAAAATAGTTATCCTACAAGCACAGTTCCAAATACGAGCTTAGAGATGTTACGTAACTGATGTATGCGTGTGTGTCTGTGCGAGAGAGAGCGAGAAAGAAAAAACAGTGGTGAGACAGAAAGACACGCATTGGGGGTCTTCTGTGGGCAGTTATTATAAAATATGCAAGTCTGCACTCTGTAGTGTGTCTGCGTGTGAGAGAGAGAGAGAGAGAGAGAGAGAGAGAAAAAGATGAGAAAGAAAGATAGGTGTTGAGGGTCTATATGCTCAGTGATTATAAAATATATACGTCTGCACTCTAAAATAAATATTTAAGACGCATTTTATAACGACGTTGAATTTGAATAACAGCGCGAGCACTGACCCTGCTTAAACCATAAGTGTATCTATTTCCCTTCTTCCTTTTACAATTATAAATGCAGTTTTTGCTTGTATAATACTAGTGTGTAATTGCTTTTCTTGTTTCAGTTGCTTTCACGATGTCGTTGAGAAAGGTACTCTCTGGTCAACGATAGACGGCTAAATAGGGTATGTATTTTAAAAATATTAAGTGTTTTTTTTAATACAATCGTAGATCTGCTCGATATTTATTAATTTTATTCAAATTCAACGTCGTTATAAAATGCGTCTTAAATATTTATTTTATAAATTGCAACTTTTAATTAAAAACCTCTCTCATTTATCATTAAATATCCTGTTAGACCAGTTGTTAAACGAGTAATTACAACAGTAACCATCGATTTATACGTTTTATAACAGAAAATTTCGATATTTAATCCAAACGTACTGCGCTATACTATTAGTACGTAAGTTTTATTGTACAGAGACATTTTAACTCTGGACATAGACCATATTCAGTTTTAAACGGTAGTGGGAATGTTATGTTAGATCCGTCCGTCATGACAAATTTGATCTTTTCAAATATAACAAATACACTGCATCTAGTCGTGTAACTTATTTAGGCATGAAACAACTTCTTAGTTAATTTTTACTAAAAGCTCTTTGTTGTTTTTTATACGTTTTAGAACTCAGAAAATTTTTCGATATGTAAACCAATCGTGCTGTCAATACCCGTGTTTTTATTGTAAATTCGAGTTTCTTATTAAAAATACATATTTCTGTGTGTTTTAATGAACTACATAGTTCAAATCTCAACAAAAATTTTTCAATGTTATTAAAATTCATCCTCAATATGTTAACTTATATGTGTATAAAAACAATTCATTCAATTATTAACGCTGGTAATTACAAATATAATCATCAACATCATTAAAATTGTCCATATGTTACCTTAACATATAGTTTTTATTCTGAATTCACTTTGAATGACAAAAACACGTATTAGTGTGCGTTAGCGATGTTAGTAGAGCGATTTTTTTTTCAAAATAAATGAATTTATAGCTGCTAAAATGTTTAGTATTTAAACAAAATGTTCCGTACCTATTTTAAAAGGTTAGTTAGAGTTAACGGTGGCTTCTGTAGTACGAACTCGAAATTTAACGATTCATTTTCACCTCGGCTTTGGGACACCTTCGCGTATAAACATATTCATTATTCTGATTGACAAAGGATCTGTTCACAAACATGTTTATTGTTTCAGATACAGATCGACGATTCTGATTCCTAGCTATACGTCTATTAATAAGGCAGGTATTGAGTTCATTTGAGTTGGACTATAATACAGGTAGGTACTATCAATTGGGTATACAGAATGGTAATACTGATATTACAATTATGAGGTGCATTACATACAGTTTATGTTGATTTTTATTAATAAGGGTTAAACACCAACCTATCCCTATCTTATCCTCGGTTGAAGAGACGGGTCATTCCTAGGGCTTACCCAAATGTGCAAGCAGCCGTTTCGGCTGTTGGCGCTCGGTACATAGCTACATTCGACGCCCAAATGTTCCTGAAGGAACCTATCTGCACTGAGAGCTTAGCTTTAATATCATAGCCTAGGGAATTTCCTCATTATGGAAAGCTGTCATTTGACGGTAGACCTGTCCTTCAACTATTTTTCCTTCTCCATTTCATCAATTTTGATAAATTGTGGTGTTAAATCCTCCCACTTTAACACTCCTACTCTTATGGGCTTTCCTCTTTACAGAAATCTGTCTACACCAGACCTCTGTGTAGAGCCCTTGGATTATGAGGGATCACTTTTCGTTGGGTAAAATTCGTTATTCTTATGATTTTCAGCTCAGGAATATCTGGATTCTGTAAACTTCTCACTCGCGTATAAAGATGTACTTCTCTCACTTGTAATATTACAGCTGTTATAAGGTTTAGGACTTTAACGAAAATGTTCCTACGTATCTATTTGAATAGGTTAGTTAGCAGTAATGGTGGCTTCTGTAGTACGAACAGCGAAATTTAATATAGACCGTACATTACGCAGGGTAGAGGTGTGTGGATTTTAACGTCAAACTTTGAAAATATTGAGTGCTTGTCAAATGCCTTGTCAGTTGATTCAGTCGAGAATTGGGTATTATTCGTATATACAATATAAGCCGTATTCACATACCCGTTTAATTACCGTCATGCGTCATTACCGTATACCACAAAAATACATGCCTAAGTGTATTATAGGTCGTGGTGTGAATTAAGGCAACCCGTAGTTTAAATTTGAAATTCTCTGCGTGAAAGGTTATTCTACCTTTATCGTCGGGGTTAAACGACGGATTACACGTTCAACTAGGTGAATGTCAGGATGTTTAACACTTTGAAGTTCCAACTCATAGATCCGACCTTGAATCTCTTCATACCGACTATCGTGTGATGTGTAGATGATTGGGCTTGAACGTTTTACTGCCGATATTCACAAATAGACAGACAGACCGAACAGACCAGCCAGATCAGACAGACCAGCCAGACCAGACTGATCAGTCAGACTAGGCAGACCAGACAGACAGACCACTACAGAGTGCAGACGTGTATATTTTATAATAACTGACCACAAAGGTTCCCAGCGCATATCTTTCTTTCTCACCACTGTTTTCTCTTTTTCGCTCTCTCTCTGTCTCTGTCTCTCTCACACATGTACTACAGAGTGCAGACGTATATATTTTATAATCACTGAGCATATAGACCCTCAACACCTATCTTCCTTTCTCATCTCTTTTCTCTCTCTCTCTCTCTCTCTCTCTCTCTCTCTCTCTCACACGCAGACACACTACAGAGTGCAGACTTGCATATTTTATAATAACTGCCCACAGAAGACCCCCAATGCGTGTCTTTCTGTCTCACCACTGTTTTTTCTTTCTCGCTCTCTCTCGCACAGACACACACGCATACATCAGTTACGTAACATCTCTAAGCTCGTATTTGGAACTGTGCTTGTAGGATAACTATTTTACGGTAATCTGAGGTGTGTGTCTACGCTAAGCTATAGATATACTGTTTATATGAGATCTATAGGTTTATAATGTAAGCGGATTGGTGGCGCAGCTGTTGAGGTCCTCGTTTGTTATTTCAGAGGTCTACTGTTCGATTAGAGTAATTCCTTAAGTAACTATGTGCGAGTGAAATAAGTGAGAAACGAGTATGCTTTTTCTTTTCTTTATTTAAGATTACATTGAATACATATACACGTAGTTTTACATACATCAAAGATCTATAAGTTATTTTAATATAGTCTTTCGAATTATTTAAGTCTATAACGTACTATTGCAGCATTCCAATTCTAATATATATAGTGAAAACATATAAACACTCATGGTTTATTCTCGTTTTGAACAATGTTTTAATCTTAATATCTATTCTATTTATTGGTTAAACATTCCAACAATATAATACACCTGTAATATATCCTAAAATCCGATTGTATTTACACTAACTGGTATAATAACACTTTATTGTTTCACACTAAATCATTTTCATTTTCTTATATCCGTATGGTATCGTGTCGTAGTTTTCTATCCTGCGACGTTTGTTGATGTTTAATCGGAGTCTTTTAATTTCAGGTTTTGTCACGAGTTCGTGGTCGTGTGTACGCCTAATGACGTTAGTAGAAGTTAAAATTTCATGTTCTGTATCATCCACTAAGTCAATTAAGGATTCTAAGTTAACTTTTCCTAAATTTTCATAGTTAAGGGTAATTCCTTTTACTTTAATCGTTTGCTTTATCGCCCCATCTGGTAAATAAACTTTGTAGCCGTACGTTTTCGGTCCTCCTGACGCAAACTCGGTGATATAAGACCCACAACCGTATTGAGGTTCAATTTCATCAGTAAGATCTCCTAACATATTTCCTAGCGGTAGATCCGGGTACCCTTCTTTTGAAATGTAAATAACAGAATCAGTATCGTAATATAGCACCCTCTCTCCCAACGCTTCGAGATACGAATATAACTTTAATCGTGCTTGTGTGGTTACGTAGGCTGCTATTACGCAGTTTGCATTAAACAAGGGCTCAGCAGCCTCTTCCGCGTATATCCAGTTTACAATTAGGGTGTCTTCGTTAATTTCCTGTATATGATTAACTTCAACTGATGGAGAAAACATTAAATCGTAAAACTCTTTTAGAGTATTAATAATTGAAGTTTTGCTTTGATTTTCGCGTTGACCAAATTTACCCCAGAAACTATTTAACATAAGCTTTGCTAGAGATCTAAGAGCTGGATTTTTCTCAATAGAACCGGGTTCGAGCTGTACACCCTCGTTGTTAAGGAACTCTGCAATGTAAAGGGTCTGGTCTTCTTGATTTGTACAGTTAGATGGCCACCCTGAGGCCTCTTGCTTCATCTTTAAGAACATATTTATGAAACCGGAAAATAGACCGCCTGATCTATCTGTTTTATCATACTGTGTTGTGTCATATGACCAGATTTCTTGTATCTGTACTATATTGTACCCTCTTTTGACGGCTTCTACGATCTCGTCTGTACACCATGTACCGTGAAGTGTTCGTTCCTGAATATCATGCAAGCATTCTTCGGTACTTAGTCCTTCTACACATGTGCGACAAACCGGAAACATAAGTTTTTTATGTATCTTCATAGGGAGCACAGGATGGTAAAGATCTTGGGGTGGCAGAATTTAACACTTAATTGTACCGCTGGGGAAGGCACGCCTAGTAGTAAACTCGTCACACTCCCTCCCAACGTATACCCGTGGATGACCAGTTGGAAACTTCCCATATTTACAAACCCAGGGGTACAGCGAGCACACGTCGACGTATTTAATTTTTTCGCCGGGTTTTACTACATATTTCTGTTTACCCGCGTGTTGAATAGAAATACCTCTACGGTCCTCTTCCCAGACCAACCACTGTATAGCACTTATAGATTGCTTGTCTACTCTCCGATAACCAGCTTTGGGGATAATTCCTATTGTATCGGGTTGTAAAAATCGTCTTCGGTACACCAGATTGCAAGCTGAAGCAATCGTAATGGCTTCGACAAACGGATCAACCAAACACTCTTTCAAAAACAATCT
Source organism: Vesta saturnalis (assembly GCA_036346205.1). Classification (NCBI taxonomy): domain Eukaryota; kingdom Metazoa; phylum Arthropoda; class Insecta; order Coleoptera; family Lampyridae; genus Vesta; species Vesta saturnalis. The sequence continues at coordinate 3,190,881 of JARFJB010002108.1, read as the reverse complement.
TCTAAAGTACATGCAAGCATGTTTTAAGATGTCTACGTCGGACCGGCAATATTCTATTAACTCTTCCGACATTTTAAATATATAACCCTGTGATTGCGTTTCTTCATACCATTTTAAAAATTCAACTCTTTCTTCGGGTTTCATGGAGTTGGGGGAGTAGTAATCAATATGAGGTAGCGACCCTACATACTCGGAGTTTGCTTTAATGTTAAATAGATGGGGGGAAATAACCTTTTCTTATACCCGTCGCTAATCCAAACGCCTTTGGTAGAGCCGAGAGCGGCATAGGGAAGTAGTTAAGACTATCAATAAATTTTAGGTTATCAAATTTCATCATTAGTATTTTAGACCCTCTCATTATAATCTCCGGTTTAAGATGTGTGTTTGTTAGTGTGTGGTTTAAGATAAACTGGTGATCAAACCCCTGGCCATTGTGGGCTATTACAACAACCTTTTGAACAATTTTCTTACTTCCAGCAAGTAACTAAAGATTTTGTTGATACAGTATTCACCTTGTAATATTTGTTCTCTAACACCACATCGGGGGCATATAACTAGAGAAGATGGTAGTGTGTAGCACGTAGGGCACACTTGCTGAAATACACAAAGATTCGCCTCGTGAAGTTTTACTGCCGGTTTTTCGGGGTGAGATTTTTCTTGACGAGTTTCTAAATCATAAAACAAAAATAAAACGTCGTCATTCTCTTTATACGGGGTTGCTTGTCTAATAAAACAAAAATGGTTTTCCGGTTTATGATCGTTGCATTGTTTACAAAACACCTCCCCACAAAAATGAGTTGTTTTTCGGTTGTTAATATTAAATGTTTTTAAACAAACGCTGCATTTGTGTACTGTTGAACATATAGACACACCCCGTTTTTCTTCTTTATGGTTCAAAAGACATATGGACGAACGAAAGCTTCTACCGCAGTCGTGGCAATAAACTTCTTCACTTAATTTTTCACAAACTGGAGCTCTTCTACAGCAGGGGCATGTAGCTCCACACCTATGTCTATTTAAAGTATTGTACGGGATATGACACTTTTCACAGTAATAGCTACAGCAAAATGCTGATGTTAAAGATTTTATAACGTTAAAATGTCCTTGGTTGTACAGTAATCTTATTTTCTTTTCCCCGGGGTCGACACCTTCGAATAACATTTCTCGTCCCTTAGTGCCGTGTTGGTATACTGTAATGTTGTACCCGGTAAGGTATTGTTGAAACTGTCTAAGTTCGTTAATACTACACCCCTTACTCGGAATTGTAACCTTAGCGACTTCTATTAAGTTTAGCGCAAATAGTTTTTGTTGTGCATCCTTTTTTCTAATGTCATTATATCTCGGGTCTTTATCTGCAAGGGCTCTACCCACTACTAATGCTCGCGGTAAACATAAGTTATCTTCATTGCGTATAGTAATTATTCCACGTCGCATGGTTGATTCTTCATTGTAATTGTTATACACTCGCTGTCTTCCGTTCCCTGTTGGCGGTGATACACACGTTACCTCCATATGGAATGTGTCCGTGCTCGTGTGCTCAGTATTACTCTGCAGTAGTGATTCCAAAATACCCACACAGAGCCAAATGTCACTTCGGATGCTTTACGAAAACTCAACCACCCCGGTAGTTTAAATTTGAAATTTTCTGCGTGAAAGGTTATCCCCACTTTATCGTCGGGGTTAACCGATGACATAATGTATGTAATAACTTGATTAACTCCTGTTCTTACCCAATCTAACACATTTAGCTTTCCAGTACTGTTCTTTAGTTCAAACAAAATTTTTCGCTTGGTTGAGCGAAACTTTTTTATGTTCATATAACGCTCACTGACAATTTCAAAATTAGCCATGTGCACTCGCGATGAGACCGATGTGTACGGTAGCAGCAATAAAAGTAAACTAAGTCATTTAGTGCCTGATGAGCGTATTTATACATTAGTCACCCCCCTCCCTGATAGTATTCTCATAACTATTCATCTGATTGACAGCTAATTTGTCTGGTTAAATGTAATTAGTGGAAACATTCATCTGAGGGTGTATGCCTACGCTAAGCTATAGATATACTGATTATACGATCTCTACGTTTACACCGTAAACGGTCTTATGGCGCATGGTTTAGGTCCTCGTTAGTTACTCCAGAGGTCTACCCACCCTGTCTTCCTTTCTCACCTCTGCTTTTCTCGTTCGCTCTCTCTCTCTCTGTCTGTCTCTATCTCTCTCTCTCACATGTACTACAGAGTGCAGACATATATTTTATAATAACTGACCATATAGACCCTCAACACCTATCTTTCTTTCTCATCTCTACACACACACACTACAGAGTGCAGACGTATATATATATTTTATAGTAACTCTCCACATAGACCCCCTCAACATGTGTTTCTTTCTCACTACTACTTTTCTCGCTCTCACACACTATAGAATGCAGATCTGTATATTGTATAAAACTGTCCATAAAGAGCCCACCATATGTCTGTGTTTGTAGGAGTGATCTGAGGGTGTATGCGTACGCTATATATATATATATATATATATATATATATATATATATATATATATATATATATATATATATATATATATATAGATATACTGTTTTATACGATCAATAGGTTTATACTGTAACCGGTCCGATGGCGTAGCGGTTAAGGTCCCCGTTTGTTGTTCAGAGGTCTACGGTTCGGATCTCACAGACTTACTTTACTTTTTTATAACATAAGTTTCTCACTATACATTTCCCTTGCTATAATGTAACCCCCACATGGGGGATGTGGATTCAGGCAGTTGCGCACGCAACTGTCTGGCCCAAGTGCCCCCATAACTACTTTAATTCGTGGTGTCGTGGCGAAAATGAAATCGATTTCAATAGTAGAAATGGGTTCTGGCTCGATCTCTTGGTATTCATCGCCGGTATGCATGATACTATAACTGTAAGAGATATGCTCACGCGCACATTGTACGCCATCTTAACAACGTCTGTCTGTGACCCAAACTTGAAATTTCCTTTTTTTAAATTTTAAATTTATTCGTCATATTTATACCTAATGTGATTTGTTTCAAAATCCGGGTATTTTGTTTTATTCTGGTGGTTATCTACATCACTTGAGTGTGGCAACCTTGTTGTTTACTCAAGTTTATAAGCGTGTTTGTGTAAATTATTTGGCTTTATTTAAGTTCGTGCAGCAATTTGAAGTGTTGAAATGGTATATTGCGGTGTAATGGGTTGTTCTAATTATAACAAATCAAATAGCAAGAATTATAAACCGGGTATTCGATATTTTTCATTTCCTAATAAAAATTTCATTTCTGATGTGTGGGTACATAAATGTTATCAACAGCATAAATTTAATATTGAAACTGCAAGAATATGTTTGGACCACTTCACAGACGATGATTATTGTTTTAAAGAGAAGTTATTAAATTTGCCATTTAATAAATGGAAGCTAAAGCCTGAAGCGGTACCTTCAGTAAAGTTAACCAAGAAGCCTCACGAGGATATCAAACAGAAGGAAAGAGTGGGAGACGACAATTATTAAAAAAAAATACACGCGTAAGCAAAACGGTATTTGAATAATGACACGTTTTTATTTTTATTTTGGTTTTCTATACCGAAAGAGTAACAATCTGATGAAAATGAACAAGATTTACCTGCAACAAGGGAAGAAATTACCTTCGAAATACAGCAAGAAAAATGTGTTGCTACTCAAACTGAAATGTTACTTCACTTACTTCACAGAATTTATTTTGTAAACAAATATATTTTACAGGTCAGAAAATGATTCATTAAAGATAAAAATTCTTGAAGATGAATGTGCGTGCCTTCAAGGCATTGTTGAAGAGCAAAAGCAAGAATTGCAATCCGTACAAAAAATTTTCACTAAAAACCAACTTCGAAAACTTAAGCCGGGCAAGCAAATTCAATGGTCAGTAGCGGATGTTGCTTCTGCAATATCATTACATGCAGGAGGTCCACGTGCATACAGGTTATTAAGAAAACATAATTATGCTTTGCCAGGAGTTTCAACATTACGAAGGTGGTCTTCGAAGTTTAATGTGAACCCAGGTAAGTCGACATTGTTACTTATTTTATGAATTAATCAATTCAAATTAGAGAAACTGATTGTTTTTGTGAAAATACTAGACAATGTATGTGTGAATATTTTCTATAAATTGCTTGCTATTTATTTTAATAATGAATATCTACACAGATTGATTATAGCACTTTTAATCATTCAAATAATTTTAATTTGTAGGTGTCCTAAACATAGTGCTGACACTTATGAGGAAGTTTTCCTTTTCTGAAATGGAGAGTGCTTGTGTCTTTCTGTTTGACGAATTTGAAATTCAACAATCGTTTGATTATGACAAGAAGACTGATACAACTTTAGGCCCATCAAATTATGTGCAGGTGGTAATGGCGAGAGGTATATGTGGTAATTGGAAGCAACCAATATTTTATAATTATGCTGCCGTCCTAAGGAAAAAGGTCCTATCAGCAAATTTTCAGATTTTTACATTTGTCAACCTATGTATACCTTGCTACGTTTTCTATCTCTTTACCAAGGAAGAAAGTCCTATCTACACCCCAAGACATTATTATATCACTATGTAGATTGTCCTATCTACATTAAATGTGCCGCTTACTACGTAAAAATGTCCTTTCTATCACATACTAAGCAAGAAAGGCCTATCTGCCAGATTTTTAGCAGTTAGGACTTTCTTTCTTTGGATAATCATAATTATTCCTAAAATTTTTTAATGTCCTATCTCTTTCGATTTAGATTGTTCAAATTTCTTACCTTATTATTAATTATTATTGCCGAGCTATTTAATACTTCATTAGGTATTTGCCATACATTAATGGCAAAAATGACCAATACCGATGCACTCGGTGAGTCGACTGGTGAATTTATGAACTCACAGTTTCTTACTGGTGAACGCGCCCAATGTTAGTAGCTAGCGATTCGTGTCAAATAAACGTCAATTTTTGACAGACATGCGGTTTTATGGACGAGGTCAATGTTTGATATTTTTTACTGCATTTAACTGTATTTAATAAATAAGAGGTTTGTTAAACGTGCAATTTAGCTACTCTGTAAAGTGAATGGTTAGTGGAAGTGCCTGTAATAACATCTTAGGAGAGGAAAGTTCAGAAATAAAACTATTAAGTAGCCTCAGTTAGTAGCACTTTTACTTACTTTTCCAATTTTTTAGAATGTCTAACAGAAGTAAGCGATTAGTTAACCTTGACTTAAATAAAAGTTTAAAAGAAAAGTTGGCTGATTTTCGAAGGAAGGCAACAAATACTAAATATAATGATGACGTAGCCAACGATCCTGATTTTGTATTGGAAAATGGCGAAGATTACGACTCATCCAATTCCGATCCAGACGATCCTGCACAAATCATAGAATGTACGAATCTCCATGTGATTGAACCCAACGAAAACAAATATGGTATTGTTGGAAATATTTTGTCGGATCTATTTGACAGAGTAATGAATGTTGCTGAAAGACAAGAAAATCAAAAATTTACGAAGAAAGGCCAAATAAGAAAAAGACAATGTTTTGATCCCCCCCCCCCCACTTGAGCGTAAGAAAATTAAACAAATGCAGAAAAGTGAAAATTTTAAGGTGAAGGAACCTTGCACTGAAAAATGTAAGTTTAAATGTGTTTCTATATTAAGTAATGAACGACAGAATGATATAAACTCACAGTTTTGGCAGCTTAGTAAGAAAGACAGAAGAACTTTTATTCATAGTTTAATAAAAAAACAAGACAAAAAAAAGCAAACAGCAGGAACAAGCAGTTTACGAAAATTTACCTTTAAATACTTTTTAAAAAAAGAAAATCGAGCTGAAATCCAAACATGCAAAAAGTTTTTTTTGCTACTTTGGGATACGATGTTAGCAATGACCGTGTTTTAAAAATGTGCGTAATACGAATCAGTGTTTAATAGCGCCAAAAGCAGATCAAAGAGGCCGTCAACCGTGTCCCCAAAAAATTGACAGAGAGTCTATCATCGACCACGTGAATTTGTTCAACCCAACCGTATCACATTATCGGCGTGAACACGCTCCGAATAAGAAGTATTTGCCCTCAGATATAACTATACAATTTATGTACAATCATTTCAAAGAAACACACAACAATTTTAAAGTATCCTATGAATTATATAGAAAAGTGGTGTCAGATGATCTTAACATTTCGTTCGCGAAATTAGGTCATGAGGAGTGCTGGCAATGCGAAAGCTATGACAATCACAAGAAAAGTAGCCATGAAGGAGACAGTGTTTGTGATGAATGCCATAAATGGTATAATCATCACCGCAAGTATGTAGCTGCTCGTGAAGAATATAAAATGGATGCAGGCAAAGATGATGGCATTTTTTTTTCTGCAGACCTGGAAAAGGTGCATTTTCCTTCCTTTTTGTTATATGTTGCACTCATCTCTTTTATTTTGTTGCAGGTCATAATGATTCCTAGAATCCATATGATTAAGGAAGTGTTATTTACAAAGCGGATCATTGTATTTAATGAAACATTTGCCCCTATAGGAAAAAAACAATAGAAAAACACTTTAACAGTTCTTTGGCATGAGGCAACTGCCGGAAGATCCAAAGAAGATATAATTCCAACATATAATGCCTTTTTTAAATTATACAGAGATGAAACCAAAATTACTCTTTGGTTAGACAACTGCTCTGCACAAAACAAGAATTGGGCATTATTTAGTTTTTTTGTTCATCTTGTGAATTCTTCGGAGGTTTGTGTGAATGAACTAAACATTAAGTATTTTGAAACTGGTCACACGTTTATGTCGGCAGACGCATTCCATCACCAAGTAGAATTGTCTTTAAAGAAAAAGGGTAAACTTTACGACTTTAGCGATTTTGTAAACGCCGTACAAACAGCTAATTCTTCGAAAGTTGATGTAATTGAAATGAAACTTGACCAGTTTTATGACTGGCCGGATTTTGCTTCAAAATATAAGCTGCAGAAGATGCAGCCACGCGTTTATATACATGATATCGTTTGGTTGTGTTTTGAACCAGGCACTAAGTCTTTAAAGTACAAAACTGATTTTAAGGGCAATTTTCTGGAACTCGATTTTTTGCCCGAAAAAATGAAAAAAAAAGATTTGCCAAAGGCTTCTTTGCGTTCTCAATGTAGAGGCGTTGCACTAGACAGAAAAGATGGACTTATGGCAAAATTGACGGCCATCATGCCTGCAAATCCCCTTCCTTTTTGGCAAAATTTACCAGTTGCGATCGGCACACCCGATGAAGTGTAATTTCTTTTATCCGGCTTTTACAAAATTGAGTTTTTCACCTATTTGTTTAAAGTTTTTTTATGACACTATTTTTTGTTTTGTAAGTATTTATGTTTTTTTTTAATTTTATAATAAAACATGTTCTTACGAACGTTACTTTTAATTGTTGGTTTAGCCTTAATTTTGAGTCCTATCTGCAACTTTTCTTGAAAATCTCAATATTACTAAGAAAAATGGTCCGATCTGCTTTCAAATCAAAGTGCTTTTACTATTGTAAGTTTTGTACACACAACTAAATACGTGTAACATGTTTATATCTGCATATCCAATTTGAACCTTCTAACTTAAAAACCAAGAAAGGCATATAAAAATTTATAAAAGTTCAAATATCTCAAAACTAATTTTTCGTAGTTAGGACCTTTTTCCTTAGGACGGCAGTATGACTGTAAACAGTTATTACTTGAAATTATAAGAAAAGTTGAAAATGTGGGTTACTCGGTATATGCCATAAACAGTGACTTGGAGGGCATCAACAGAGGACTTTGGTCAGATTTACAAACTTTTATACAGAAAACATGGTTTGAAAATCCAGTAAATAAAAAGAATATTTATGTTTTTGCAGATACACCTCACATGATAAAACTTCTACGTAACCATTTCCTTGATAGAGATTTCGTACATGAAGGTAAAATAATCACTTCGAAACCAATAGTAGAACTTTTACAAAACACAAAATTTCGACTTTAATATTTCCCATAAAATCAATGAAAACTTTTTAACTGTTAAAGGGGCACAACGTCAAAAAGTAAAATTAGCAACAACATTATTCTCGCATACTATATCTAAAGCCGTTTCAAGGTTGGGAACTTTAGGTTTATATAAAACAGAGAATAATTGGATAGAGTGCTCAGATTTACTTAAAATTAGAAATAACTGGTTTGACCGTTTTAACAGTAAGGTTGCTGTAACTAATTCACGAAATCGAACAAAAGCTTATGGTTTGAATTTAAACGAGCAAAATGATATTTTAGATAAGATGCCAAAAACCATATAAAATTTTTTCCATTATTAGATCAATTGGTGGTCTGTACGACCATCCAACAGCTCTTCAGTTCAATTGTAGACTCAGAAATTGTATTATAGGTAAAAATGATGAAATTATATCAAAATCCTCAAATGTGATGCCTTATGATATTCCAGTTTCTAATATTGCAAGCACATCAAGATGCACATTTTAGATAGTAATGTAGAAAACGACAATGCTGAAGTTGTTACGGGTAATATGTTCAGCAATTTGGAAATACCTGTAAGTCTTCATGTTGAGGATGTTATCGTTAACGAGTTATCAGAATTACAACATGATGGCTTGGAAAACATAGCCGGATTCATAGCTTTTAAGTTAAAGAAAGAAAATCTTGGATACATTCTATATAACAATGACGTTTCATTCTCATGGGTAAACCAACTTTCTGAAGGTGGTTTAATGAAACCTACTGAAGATTTTCTTATGAAATGTGAAGAAATGGAATCCATTTTTGTAAAAATTAATGGAGATAGTTTAATAATTTGTGGTGATTTCATAAAAAATCTGCTAAAGTGTTCTGAACATGTAAATGTAAGTAAGGAAGCAAAATCGCCATTTTTCAGATGTAAAATGTATTTCAGATTTCGAATTTTGAATAATAAATTTAAAGAAGAATCTAATGTTAGGAAAAGAAAGTTCCTGAAAATTACAACTTGAAAATTTTTATCGTTGTTTTTTGTATTATTTCCGCATTTTATAAATTTTTTGATTAACTCTGTACTATTATTAATAAAAAATGTACTTACATATCCTAATTTTTTGAATTATAATAAAATATCTAACTGATAATACAGTTTTATTAATTTAAACATTTTTAAATGAAATATTTTGTTTTCTATACTAAAAAATTAATTTATTATATTTTTTTTAATTTAATTCCAAAATAAAATATTCAATTTATAAAATATCTAGCTGAATTTCTTTTGACTAAATTATAAATATCTAATCATTACATTACTTCTTGCCTTTTAGGGCGAAATTTGCGTGTTGGGTCACACAGTGACGTCATGCAGAGTCTAAAATGCGTTCATCAAGTGAGCATATCTTTAACACACAGACTATTACCACAGCATAAAATATGCTGTGCTATTACACGCTTAATGGTCTGTGGTTACAGCATCATGGCCGGTACGGGATGCACCATATTAAACAGGCGTACTTCTGTTGGCAAAGCTTGTCAATAATTTGATAACGTGTTGCTCATACATTTTGTAAAAGTGTATCATTAAGAAACAAGAATTCTTCAAAATGTCTGATCAGGTTGATATGAAACTTATTAAAGTCGAACCCAAAGTGGAAGAAGGAATACACTTACTTCTAACCCAACATCTTATAGTAAATAGTGATCTAATACAAGGTAACATTAAATACTGTTTAAGTAGTACGTACACAATTTAACACTATTTTTACAGATAATCTGAATATTAAAAAAGAAGACATCTCAAGTGAAACAGATCACATAAACGAAAACAGTGTTAAAAACATCACAAACTGTGAAAGTACACAATTTAATAGTTCTACAATGATGCAAGAAAATTCAAAACATGACGTTTTAAAATATAATTCAAATTTTAAATATAAATGTAACCATTGCGATTTTATAACAAAGTGGAAAAATAGTTTAAAACGTCATCTTTCAAATCACTCTTCAAGTTATGAATTCAAATGTGACCAATGTGATTACGCAACAAACCGCAAAGGTATTTTTAAAATCCATCTTAAAAACCACTCTTCAAGTTTTGAATTCAAATGTGACCAATGTGATTACGCAACAAACCACAAAGGTATTTTTAAAATCCATCTTAAAAGACACTCTTCAAGTAGTGAATTCAAATGCAACCAATGTGATTATGCAACACACCGCAAAAATAGTTTTAAGATTCATCTTAAAAAACACTCTTCAGGTTATGAATTCAAATGCGACCAATGTGATTTCAGAACAAATGGCAAAGGTAATTTTAAAAAGCATCTTAAAAACTCAAATTATGAATTCAAATGCGACCAATGTGATTATGGAACATATCGCAAAGATAATTTTAAATATCATCTTAACAAACACTCCTCAAGTTATGAATTCAAATGTGACGAATGTGATTATAGAACAAATCGCAAAGATAATTTTAAAGTTCATCTTGAACAACACTCCTCAAGTTCTGAATTCAAGTGCGACCAATGTGATTATGTAACAAATCTCAAATATGATTTAAAATTTCATCTTAAAAACCACTCATCAAGGTATGAATTCAAATGCGACCAATGTGATTTCAGAACAAACCACAAAGGTAATTTTAAAAATCATCTTAAAAAACACTCCTCAAATTATGAATTCAAATGCGACCAATGTGATTATGGAACATATCGCAAAGATAATTTTAAATTTCATCTTAACAAACACTCCTCAAGTTATGAATTCAAATGTGACCAATGTGATTATAGAACAAATCGCAAAGGTAATTTTAAAGTTCATCTTAAAAAACACTCCTCAAATTATGAATTCAAATGCGACCAATGTGATTATGGAACATATCGCAAAGATAATTTTAAAATTCATCTTAACAAACACTCCTCAAGTTCTGAATTCAAGTGCGACCAATGCGATTATGTAACAAATCTCAAATATGATTTAAAATTTCATCTTAAAAACCACTCATCAAGGTATGAATTCAAATGTGACCAATGTGATTATAGAACAAATCGCAAAGGTTATTTTAAAGTTCATCTTGAAAAACACTCCTCAAGTTCTGAATTCAAGTGCGCCCAATGTGATTATGTAACATATCTCAAATATGATTTAAAATTTCATCTTAAAAACCACTCATCAAGGTATGAATTCAAATGCAACCAATGTGAGTTTGGAACAAATTACAAAGGTAATTTAAAAATTCATCTTAAAAAACACTCTTCAGGTTATGAATTCAAATGCGACCAATGTGATTATGGAACATATCACAAAGGTAATTTTAAAAATCATCTTAAAAAACACTCCTCAAATTATGAATTCAAATGCGACCAATGTGATTATGAAACATATCGCAAAGATAATTTTAAAATTCATCTTAACAAACACCCCTCAAGTTCTGAATTCAAGTGCGACCAATCTGATTATGTAACAAATCTCAAATATGATTTAAAATTTCATCTTAAAAACCACTCATCAAGGTATGAATTCAAATGCAACCAATGTGAGTTTGGAACAAATCACAAAGGTAATTTAAAAATTCATCTTAAAAAACACTCCTAAAGTAATGAATTCAAATGTAATTATGAAACACATCACAAAGATAGGGGAACTGGGGGATACTTGATCACAGTTTTATTTATCCCTATTTTTTGTGTTTTTTTTTAATAACCTTTTCAAATTAAAACATGTGACTGAACAAACTATTATAGAATTGATTTTATAAACTTAGAATTTTTTTAACTCTTTATGTTGACATAATTAATTATTTTTTCCTTTAATGTCAATATATCAAGTATCCCCAGTAGGTGGGATACTTGATCATGAGGTAAGGGAGACTTGAGCATTAATTAAAAAAAATAAAATAAAATAACTTAGAAATCAAAATGAAATGTACTACAAGAAAGAATGCAAACATAATATAAAACAAATATTTTAAGCTCTTTCAAATACATCTATGTGGTTTAAAAATGTATAATACACCCTTTCCCCTTTTAAAATAAGTTTGGGATCTGGGACTACTCCAATAATATCTTCAAACTGCACATCACAAATGTCAGATTCTACCATTGAAAACATTTTTTTGCTTTCGTCTATACATTTTAATGACGTAACCCTACATTCACCATCATCATTATCAACTTTATTAACAACACACAAATATTTGTACAGCGATGAAAGTCTTTTCCCTCCTTCAAAATCGACAATTACAAATTTTCCATTTGTTAAATTATTGATGTTTATAGGGGTCACTTGTTCAAATTCTTCTTCAAACTCTTCTAAGGAGTTATCTGATTCTCTAAATGACAGTTCTTCGTCACTTGAACTAGAAGATGATGATACAAAACTTTTCTTTTACTCTTTCTGCTGCTTTCGTTGGTTTTGATATGATTTTTTTGTTCTCAATTTTTTCTTTTTCCTCTCTTAATTTTAATTCTTTTTCGATATCTGCTTTTATGGGCGTATCTGTTAAAATGGATGATTTTAACTTCTTTCTGCCCTTGCGGTTCATTTTCCTTGGGCCTGCTTTTGGATATGGCAAAACTTGTTCGGGAGAAACAAGGAAATTAGAGGATCCAGAATAACAAGACAATCCACTTGACCCTGCTTCTAACCCACTCGACCCTACTGCTAATCCACTCGACCCTGCTTTTAACCCACTCGACCCTACTGCTAATCCACTCGGCCCTGCTGCTGGTTGGGCATTCAAGTTTTCTTCTTGGACTTTGCTACTGCTTATGGTTAAAGTATCGTCATGAGACTGCTCTGGTGTAGGACCGTCAGTAACAAAAGATGACATGAAATCTTCATCCTTAAATATAGTTGGATTGTAAGGGTGTATTCCTGTTTTAATAAAACCGTTTCTGATATTAGTGGCCGTGAATGCTCTGGAATATGCTTTTCCAACAAGGGAGGCTATGTCATAAATTGTAATAACTCTACCTGGATATTTAGCCATCCACTCATTTGCATTTCTATCATAGGCATTTTTAAACGGTCCAAACACACACACATCTAACGGTTGTAACTTATGACTACAGTGAGGAGGTAGCGTTAATAAATGGATCCCATTTTCTTTACAAAAATCCAATGATTTTGTAGAGATGTGACTATCATGATTGTCTAAAATGAGAAGTATTTTTTGTTCTTTAGAAACTTTGGCATGGTTTGCAAAATGCTGAAGAAATAGAAAGAAAGTATCGGCTGACATCCATCCAGACAGATTAGCAGCCCCAGCTGATCCCTCAGGGGCACCAGTGAGCATAACAGGCTTAAAATTTATCCTGGGAAACACAAAAAAAGGGGGAATACTTTGACCAACAGCACTTATTGCAGAACAAATTGTGACTAGTTGTCCTCTTTCTGCAGATGTAATCTGCCCCACCTGCTTTTGTCCTTTCGCTGCCACAATTTTCTTTGGCTTTTGTACGGTTGTGCAACCTGTTTCATCAACATTCCATATTTCAGCATCATTAAATATTTTCCTATCTAAAATGTCTTTCAAATTTTGAAAAAATTCTCCAACATTATTTTTATTAAAGCTGGTAGCTCTACTAAGGCTAGTAGCCTCTGGTATTCTTAAAGAAAGGGAATTATTGCGATGCATAAAGCCTTGAACCCAATCAATGCCAGCAATTTTATGTTCATCCCATTTTTTTGGTCTTGAAATATTGTTTTTTACGGCAATTTCATAAGCTAGCAATCTTATTTTATTTATTGTAAGACCGTGGTGTATTTTTGCACATAACTTTAAGTAGTTTGAAAATTCTTCTTCTCTTTCCCTCGAAAATATTAATTTTTTTTGGTAATCTGATGTCATTGGGGTATCAGGATTGATTTCATATTTTGCCATATATCTTTTAAGTGTCATTCTATCCACTCCATATTTTTTTGCTACGGTTTGAATGCCACTTTGTTTTTTTAATGCTTCTTTAACTGCATTTTTCATACGTTCTTCGTCTATTTTACTCTAGGCTTAGAGCCTACTTTTGGTTTATAAGATCTCGGCATCTGAAATAAAAAATCAATGAAATTTTAACAAATCAGATTCATTACATAGCAAAATTGTAAAAATAGATGATATGGGATACTTGATCGCTTCTGCTCAAATATCCCCTATAGTGATCAACTATCCCATGATCAAGTATCCCTATAAGTACTTAATCTAAACAATCCTAAAATTTAACTTACCTTCAAAACATTAAATAACTTCAATATATATACCAAAAACACAATGAATCACTGCTTGGTTTGAAGTATAAATACTGCAAAAAAGTACAATAAAAAACCAAAAAGTTAAACAAAACTTATAACCTCAATTATTTACTTTCCCTCCTAGATATGGTAAATAGCTGTCACATATTTAAAATGGGCCCGATATTTACAGAACACTGTACCAAGGTTGCCACATAGTGGCTCTTTACCCTGAAGTACAAAAGTTGCGGAAAATGTATCAGTTCTTAAAGAAATGTCAAAGTGATCAAGTATCCCTAGTGATTAAGTATCCCCCAGTTCCCCTAATTTTAAATTTCATCTTAAAAAACACTACTCAAGCTATGAATTCAAATGTGATTATGGAACAAATCACAAACATAGTTTAAAAAAATCATCTTAAAAAAAGTCTGCAAGTTATAAATACATTAATTAATGCATGTGATAATGCATACAGTTGATTGTAAAGCTAATTTACATTTCATGTTAAAAAACACTGTTTAAGGTATTAATTTAAGTATGACCAATGTGATTATGGAACACATCACAAGAAATTGTACATCGTTATTCAAGGTATGAATACAAATTCAATAAATATGTTTATGCAACACCAAAGAGCTAGTTTAAAAATCCATCTTAAAGATATTCTTCAGGTTACGAATCTAAATGGAACCAATGTGAAATTTTGCATCATATCAAAAAGCTAATGCAAAAATGAGACAAATGTGTAGATATAACACATTAGAAAGATAATAAAAATCCATTTTAAAAAATACTTTTCAGGTTATAAATACAAATGTGATCCTTAGGAATGTTAATGTGCGTAGATTCTGCATCTAAAGAAAGAAGAATGTGTTTATAAATGATTTCATTTTTCATATAGTATACTGAGTCATTTCAATTACGTTGATTACAATTTCCAAGGGAAATGTGACATTGAAAATGGATTCATAAATCCAGAAAAAAATTAACCTCCAATACCCTATACTTCACTATATGATTTGTGAACTGTGCCTTTTTAATTTTTTATCATGTTATCATAACTATAATTATCTTATCTATTACTTGAATTATACAATTAAAAAAGTTTAATATAATTAAAGTAGTAAGCATTAATTTATTTATTAGTAATATCTATTATTTTTTCTATAAATTATTTGTGAAATTTAAATATCTTACCATTTATAACATTATGTGTAGATTAGTTATAGGTGTATTATTGTTGATATAGTGTTTAAGTTTAATTTATAATAATATTCACAGTGCCTAAGTGTATACTGCTGTGTATGGAAAACCTGGAGTTGATATTTATAGATAAATATGATCAAGCATTGAACATTCAAATGGATTTAATGTAAAGTAGACATTCGTAAATTAATAGTAGTTTTGTGTTATAATTTATTTTGGCCTGGTTTCTCAATGTGGGTTTAAACTCCGTTTAGAGTTTAAACTGAGTTCAATCGTTTTGTTGGGTTTTTCAATGACAGTTTAACGGTTGAACGAAGTTTAAACCCCTCTGGCTAAACTGTGCACAGACACTTTAAACTTAGTTCAGCAGTACAGACTATTTGTCAGTTTTGAAAGCTATTGAACAAAACATAACCTAAGTCTAAAATAAACATGGATTTAGAAAATTTGTTTGCTGTACTAGAACAAGACGACGAAGATGTGCAAAATGATCTAGAAGTTATAAATCATCGCATTTGACAAGTACGCGAACGGCCAAACCATTTTACAATATGGAATGATCAAGAGTTTTATTGTAGATTTCGTCTTTCAAAATTAACAGTGAATCGAATTTTACATGAAATTGAAGGAAGAATTTCTAATCCCACGAATAGGTACGCATATAAAACTTCTTTGTTTCTTTAACGTTGTACTTGGTAATCTAAATTTTGAGAACATGTGGTGCACGATGTGCTTATCTTGTATGAATGCAATCACAGTAATAATTGTATTACTTTTTCTAGAAACCATGCTTTGTCCCCTGCAGTAATGGTTTTACTGACACTACAGTTTTTTGCTACAGGATCATTCTTAATAACAGTGGATGATTTTGGTGGAATACACAAAAGTACAGCTAGTAAAGTTATCCATAAAGTGTCTCGTGCAATTTCTCAACTAAATCATCGATATATAAGAATGCCTACCACTGCCCCAGAAATTGCAAGAGTTCAACGGGAATTTTAATAGCCAGGTTTCCTCGCTGCATTGGGGCTATAGACTGTACACACATAAGACTTCAATTGGCTGGAGGTGAAAATGCAGAGATTTTTCAAAATAGAAAAGGTTTTATGTCTGTTAACGTACAAACAATTTGTGGACCACAATTGCAAATCAATAATATTGTGGCTCGATGGTCAGGGTCGGCACATGACTCGACCATTTTTAATAATTCAACTGTTGGCGGAAAATTTGAACGAGGAGAAATGGGAAATGATTTAATTGTTGGGGATAGTATAAATGTAACTGACTAATTATTTAATAACATATTTAAAGTAACATGAAATAAATATATATAATTCTGTTATAAACTCTTAGCACCCTTTAAACCACCAGATGCTAGATTTCCAGCTTTCTTTGGAAGTGGTACAGCATGAATATTTGGTAGTACACCACCCTCAGCCAACAACTTATTTAGTTCTTCATCATTACGGATGCCAAGTTATATATGTCTTGGTTTGATTATTGTTTTAGTATTATCCCTAGCTGCATCACCCGCCGAGTCTATAACTTCCGCCGTTAAATATTTCAAACGCGCAGCTAAATATACAGGAACTGTATGACCGATGCGTCTAGCATAGTTGCCTTTTCTCAATAAACTATGAATTCTTCCAACTGGAAAAATAACCGAGCGCGACTTTATCGTGATTCTAATGTTCTTTTAGCTTTTCCGTTATTTCCTCCTTCAGACATTTTAAAATTTTAGACAAACCATTGTTTATACATTTATAGCATTGACTAAAATTAAACGATTCCTTAATCAACGTTTATAGTTATACCACCTACGGTTAGTAATGTGGGTAATCCGTAGAGGGCGTGTTGATTAATGTGTCTGTTTTAAAAAATTTTATTTTTGTTCACAACCCGATAATGGAATAAATAACTGATAGAGGGCATACTAATAGCATATATTTGGAATGCAAGTTCGAAACGCAATAGACCAAAGAATGCGTATACACGAATAAGAAGCGACATAGGATACCCTTTCCCATGTAATTTAGGCAATTGGTTTCGGTGACCTTTAAAGCGTTGACGGCACCCCCACAAAATGGCGCTGACGTAAGACAATGAGCGGCAAATTTGAATCTGACGTTTATAATTGTTTTTCATTGAATATTTGCGAATAATGTTGGTTTTCATGAAATAATATGAATTACAATGTTAAAATCGTTAAATGTATTTATAATTCAAATGATTCAAAAATTTAAGATATGTTTATTTGCACTATCTTAGGCGTTTGCAAACATAATAATATACGTTTATTAGTCAATTAATTTATTATTAACGAAATGAGTATGTACTACATTCAATCATTTCTTTAATATAATGTCCTAAAATAAATCTTGTTCCTAATTTCGGTATGATTGCAAAATAAATTAACGAAATTTTTTAAAATAATAATTGGCATTTAGCGCATTCAGTTACAAATCTAATAGTTAATGCACTAAACATTTTTATTTATTCTAATTATGGTCCTTGGAATACAAATGAAAGCAAGGGCATATTGCTTATAATTTTTAAAAAAATAAGAAATTGTACAACTAATCTATACACTTATAATTTATTTAAATAATATATATATATATATATATATATATATATATATATATATATATATATATATATATTTACAATATTTATCAAATACAATCATGAATACAACTACATGTAGACAAAGAACGGCCATATCCTTGGCGAACATGCGCACTGAAAATTTTCATCCTATGTCGCTTCTTATTCGTGTATACGCGTATATATTCTTTGCAATAGACTGCCTAAGCCCTGACGTCATACCACTCGGTGGAGCTTTGAAACTTTTCCAAACAAACAATTTTTGTATGTAAAAGTCCATAAGAGAATTTTCATTTGGCGTTTTTTATTAAATTTTATTTAAAGTAAGACAAATTAGGTTGATATTAGTAGGTAAGATTGGAGACTTCTGGAACACACCACATTTCCAAGGTCCCACATTTCCAAGGTTGCCACAAAACCAAGGTCCCCACCGGACCAAGGTCAAAAAAGCGCAGTGTGTGACCTAATTACATATCATTACCACAAAACCAAGGTCACAAGCCCCGCTTTCCTGTTCCATAATTACAAGGCTATCCGTGTGACATATCATTACCACAAAACCAAGGTCACAAACCCCGATTTCCTGTTCCACAATTACAAGGCCATCCGTGAGACCTACTTTAAAACCCCGCTTACCTGTTCCACAATTACAAGGCCATCCGTGCGACCTAACGCGCGTTCATGTTCCACAATAACATCCGTGTGACCTGGTTGCCACTCTGACCCACTTGTATGTTTTTTGCCCACTTGTATGTTTTTTTGTCCACTTGTATGCTTTTTTGCTCACCCTCAAGAAAACGATATGTTAATATATTTAATTCGTGTAGAAAGAAAGACATGTACAAATTATATATTTAATTCATATAGAAAGAAAGACATGTACAAATTATATATTTAATTCATGTAGAAAGAAAGACATGTACAAATTGTATATAAAAATAAAGACATGTACAAATTATATATTTAATTCATGTAGAAAGAAAGACATATAAATTATATTTAGAAACATGTATTACTCAGATATATGATTTGCTGTAGGAATAAAACATGTTGATTTAGTACATACGTTAGTAAGCTTTTATCAAAACAGTTGTAATACTGAGGATTATAAAAGTTTAGGTCACACATGTTAGCAGCGATAAACACACTACTAGACTGACAGGAAATAATTAGTCTATACACTATAGTCAAGAGATACATAAAAAAATAAAGAATCAACATAACATACTTCATCACATAATATATATAATAGTCGCCATCGTACACATCAAAAAAAGTTGTGTTAAGGGTGCTCAACATGAGGAACACCAGTATTCACCGTGTGACAGGTGGTACCAAGCCGTTCAGCGCTCTCACACACTCAAACACACACACTGAAATACACACTCAAACACTCACACACACACTGAAACACACTCACATTCACTTGTACATTATGCTTACCGACGACGGAGTAGGTCCGGGTATAACTGACTCGAAGTGGATGCTGCTGAGAAGGCCTTGGGGGTGCAAAGTTAGATTTGCATTTGCATTGTATCTCACCTTACCATGTGCTTTGGGATGGAAGGAAGGTATTACTCGCAACTGATTTCCAGAAACTCCCCAGCGCATGTAGGGCTCAATACACTCTGGGGAAAAAATACTGCGTTTTCCACTATATCTCTTACCGGTGATTGCGCAGGTAGGTATGGGTATTGCATGACATCTAGATATTGTTGTCATTTAGCGACTATTCATTATCTATAAAATCAGCAGCACACAGGACTGAGGATACTCTCTGGTGAATCCTCCATTCTTCAGCGAACTCTCCGATACAAGTAGGGCTCAGGACAATATCAGAAATGTGCTCCATGACCTCTCCTCCTGCCGTAGAACTACTGTACGACCACTCCTCCATAAATTCTACGATAGAAGCAGGACTCAGCAAACCTTCAAATGGATTCCCTACTATTCTGCCCTCTTCGTATGCTGTAGATGTGGACGATTGCTCATCTACAACGCATGCAGGGGTCAGAGTAGTAGGAGTTTCCTCTCTCCCCAGCACCGCCTGCGCTACAGAGTTTGACGATTAACGCTCTTTCGCAATTGGAGGCCATTCATTCGCAAATTCTGTAATGCAGACAGGACTTAAGACATGGTACAATACTACTTGATCTTCTCTCACGGGTGACTGCGTCCTCTCATACGGCTCACGTACAGGTTGTAGAGTGAGCAGTATATCGTCCACGTCTGCCTGCTCGTACGTGCGTGATAATACCACATCCAAATCGTCCGCTGGAGGTGGTGTATCAAAAAATCTCAACGCTACTTTATAATCATCCTCGTCGAAATACTGCCCGTTCTCCACCAGGTCACCGGCAGCACCACCTTCATGGAGCAGCTCCATCACATCCAGTGCGTGATCCGTATGAGGTCGGTCTCCCAGCAACCTACTCAGGATGAGACTGTGATCCCGCGGTAGTATCACAACGTGGCTTATGATGTTCACTCCCCACCCGCCGCTATGGGACGATCAGTAGCCATGCATGATCGTGACGTACCCAAAAGCAACGGAACGTAAATTACTCATCTGTGTGCAGTAATACATGGAAACTCTTTCTTACCTCTGTTAACTCCCACACCTCAGGTTTCATCACACTCTTCAACTGAGGTGATGTATATCCCACCCTCTACTGCCTCTCCTATTGACGTGGACGCCCAATCCAGCGACGACGAAATTTATAAACTGACGACGTAGTCCTGGACCCACTACAAGACTACAATCTTGATGCGGAGACACTCGTGCTAGACTTAACCAATGCCGAAGTCATCACTGTCAGTTACGAGGACCTAGACGACCATAACAATGATAGTGATGACTTCATGAGCATATCATCTAGTGTTGAGGGAGTATGTTCCTCCTGTGCTAGGAACGATTACCTCAACACTGGTGACTACAACTCATGCCTACAGTTATGATTCAGACGACTACGACAACGCCGCGTTACGCCAACAGCGACTACATCGCGAAACACTTAACGACTTCTGTAACGATATCATCGTTGAAGAGAGTAGTGATGAAGACAACTTTATGAACACTCTCACTAACAACATGCACCAACTAGAACACAGCGCTCAAGAACTGTCAGACGTACTAGAACAACTAAGTGCACATGAACAGATTCAAGACGAGGTCAATGACATTGGCATGGCTTCAGACGCCGCTCTGCAGGCCCAGGATCATGGTAATAACGAAAATGCTGACGACGACATGGACGACAATGACGACGAAGAACGTAACGATGACTGGTTTTGGAGTACACATATCCCTATGACGATTGGCCGCACTATGCTTCCCCCACTGTACAACGTCATTTGTGCGATGACGTCGGGAGACAGTGCTGCTCAACGCAATTCTGCGTTTCTCATTATCGCTGGGTGGTACTGGCTCCTCTACGCGCATCGCATCATTACACGGGACCGTCTCACGTTCACGATGTGTATTCTTCTACTACTACTACTTTTTTCTTTGGTTACAGCTGACAACCATAGTACCATTCATCCGGAATTATAATGTCGTTATTACGGAGAGCTCTCTAGAAGAGCTGCTCTACTGAGCCCACACTAGGCTTGTAACACTATACCTTGTTGACTGTCATAGTGTTATAACCCTAGCTATACTAAGTGGGTATGATCACGCCATCACATTTGCAGATGATACTTAATTATGATTTCTTTCCAGAAACACGTCAACCTCAGTAGTGCGGCCACATACCAGATGAGCGCGTCGACTACTATACCGACAGACAGACAGACAAACCGACAGATACACACTACACGGTGTATATGCTCAACTATGTCAATGTCGCTGTGATGGTATACCACATTTACCGCTTCTGGACATCTGCTAGTCCTCTCCAGGAGCATCTTCAGACGGTACGGTTGAATGCTTTATGTGTGGCGTTCCAATAAACTAATGCGGCCATCTGACACTCCGCTACAGGAGCATCTCCGATGGGCACCACACTGCACGTACGTTCAGTTACTTGCATCACGTCCACGCAGGTGTAATGATACAGTAGTGGAAAGGACCTTTTACACTTGTACTAAATCAAAATGTTTTATTCCTAGAGAAATCATATATCTGAATAATAAACTGATTACATTTGTACATACAACAAATAAATATATTAACATAATTGTAAAAAATGACATGAGCAAACCTTGAAAAAGTGAGACAGCTATCTGAGTAGATAAGGCGCGCAAATAGCCTTGCGAATGTGGAACGTTGCAAAAGTGTAAGGTATGAATGACGTACATATTGGGACATCTTGAAAATGTGCGACCTTAGGGGAGTAGCACACGAATGACCTAGATATTGTGTAACCTTGGGCATGTGGGACCTTGAGAATGTGGGGACCTTGAAATTGTGGTGTGTTCCAGAACTATTCAATCTTACCTACTCCGCTTCGATGTTGTAAAAACGATCGTTATGAAGTTGCGCCGTCTCCCAAAAGAACAAATGCTAATAGCTGAAAAAATTATAAACGAAACGTGGTTTGAAACTGATATGGGCAAGTTAACTTTGTCTCATACACTGATTTATCAACCAGCACCTTCGCGAATTAAGCAACCATTTGCCCAATATCAATCCCCAACTCCAAGTACCACATTTTCTCATCGATGTGCTTCCACTACTCATTCCAGTAACTTCATTACACTTCAACCACCAGTATACCAACAGCCTGTACTACAATACCGCCATGAAAATGGTTAATATTCGTTCGATTCGTTGCTACCGGCAGAATCGCCAACTTCCCTTGTGGCAAATTTTCAAGATTCATTAAATTAATATTGTTTAATAATATCTGTTCCACTTTTGCGACACCATATTGGCTATATTATTACCTACAGGAAACTGAACAGAACTGAAGGATTTTCTGCCCGCGTGTGAAGGTGGGTGTATTCAGGCCATGAAGTAAAGTCCTCAAGACCAGGCCTGTGCAGTTTTTCCTCTAAGGATTTCCGGAATGTGTGTGGGCACCTTAACTGTCACCAGTATGTAAGAATCACGTGGTATAATGAATGAATTATGTATGTCATTTCCCGATCATCTTTAACTTCATCTTTGATATATGCACGTTATATTGCAACTTGCGGCTAAATCTCAATATATACGGATCAATCACGCGTTTCCTTGTTTTGCGAACTTCGTAGTTAGGTATAACAATCTATGATCTGCGGTATAAAAGAAAAAAAACACTACTGTAACCTAACAGAATTAGATTAGATACACTTTATATATATATATATATATATATATATATATATATATATATATATAATGAACTAGTTACATCTCCTTTAGGCAGTCGTAAATTTTGCTCTTTAGCTGAAGCCATTAGTAAAAACTTTGGAACATCCTCATTTCTCCTCCTGATGTCTATTGACGGATCGGTAGTTGCTGATTCTGTAGACAAAGCCAATGTTTTTGTGGATTTGTTTGCATCAAACTCGTGTCTCAATGATTCTGGAAAACGTGCTCCTAGTCAACTCTTCTTCATACGCTATGAAACCAATTCATTTTCGGTACAAGCTCTTGGAATCGATCATCAGTAGGTTTGATCTCAATAAGGCGATTGGCCCAGACGGTATCCCAGCTATTGTGTTAAAGAAATGTTCCCCCGAACTAGTACCAGTCTTATCTAAGCTCTATACGATCTCTATGTCTTCAGGGGAATTCCCTTCATCATGGAAGTTAGCAAATGTTCAATCTGTTCCCAAAAAAAGCGATAGGACCGATCCCTCAAATTACCGACCAATTGCCATCACTTCCATTTTATCTAAAATCATGGAAAAAGTCATCAATCAGCAACTGCTCACGTTCCTTGAAACTAACAAACTCCTTAGTGACCACCAATATGGGTTTAGGCAAAGTCCTTCAACAGGTTATCTTCTTTCATACGTGACCCAAGTTTGGAACAATACAGTAGAGCAGTCCGGTGAAACAGTTATAGTCGCTTTAGATGTCTCAAAGGCATTTGACCAAGTTTGGCATAAGTGTTTACTTGCCAAACTCACCTCGTTTGGGTTAAATGATACGCTCATCAACTGGGTTTCTAGTTTCCTTGATAAAAGACGAATACGTGTCGTAGTTGATGGCTTTTTTTCAAAAGAAGTTAGCATTAACGCGGGCGTACCACAGGGATCCGTTATAGCGCCTACACTTTTTCTGCTGTACATAAATGACCTTATTTCTTCAACAACTAACCCCATCCATTGCTTTGCGGACGATAGCACTCTTCACTGTAGTTCATCTCAGTCTAATCATAGTGATAATCCACCTTCTATGTCAAATCAAGAAATTAAAGCTGAAATGGCAAATTCAATCAACAAAGACATTCAACGTATTCTCGAATGGGGAAGCAATAATCTAGTTAAATTTAATGCTAACAAAACTCAGTGTTGCCTTATGTCCGCCAAAAAAGATCGATCATTTCCTGTTGTAGGTATGAATGGCTCAGTTCTTAAGTTTTCAGATTCTATTACTCTGTTGGGTATGACTGTATCTTCAAATCTCTCGTGGGTTGACCATCTTCTGTCAGCTACCAAAACAGCCGCTCGTAAAATAGGCTTTTTGTACAGATCTAAGCAGTACTTTACCGCTCGACAACTCTTTCTGCTGTATAAGGCCCAAATTCGGCCTCATCTGAAATATAATTCTCACTTCTGGGTTAGTGCTCCCCAATGCGCTCTCGATATCGTTGATCGTATTCAAAAGAGAGCGATTAGGCTTATAAATGACCCGTCCTTAACTTCTCATATACAGTCCCTTGAGCATAGAAGGATGGTTTCATTTCTTTCTTTGTATTATCGTTATTACAACGGTTATTGTGTTGCTGAATTATATTCTTTGATACCATCTCGGGCTATCTTTGCGAGAAACACTAGGTTCGCTCATTCACATTATCAGTATGCAGTACAAATCTCTACTTGTCGTACCAAACGGGTGCAATCCACATTTTTCAAATATATCTACATATATATATATATATATATATATATATATATATATATATAAACTGTACCCTAACGGAAAAAAAATTGCATGAGCTGGGAATCGAACCTGCCTTATCTGCGTGACAGGCGAGCAACAATACCACTAGTCGTGCCGTGCTTTTCCAGTTTGACGAAACTATTATCCTTGTTTATATACATTATAGTTAGTCAATGACTGTGTTAAACTTGGAAACATTTATATGGATGCAAAACGGAGTAGTTTTGGATGCAAACACTGAATTCGCATATCTGGCGCTGTTTGTACCAATATTACAGATTTCTAGGTTGAAAATTAGTAACTTTTATTACAGTTATCTACAACAATAAAGTTGAAAATATTTGTAAACGACATACGTTCTTTTTATTTGATGTTTAAAGGGGCATTATATGCAAAGTAACAAAGCACCGTCTACGTAAACAACTGATATTCGAAGAGAATTACATCATTCCTTTGATACAAAACAATACATTTAATGAAATGGACAGTTCTAATTTCTAAATATTTCTGTACAGATTGAAATGAAGGTTGATTTATGTTTTGTAAACGTAAACTATTTTGAAAAAAAATATTGTTAGAAAATCTAAATTAAAATCACAATGAAAGGTACAAACAAAAAAAAGCGTAAAACATAAAATTCAAACTACATGTGCGATTTTATTCAACTATAAAGCATTTAGAGAGCGGCAATATATCCGAGCACCGCAAAATCTTACGATTGACTGTCCACCATCCTCTCTTATTTCTAAATACATGCCAAAATTAGGCGTATTAATTTACAAACATTGGCATATTAAAAATCGTTATATTTCTAACACTATTAAGAAAATAAAACATCTCATTTGGGACAAAAGTTAATGAATTATTCTAATTAAGAATAATATTGCTGATAGATTTATTGCAGTCCAGAAGTCAATAACGAAAATACCATAAAAATAATGTCCTAGTAAAAATTTTATATTATTTATTTTCTATAAAGTGAATAAAACATCTGATTTCTAATTATATATATCGTATACAAATGAACGTTTATATATGTAAGCGTTTTAAACAAACATGGAATAATAATTAGGGAATTCCAATTACAATTCGATCCTTGTTTTGTGAACAAGGGTTAATTATATTTTTTTACTTTTTAGGCTCCTAATTTTTAACAGCCCTTTGTAATATTTGTGTGTCTAGATTTTAAGCGTAATTATATATTTTTTCTTTGTAAAATCCTTGTTTATGTATATATATATATATATATATATATATATATATATATATATATATATATATATATATATATATATAAAACAAGGTAAAACGAACTATAAAAGGGCCCAATGACATTGAACAGAGTTCAGATTCACTTTATGATTAGTACCTACAGTAGTGTAATTTTATAAAAATAACAAAACCACATCTTTATTCGTTTCAATAGTATTTATTAAACATTTCTACGGGAGTTAATAGTGAATAATTGTAATAAAAGTACTGAAATTAAAAACGACTTTTGTTAAAGTAGGTAATATAATAATCAAATATTTAATCGAATAATGTCGGGAAATAAATGTGTTTATTATAAATGTGGCAAAAGTAGAAGAACGAATCCACATCTAGTAATGCACAGATTTCCAGTGAAGGACGAAAAACGCTCAAAAAAATGGATTAAAAACTGTGGTGAGTACAAATTTCAGTGGAAAACATAAATACATACATTAAAACTTCTAAATAGCGATCACAATTTTTTTGTGCAAAAATGCCTGTTTGTTAATGAAAGAATAAATGAAAAAGGTATAGATTATTGAGGCTATTATCATAAAGTTTCGATATATAAAGTGGCGTAGCCAGGATTTAAAATAGGCAGATATAAAAATGAGTTTAAGATTTTTTATGCCATAATAACGAGTAAATAATAATGAAAAAATTATATATAACTTTGCATCCCTTGGTAAATAAGCATCTGGCACTAAAGTATTAACCATTTAAATGCAGAAACATGAACAAAGTTTATTGTGCATCACTTAAATACCCTAATAAATACATATTTTTACGATTTCTGGGTAAATTTAGTCATTTGTTTTGGATTAAACGAAAAACACCAAATGTATATTTTGCATTATTTAAAATTTCATTTTTAAAGTAGAGGCGGTGTGAATCATAAACCTAGGTCCCTAAATTCCGACACATTTTTGTTTATTGTGGTATGCCGGAAGTACATAAATCGGCAATCCTTGCCATCTGCCGTGACTATTGACCAATTACTAGAAAAATCTCCATTTATGTTTAAATTTTTTTGAATGCTGTTTGAATTGTCAACAACTGTGTGATAATGTGTTTATCTAGGTAATTTAATTTTTTTCTATTAAATAGAAAATTTTGAAGCCTTCCGCAATGTGAGGCCGCGGCCGCCATTGTTAATACGGCACTGATAACATTATGTACTTATATTTTCAATTTGCTTATCACAATTGCAAAATTGACATGACATACAATCAATTTAAAACTATAAAAAATGGACAGACATTCGAAACTGCAATCAACTTATAATGTATGTCCTAGATTTTTTTCGAATATTATGATAGGATAATTAAAAATTAAAAGTATATCTAGAAGTAGAATCTTAAATTTAAACGTGGTTACCGGGAAGTTTGTTATAGGTATGTATAGTTCTGCATTTTTTTTCGCGTTTGCCGTTTCATGTATGCATTGCGAGTTGTTAGTTGGAAAGTTGTAACAAATTTGTGTGAGTAACACTAACAGGGCCTTATTGATAAATACGATGTGTGTAAGTCATTCTCGTTCCTGATTACTTTATGGTCTGTTTCCGCTAATATTTGATCTCTTAGCTTGTAAAAGGGCGTCGAAGAGTGAATGTGAGAGATGGGCCTGTCTGAAATGCAGAAAAAATTAGCGTTCATCGTGGATGAGTTTGATTGAAAATCCAAGGCTATGACAACCTTAGGGGGGCCCCACCCCTGGCTACCCCACTGTAAAAAATGTATCTTTCTGTTTTTCTTCGTTTCTCGTTTGCCTGTTATGGTGTCGGTTATTGGAAGTCCAACCAGTTCTCCCATTTTTGTCTGTTTCGAACCGTGTTTCCGAGCTTTTTCTGTTTTTCACATGTTCTGTTTTCTTTCCTAAAGTTTTCCCCCGTCTTGCAATTTTACTGCTCTTTGATTGTATGAGTGTTTTGTTTTCCTTTCCTTTTTGGTCATTCCATGTGAAATCAACGCACCCATTTTACCTCACCATTTTAGATTTTGGTAAAATTTGATACATTCATAGTGGGTACTGAAACCGTTTTTGAAATATGGCTATGTAAAATTTACAAAAACTAGCCAAAAAAGCGTGCACAGACGGTTTTCAAAGCGCTCTAGGAGCTGCTCTAATTAACCTGTACAGCTGAAAAAGGTGTCATTTTGCAGCATTCTTTATGCTCTTTCTAGTGATATACAATATAACATTAGGTTCTAAATAAGAATTTAATCAAAATACAAATCGAGGTTTTGATTTTTAAAATATTTCCATAAATACTTAATGCTGTTGTAAATCACATGGGAAAATATAAATATGGGATGATGATGACTTCATTGTTAAGAAAAATTATTCCTAAGTCTTGTTTAAATTAATTAAAATATGCAGAAAGCTAACGAAAGAATATCAGTTGATTGCTTACTTTAATTACATACAATTTAAACTATTAATTGGTAAAACAAAAATATTGAACATTGAACCTATACCTACCTATAAGTATTAACAATGATAAATTTTCTGAAAAATCACATGTAACAACAAATTCCAATTCATTAACGCTTTCTTTTGTGGAGTTAAGAAATGTTCTTTATTGTTTGGCAATGAAGTAATGCCAAACCAAATCTTACTATAGAATAAATCTATAAATTCCTCGGAAGTTTTCTGTATGATTTCCAGATTACACCGGTCAACTAACACCCACTGGTGGAATTCAACTCGTTCAATTAAATGTTCATCAAGAGAGTCTTGTAAAATTTTACGTATTACAGTTTCTCCTGGGGAATATTCACAATTTTCCATGTTACAATCAATTGATGATGGGTTGCAAAGCATTTTTACAATGCATTGCCATTCGTTACCGAATTTGGCGTTGTCCATTATTAATTTTATGTTTTGGTGAGTTGTGTACACACAAACAGAGTGTGTGCCACTCTGTCCAGCTAATATACATGTGTTGGTCTCAACTCAGCAAATTTAGAGAAACACATTTTTATGTTAGGAAAGTTGTCTTTGAAATGTAGGCTTCTTTAAGGTTACACGAAATAAATCATTTTGATATTTTTGCTTAACTTCCATTTGGTTCTGTGATCGTCACACAATCTTTAATACCTGGCAGTGACCGGCTAACTTTATCATTTTCGTAAAATGGCTGTACAGTTTTGAAAGTTTCTATTGGTAAACATATCCCTTCCATAAACCCTTTTTCTTCCAAAATTTTTTTGGATTACCGAACAGTGTAATCAGGAGCATTAAAGTCATTCCTTATCTTCCTGATACTCCAATTTTCAGGTAAACTTAATATAATCATTAGTTTTATTGCCCTATTTGTAAAATGAGAAAAGTTAGTTTTGAGATTTAATTATCCACCTTAGAAGGAAATAATACAGATTGTATCATTTCTGTAAAATTAACCACTCATCATTGCTTATTCTTGAACCAATCACGAACGTATTTCATAAAAATACGGCTTGTTTATCCAATGAACTTCTATGTAGCGTATATTTTAGATAATTAGTGACTGCTGATACTGAGACGTTTGTAGTCCCGAAACCGGTACAGTAAATTAATTAATATACATTTTGTGTCTTTTTTTCCCATAATATTTAATAGGTTAATAGTTTAAATATCACTGGGAAGATCATAAAGAATGCTGCAAAATGACACCTTTTTCTGCTCTGTTGCTCAATTAGGACAGCTCCTGGAGCGATTTGAAAACCGTCTGGTCACGCTTTTTGTGCTAGCTTTGTAAATTTTACATAGCCATATTTCAGAAACGGTTTGAGATAAAAAAATGAAATTTGATTCTTTTTAGTCTCAGCGCCCACTATTATGCCAAATTTCAGCAAAATCTAAAATGGTGAGGTAACATGTTTATTCAAAGTGCGTTGATTTGTCACCCTTTTTCATTCACGATATATGTCCAATTCACATCAATAGCTTCCTTTTAAATTTTTCCCTGTTTGGTTTTCTCGTATATTTGTCTATTTTCCATTTATAGAACATTATTATACCTAATATTTTTATAAAAATTTCATTTCTATAGCTCACAGCCTCTTTTCATGCTTTAGTTGAGTGAGTGGCCTGTGCTTCTAAATTATATGTATAATGCCGTTATGACAAAACTATTACAAATTATTGTATTTGTTTCGGGAGAGTTCTCTTTTACCTAAAATCGTTTTGTTTGTTGTACAGTAGATTTTTGTTGCTTTGTTTATTTTACAAAGCAATGTTATAGCTATCATCTGTTACAATCGGATTATTTACTTTTTTGTATAGATAGTTAGTATTAGATTTCTTTTGATTCCTTCAAGTTAATAGTTTTGTTCTCAACGTCAATGGTCTCGAACCACTCGACCGAATCCACATTAGAAGCAGTTATTGTCCATTTTCAACACCACTTTCCGTGTTTTCAGAGTCGGAATTGAAATCTTAGTTTTCGCTTTCCTCGATTTCATGCAATTTAAATTGACAAACTTACAGATTGAAAATTAACATACCTACGTTAAAGAACAATGTCCACATAGTATGTAATTACATTTTTTTGATGTGATCCAAAATGGAAGTTTTACTGTACAGTTTTGTGGGTAAATCAATTCGGATTATTTAATACGGCCAGGATAGTCAGTTTAAGTGATTAATTTGCGTAATAGAAGTATTATTGAAGGTAAAGTCAACTTAAGCAATTAATATGAGAATTAGTAGGTAGTATTATTGTCAGCAAAGTCGACGCATACTTTAGCAATTGTTTTGTTCTTGAATTTGCATTATGCGAACGAGTTCAAATTATCACGGTTTCATGATAGGGTACCTGCCGGTTATGACAGTAATGAGTAATTAAATGAATTATTTTTGTGAATACAGGCCCAATTTTGTCCGGGATCCCGGTTTTAGAAACCTCCGGATTCCGATATTGTAATCACTATATGTACCTATATTATCTATTTCGTACCTAATATTCGTTTACTTTCCATCATATATAACCTTAGACCATACCTAAGTTTACAACTACCTTTGTAATTAAGTAAGTGTAACTTGGCATTCGCAAACCTTTAGAAACAATAGGAACAGGAAGGGTATACCTGCACTTAATACAATAATTTGTTTTGATAAAAGTAGTCAACCATAAAATTAGGATGTTTTACAGTTGCGAATTTCAAGAGTTTTACAGAATGTCATACACCTAATTATTTTGTTTTGTACATGATGATTCAAAGGGATTTTAGGATTTATGATTTTGGTTTTGGGAAACGGACATATTTTATGCTACTTTTAAATATATTAAATGTAGATTATTTTCAATTGTAAGAACATTTTTGAAATACACCGTATCTTCTTCATCTCTAGAAATTCAAATACTAATATTGGCCAGTATTTCTGATTGGATGCCCTAATACTTCGGTGTTAATACGTATTAGAATTACATATCGCCGGCCCTGAATCTAGTGTTTCTAATTTAATGAATTCTTCGACTTGACCATTAATTAGAAATTATTAATTACGCTACCCTAGTATTAAAAAAATGTTAAACGGTGTTTTTTATTAAATCGACAAAGCCCTAGAAATAAGTAAATAACGAGAAAGTCGTGTGTGTCCGCAGCAAGTTTTTACTTAGCAGATTATCTTTACTATTTTATTAAATACCTAAGAATATTATCAACAAGAGAATAATTTATTTAAGTAAATAATATTAATGACAATAATTGAAACTAATTTAGAATAAGTTACTATGATTATAATACGAAGTGAAATTGTAAGGTTACAGTAATAACAGTGATTTTGAGTGCAAGTGCGTGCAACCCCTGTAACGTATTTAGTTAATGTATATAAACAAGGCTAGACTAGAGTTATCGGAAAAGGAATGAATTGCTTTTAATAAGTAATTTGTAGTTTTAATTTATTACTTACAAAATTTGGTACCTTGTAATTAAGTAATTATAATGAATTACTTTTATTGTTAAATAATAAATTTCATAGATTAATTTCCTACTAATAAATGTTAAATGCTTCAATAAATTGCAGATCAAGAATTTCTCGTTTTTTATTTATTAAATCACTATTTTTAAAATTGCATTTGCATTAAAATTGTATTATTGTTTATAAGCACTGATTGTATACATTTTGTATATAAACAAGGAATATACATTCGACCGCGATTTGTTTCGTACACATTAGAGTTCTTAAGAATTAAAGCTGATATCTGTCAAGAAATTGTTTAGTACGTATGTCGGGACACACAACGTGCTTAATTACTGCCATCATGTGTAATTTTTTTATAATCCGAACCGGTTTGCGACTTTGCATTTAATTTGTATTTATTTTTTACTATCGCCATCTATTAGGACTAAGAAATGTGTTTCCAAATAAAGCTATCTCATTGACTAACTATAATGTAATAAACAAGGCTATTATTTAAACCATTTGAAAGCTAGTTCTATTCATTCAAAGCGATTTCCTATTGGTCCGCACTTATCGAGAATTAGCCGCAAAGCCCGCAAATCTAATGTTTAATTCGTGGTGTCATAGCGGAATTGAAATCGATTTTAATAGTTGAAATGGGTTCTGGGTCGATCTCTTGGTATTCATCGCCGGTATGCATGATACCCCTATTCTGGGATGATACTATAACTGTAAGAGATATGCTCACGCGCACATTGTACCCCATCTTAACGATGTCTGTCTGTGACCCAAACTTGAAATTTGAAATTTCCTTTTTTTAAATTTTAAATTTATTCGTCATATTTATACCTAATGAGATTTGTTTTAAAATTCGGGTATTTTGTTTGATTCTGGTGGTTATCTACATCACTTGAGTGTGGCAACCTTGTTGTTTACTCAAGTTTATAAGCGTGTTTGTGTAATTTATTTGGCTTTATTTGTTCGTGCAGCAATTGAAGTGTTGAAATGGTATATTGCGGTGTAATGGGTTGTTCTAATAATAACAAATCAAATAGCAAGAATTATAAACCGGGTATTCGATATTTTTCGTTTCCTAATAAAAAGTGCATTTCTGATGTGTGGGTGCATAAATGTTATCAACAGCATAAATTTAATATTGAAACTGCAAGAATATGTTCGGACCACTTCACAGACGATGATTATTGTTTTAAAGAGAAGTTATTAAATTTGCCATTTAATGAATGGAAGCTAAAGCCTGAAGCGGTACCTTCAGTAAGGTTAATCAAGAAGCCTCACGAGGATATCAAACCGAAGGAAAGAGTGGAAGGCGACAATTATTAAAAAAAATACATGCGTAAGCAAAACGGTATTTGAATAATGACGCGTTTTTATTTTTATTTTGGTTTTCTATACCGAAAGAGTAACAATCTAATGAAAATGAACAAGATTTACCTGCAACAAGGGAAGAAATTACCTTCAAAATACAGCAAGAAAAATGTATAAGTGTTGCTACTCAAACTGCTACAACTTACTTCACAGAATTTATTTTGTAAACAAATATATTTTACAGGTCAGAAAATGATTCAGTAAAGATAAAAATTCTTGAAGATGAATGTGCGCGCCTTCAAGGCATTGTTGAAGAGCAAAAGCAAGAATTGCAATCCGTACAAAAAATTTTCACTAAAAACCAACTTCGAAAACTTAAGTCGGGCAAGCAAATTCAATGGTCAGTAGCGGATGTTGCTTCTGCAATATCATTACATGCAGGAGGTCCACGTGCATACAGGTTATTAAGAAAACGTAATTATCCTTTACCAGGAGTTTCAACATTACGAAGGTGGTCCTCGAAGTTTAATGTGAATCCAGGTAAGTCGACATTGTTACTTATTTTATGAATTAATAAATTTAAATTAGAGAAACTGATTGTTTTTGTGAAAATACTAGACAATGTATGTGTAAATATTTTCTATAAATTGCTTGGTATTTATTTTAATAATGATTATCTACACAAATTGATTATTGCACTTTTAATCATACAAATAATTTTAATTTGTAGGTGTCCTAAACATAGTGCTGACACTCATGAGGAAGTTTTCCCTTTCTGAAATGGAGAGTGCTTGTGTCTTTCTCTTTGACGAAATTAAAATTCAACAATCATTTGATTATGACAAGAAGACTGATACAACTTTAGGCCCATCAAGTTATGTGCAGGTGGTAATGGCGAGAGGTATATGTGGTAATTGGAAGCAACCAATATTTTATAATTATGACTAAACAGTTATTACTTGAAATTATAAGAAAAGTTGAAAATGTGGGCTACCCGGTATATGCCATAAACAGTGACTTGGGGGGCAGCAACAGAGGACTTTGGTCAGATTTACAAACTTTTATACAGAAAACACGGTTTGAAAATTCAGTAAATAAAAAGAATATTTATGTTTTTGCAGATACACCTCACATGATAAAACTTCTACGTAACCATTTCCTTGATACAGATTTCGTACATGAAGGTAAAATAATCACTTCGAAACCAATAGTAGAACTTTTACAAAACACACAAAATTTCGAGGTTTAATATTTCCCATAAAATCAATGAAAGCTTTTAACTGTTAAAGGGGCACAACGTCAAAAAGTAAAATTAGCAACAACATTATTCTCGCATACTATATCTAAAGCCGTTTCAAGGTTGGGAACTTTAGGCTTATATAAAACGGAGAATAATTGGATAGAGTGCTCAGATTTACTTAAAATTAGAAATGACTGGTTTGACCGTTTTAACAGTAAGGTTGCTGTAACTAATTCACGAAATCGAACAAAAGCTTAAGGTTTGAATTTAAACGAGCAAAATGATATTTTAGATAAGATGACAAAAACCATATAAAATTTAAGAAAACCAAATTCTAAAGCATTATTGCCTTTTCAAAAGGGAATTTTGATTAGCATTTCATCAGTGAAATTACTGTTTAATGATCTGAAAACAGACTTTAATATAAAATATTTGCTAACATACCATCTGAACCAGGATCCTCTGGAAGGATTTTTTCCATTATTAGATCAATTGGTGGTCTGTACGACCATCCAACAGCTCTGCAGTTCAAGTATAGACTCAGAAATTGTATTATAGGTAGAAATGATGAAATTATATCAGAATCCTCAAATGTGATGCCTTATGATATTCCAGTTCCTAATATTGCAAGTACATCAAGCATGCACATTTTAGGTACTAATGTAGAAAACGACAATGCTGAAGTTGTTACCGGTGATATGTTCAGCAATTTGGAAATACCTGTAAGTCTTCATGTTGAGGATGTTATCGTTAACAAGTTATCAGAATTACAACATGATGGCTTGGAAAACATAGCCGGATTCATAGCTTTTAAGTTAAAGATAGAAAATCTTGGATACATTCCAGATAACAATGACGTTTCATTCTCATGGGTAAACCATCTTTCTGAAGGTGGTTTAATGAAACCTACTGAAGATTTTCTCATGAAATGTGAAGAAATGGAATCCATTTTTGTAAAAATTAATGGAGATAGTTTAATAATTTGTGGTGATTTCATAAAAAATCTGCTAAAGTGTTCTGAACATGTAAATGTAAGTAAGGAAGCAAAATCGCCATTTTTCAGATGTAAAATGTATTTCAGAATTCGAATTTTGAATAATAAATTTAAAGAAGAATCTAATGTTAAGAAAAGAAAGTTCCTGAAAATTACAGCTTGAAAATTTTTATCGTTGTTTTTTGTATTATTTCCGCATTTTATAAATTTTTTGATTAACTCTGTACTTATTAAAAATAAATGTACTTACATATCCTAATTTTTTGAATTATAATAAAATATTTAACTGATAATACAGTTTTATTAATTTAAACATTTTTTTTTAAATTAAATATATTGTTTTCTATGCTAAAAAATTAATTTATTATATTTTTTTAAATTTAATTCCAAAATAAAATATTCAATTTATAAAATATCTAGCTGAATTTCTATTTACTAAATTATAAATATCTAATCATTACATTTTTAAAATAACTTCTATGCCTTTTAGGGCGAAATTTGCGTGTTGGGTCACACAGTGACGTCATGCGCGGCAGAGCCTAAAATGCGTTCACCAAGTGAGCATACCTTTAACAGTTATAGCAGAGAATGTTGATATTCTCTGGTTATAGCCACAGACTATTACACGCTTAATGGTCTGTGGTTATAGCATCATAGCCGGTATGGGATGCACCATATTAAACAGGCGTACTTCTGTTGGCAAAGCTTGTGTCAATAATTTGATAACGTGTTGCTCCATACATTTTGTAAAAGTGTATCATCAAGAAACGAGAATTCTTCAAAATGTCTGATCAGGTTGATATGAAACTTATTAAAGTCGAACCCAAAGTGGAAGAAGGTATACACTTACTTCTAACCCAACATCTTATAGTAAATAGTGATCTAATACAAGGTAACATTAAATACTGTTTAAGTAGTATGTACACAATTTAACACTATTTTTACAGATAATCTGAATATTAAAAAAGAAGACATCTCAAATGAAACAGATCACATAAAGGAAAACAGTGTTAAAAACATCACAAAGTGTGAAAGTATACAATTTAGTAGTTCAACAATGATACAAGAAAATTTAAAACATGACGTTTTAAAATATAATTCAAATTTTAAATATAAATGTAACCATTGCGATTTTATAACAAAGTGGAAACATAGTTTAAAATATCATCTTTCAAAACACACTTCAAGTTTTGAATTCAAATGCGACCAATGTAATTATTCAACACATCGAGAAGTTACTTTAAAAATTCATCTTAAAAAACACTCTTCAACTTATGAATTCAAATGCGACCAATGTGATTATGCAACAAACCATAAAGATAGGTTTAAACTTCATCTTAAAAATCACTCTGCAAGTTATGAATTCAAATGTGACCAATGTGATTATGCAACAAACCGCAAAGGTACTTTTAAAATCCATCTTAAAAACCACTCTTCAAGTTATGAATTCAAATGTGACCAATGTGATTATGCAACAAACCGCAAAGGTACTTTTAAAATCCATCTTAAAAAACACTCTTCAAGTTGTGAATTCAAATGCAACCAATGTGATTATGCAACACATCGCAAAGATAGTTTAAAAATTCATCTTAAAAAACACTCTTCAGATTATGAATTCAAATGTGGCCAATGTGATTATGCAACAATTCACAAATGTAGTTTAAAAGTTCATCTTAAAAAACACTCTTCAGGTTATGAATTCAAATGTGGCCAATGTGATTATGCAACAATTCACAAATGTAGTTTAAAAGTTCATCTTAAAAAACACTCTTCAGGTTATGAATTCAAATGCAACCAATGTGATTATGCAACAAATCACAAATATAGTTTAAAAGTTCATCTTAAAAAACACTCTTCAGGTTATGAATTCAAATGTGACCAATGTGATTATGGAACAAATCAGAACGGTAATTTTAAAATTCATCTTAAAAAGCATTCTTCAATTTATGAATTCAAATGTGACCAATGTGATTATGCAACAAACCACAAAGGTAATTTTAAAATCCATCTTAAAAACCACTCTTTAAGTTATGAATTCAAATGTGACCAATGTGATTATGCAACAAACCTCAAAGGTAATTTTAAAATCCATCTTAAAAAACACTCTTCAAGTTGTGAATTCAAATGCGACCAATGTGATTATGCAACAAACCACAAAGGTAATTTTAAAATCCATCTTAAAAACCACTCTTTAAGTTATGAATTCAAATGTGACCAATGTGATTATGCAACAAACCTCAAAGGTAATTTTAAAATCCATCTTAAAAAACACTCTTCAAGTTGTGAATTCAAATGCGACCAATGTGATTATGGAACACATCACAAAACTATGTTGAAAACCCATCTTAAAAAGCATTCTTCAATTTATGGATTCAAATGTGATCAATGTGAGTATGCAACAAATTACAAAAATAGTTTAACAATTCACCTTAAAAAACACTCTTGAAGTTATGAATTCAAATGCGACCAATGTGATTATGCAACAAACCGCAAAGGTAATTTTAATATTCATCTTAAAAAACACTGTAAAGATAGGTTTAAAGCTCATCTTAAAAAGCACTCTTTAAGTTATGAATTCAAATGTGACTAATGTGAATTTGCAACACACCATAAAGATCGTTTTAAAACTCATCTTAAAAAACATTCTTCAAGTTATGAATTCAGATGTGACCAATGTGAGTGAGCAACAAAATACAATGAGAATGTAACATTTCATTTTAAGAAACACTTAAGTTATGAATTCAATAGTGAACAGTGTGATTTATCTAACATATCGCAAAACATTTAAAAATCCATCTAATAAAACAATCTTCAAGTTATGAATTTAAATGTGACCACTGTGATTATGCAACAAATCGCAAAAGTAGTTTCAAGGGCCGGTCTTTTTCTTTTAGCTAAACTAGCTATCAAGTAACTTCAATATTAATTTATACCTAAGATAAATCTCACGGATAATTGTAATGCGTCTTTGTATTGCATTTATTCTGCTGTGAAGAAAACCGGAGAATTTCAACTTGTTTACTACTACTACATTGTAGTAGTTCTAGTGGTAGTATTGAATAAGAATAAAGCGAATGCAATGACAGGGAACAGAGAAAGATAGAAAAATTTGTTTTTAAATTAAAGTTTAAGTAGTTCTTAAAATTTTCGTGGTGAATATAAAAATTATGGAGGACTTTGTAAATGATTTATGAAAATGTAAACTTTCACACCATTATCACACATAATAAAATACTTATCTTTTTGGGTTTTTTAAATGGTGTATTTTAAATTATACAATCTAAACGTTTCGATAACACTTACAGTTATGTTCGTCAGTAGTAATGTCTATTAAAATTGTTAAGGATGTTGTAAATTATTTTGTCAAAGTTGAAAAATTAAAACATAAACATAATTTTATAATTGGCTTTATATGTTTCTCAAACTGTTATGTTGATAGCAGGCTGATGTTTATGTTTTGATTTTTCAACTTTGACAGAATTGTTTACAACAAGTATTTTATTATTTGTAAATCTGATGAATCAAGATTTTCTTCAAAATCCAAACGCCTCTTTTTGTGTGTAGTCATCTACAAGAGAATTACTAGAAAAATGTATTTTCTAAGATTTTTTTACATAAAATAAACAGAATTATACAAAAAGAAACTATTGATTTAAAAAAAATTGAGATTTTTTCATTTATCTAATTAAATTTGAAAATAAGAATTCATCAACATTAACTGAACAATAATAACTAGACAATAATTACTAAAAAAAAATTGTGTTTTCTAAGATTGCTTTTTAGAAATATTAAAATAAACAGAAACTTTATTTCAAGTACAGAAAAATAATAGATATATTTTAAAAAATCGCAATTTTTATTTCATACCTTTTGAGCAAACTGATTAAAAAATACTAAAAATGCTTGAAACTCCGCGTGACAACGAATACATTAATTTCAACCTTTTATCTAAACGGAGGTTAAAACAAGACTGAGCTTGAACTCGGCTAGAAATATTAAAACATATGAAAAGATTATGAATCGGTCGACACCCGCACGTGCAAAGGGATGGTTGCAGTCGACACCCGTAGCCAAAGTGTTAAGTTATGAATTCAAATGTGACCAATGTGATTATGCAACTCGTCAAAAAACTAATTTAAAAATCTATCTAAAAAAAACATTCTTCACATTATGAATTTAAATGCCACAGATGTAATTAAGTAACAGATCACAAATATGGTTTGAAAGTTTATCTTAGAACATACTATACAATTTATAAACACAAACACCATTAATGTGATTAATACAACATGTCATTGTGTTGGAATAACAAACTTCTATCTGGCTTGAAAGTAGTTTTGAAATAACCCACTTGGAAGTTATTCGTGATTTATTTTTGATACTAAGTACTTCATATCAGAACGTTTTTTTGTGCAGATAATTAAGAAGCAACTATTGTAGCACGGTGTCAAGTCAGATTTCACTCTAAATTATTGCTTTCGTTTTTTATACCCTGGCAGCAGATAGAACCTTAGGTATGTTCGTTTATACATTCTGAATATCTCTTTTGTTCTAAACCGTTCGTTTATTGGTACAGCATAAAGGGAGTTGACACAATAGCGTTTTTTTTTAAATAAAAACGAGAACAAATAGTGTTCACTCCATTTCAAGGAGTGAACTGTTGTGTCTGCTGTGCCCTTTGCCGTATGCTTCTCTCTGGTTGTGTCACGTTCACATTTTTATTATGAATATTTCAATGCATTCTCAATGCAATGTACGACCAATCAACAGGAACACTACTGAAGAGAGATATGTGGTATTATCACAAATCAGTGGTAAGAACCTTGTTTGCATACTTACTTTGAAGCAGCAATAACATACTTAATTTAACATGGAATGCTGGAGTTTATCCCTCATGAAATTGTAGCCAGATTGTTTCCGGTGAATTTTCAAAATACAACAGTTCAACCCGAAGGGTCTGTGGAAAACGAACACGGAATTTTTTATTGGCGCCAAGCCAATGTTTAGTTGTCAAGCAACAACGGAATTGTATATGAAACATTTCTATATTAGGTTGATTCATCACTTAGGCGAAGGTCATGACAAATTGTCTGGGAGAAAATTGCAGCAGCACTATCAAAATGCGCTATTTGTGGAAAAGCGTGTGAAAATAAGTGGAAAAGTCTTAAAAGGATCATATAAAACCATTTTGCACCATAGCAACAGCACAGGAAGAAACCGCAAAACGTGGGAATATTTCGATGTAATTATATAAAGGCCCACAAATTAACCCTGATGCTACGGGCAGCAGTAGTTCGGGCGTAAAAACTAATGATGAATCTCCCTCAACATCTTCACAATGTTCGAAACCTACAAGCAGAAGCCAGCGACTTTCAAAGGTTGCGAAAAAGAAAAGGAAGTATGATGGATCAACGCCACAAAGATAAAATGGCGAGGAAAGATACATTTTTAAGTTTATTTTAACAATTAATTAACAAAATGGAATAGTTAATGCTCAAATACCTACAGAATATGTACCAATTTGTTATTAGAACATTGGTTGTATCGTAGACCCATGAATACTTAGACGTGTCATATAAAGGAGAAAGTTTTTTCAATTTTAACCGGCTGGGGCGGCGGCGAAAGATGGCGCCACAAGTTTTTATTATTACTGTCTACAGTAGGCCAAACTTCTATTGAATACAAGTCACTACATCAATTACCTGGGACACAATTATTCATTTTCAAGTACGTCACACTGACGTCACAAGCTCCGCCTCTAACAGCTGATCTTGGACAACTTGTGTTAGTGTTTCATAGGAGTCTAGGTTGTTTTCTGTATTTGTTGAGTGTTTTCCCCAGAAAAATCGTAATAATTAACTTATTGTAGTGTTAGTATATATTATTAAGATATTTCATAGTTAATTAGTGAAGATTATTAGTGTATACTGTATATTATACTTGGGTTAGATTTTATGAACACGTATTCGTGCCTTTATTTTGTATGTGTGTTTAATAAGGTCACAGAGTACTTCTACAGAGGGGAAAGCTACGGCGGTACCTTTGATGTTTTGGTGTCAAGAATAAATGACCTTCCGTCATTTTTTAAGTAGTTCCAAGACGCGCAATTCAAATATAAAACATTGCATATTATTTTAGTACCATTCGGTCATTATGATATTCAATTTAAACGCAAAATTGATTTAGTTAATACGTTGAATACACTTTAAGCGGGCTGCACACTGAATAAACTAGTTTTAAAGAAAGCAATTTGTATTGGCCATACACCAATGCAACTAAAAATGTATGGTTTCAACAGTGTCGTCTGGTGATGGGGATGTCAGATGTGTTTATTTTATATTCACTAGCACTAAACATATATGTACATACAAAGTTTATAACATGCTTCCAAATTAATAATTAAAAACTGCCATAACTGACGAAACTTTATGGTTCAAATCAAAATTACAACTTTCATAAAACCACGTTTGCACAACTATGAGAAATCTTTGTTTCATGAAACCCAGTGTTGGTATCTATTTGATTTTTCATTAAACTAAAGTTTCACATTTTATGAAATTGGTTTCATAAAACTAGTTACTTCAGAGTGCAGCCCGCCTTAGTCGACCTAAAGAAATATGGGACAGTTACATCATTAATAATACAATTGTGTGTTCGGAAATTTTATTCTTATTTTTTATTGTATATAAGAAGTTCACTTATTAATAGTATACTTTACAATAAGATAAAAATTACTATGTTCTACACAGCAACAGAGACGTGGCCCTAACTACAGTTTACATAGTTTTGTTTCATTTTTGTGAAAACATGCAAAATACACCACATAGTTATTAATTCACAACATTTTATTTGATAAGTGGAACTGTGCGATAATAAGTGATTAAATTTTATCATGCTTTAAATGTGGATCTACAAATGACTTAAAATAGCTACTTTTGCATTCTTTTGTTTCCTATTTTTGGTTTTTATATCCCTATTAGTATATTTTAAAGAATAGAAAATTTTTAACCTAATAAATAATTTTAAAACATAATCTGATGGAAAATCAGGGCAATCATACAAATAAACTACTTTCTTCATTTCGTTAAAATAAAGGAAGAGTTATGGCTCGATTATAATTCATTTCTTCTTTGTCTGCTTCAACGTCCTTAACAATTAATGATTGTAAATCCAATAATAATTTGTCGAAATTCATCTCACAATTCATATGGTCTGTATGTAGATAACTTTGAGCAAAGAGTTTTTTAAAAGCTCTTTGAAATTGAACAGGCGTAGGATTAAGACAATTCCCTCCTTGTTGTCGAATACTTCCAAAGAAATTTTCAATACAATCTTGATTGACACTCCTAGTTTTTAAATATTTAAATCCAGCTTGTTGCAACGTGGTCCAAAGTTGAATGATTCCATTTATTATAATTAACCAACAAACCTTAAATTTGGACATTGAAGTCACATCATCACCCCTGTTATTTAATATTATCAATTTACCTATAAACTCTATCATTTTATTCAGAAAATCCATTCGAAAATCTGATCCTATAAAAACATTTTTAAATTCATTGGAATTGTTGGTATGCGAAGAATTTAACAAATCAAAAAGCTTGTTAAAACAATCAATGGTTTCAACAGTTGCCATTGCATCTTCAGGGAGAGCACCCAAACTTAAATAAGTACTCATACCAC
This sequence comes from Vesta saturnalis, assembly GCA_036346205.1. NCBI lineage: Eukaryota > Metazoa > Arthropoda > Insecta > Coleoptera > Lampyridae > Vesta > Vesta saturnalis. The sequence goes on along the minus strand of JARFJB010002108.1, from coordinate 3,147,421 downwards.
TTACAACAGTGTTGCTGAGAACTTGAGTAGCAAGTTTAACTTTCATCTTCTCGAAGTTATTCGGGAATATGTGAGAATCAGTTAACTTAGGTGCACATCTATAAGTTTGTTTTTTATCTGATTCATAAAACTGCTTTACATATGACCACGATGTTCGTTGATCTTCAAAAGCAAACACATTATTAATTAAATTGTTTCTAGTAGCCTTGATCAAGTGGCATGTATCAAATATGTACATAATCTTTTTGTTTTCAACAATAAAGTACGGTTTCAAATGTGTTATTTTTAGCAAATTAGATAATTTTATAAAATTGGATCCCATATCCGTAATAAGTGCATCAACATATAGACCACATTCTGATAATTGAATAACACATTTCTGAATAATGCTAATTAAAAGTTCAGCTTGAAATTGTGGTCGTATAAAGAAATAGGCTATTGGTTGTTTCCAATCTGAATATAACCCTTTCACCATAATTACTGCAGCGTTTTTTGCAAAATATGGTTTTTTTTCTCCCATTCCTTCATCATGAAATCCAATTATTTCGTCCCTTTGTAAGTTGTAGAAAAGATTTGCTTTTAGCGCCATTTCATCAATACATATAATGCAATGTTTTCTTGTTCTACCATAGTACCACTTTTTATTTTCAAAGCAGTAAAATTGCTGAATTTGTTAGACCAGGCTGACAAATTACCTTTTCTGTCATTTTTCTCAAGCAACGTTTTGTTGGCAAACATAATATAGTCTTCAAAAATTTATATACCCTTGGCCCTAAGAAATAAATAGTTAAAGCCAGTTGCTTCAATTTTTTCGAATATCTTCTGCAGAGAGGTTTTCGGCCCTTTAGTCTGGCCTGCACTTTAACTATTTCAGCTAAATCTTTTGTTAAAAATTCATCACATAAATGATCGAAGTCCTGAATTGTGCTTTCTTTTTTATGTGAGATACTTTTTCCTTTGCATTTCTTCAAATTCTTTATTTTGCTGCGTAATTTTTTCTTTCTAGGGGTGTCACAGCTTAATGCACAAGGTGTTTATGTGCCAACTGGAGAAGTGAAAGGTAGGGTAGGTGCATTTGATGGCCCTAAAAAAATATTGTTAACATTGGATCTTCAATAATAGTTTAAAAATAAAACAAATTGCAAAACAAATAATTAGTTATAAACACTGTAGGCAAATGACTAAAATAGACCTTTACTGATAAACGTACCTGCTGTAGTAGAATAATCTTGTACAGGAGCACTTGATATTAATTTAATATTCTGAGCTGCACTACTTTTGATTGAAATATCTGGAAGTGAAAGTGATATCATTATACCAAATGTAAATTTATGAAAAGAACACAAATTTAAAATTCAAAAGCACCATTTTCTACAAAATGAGAAAATCAGTGGTTGCATAAACAATTTTACACTTATGACAAACAGCACTGTTGTACTCTTTACTTCTACTGAAATTTAAATGTATGTAATTAATTGAATACCTGATATTATTTTCACTTTCTTAGATGGTTCTTCAGAAACAAAATCAATCGACCGCTTTAATGTATTTGAAAATATGGTTGGTGCAGCATTGTTTAACAAACGCTTCCTGGTTTCACCACTACGTGAAAAACAATTTTCTTGAAAATGCTTCTCACATACTCGAAAATTATGCAAATCCTCGGCACTTTTAGTAATTAAATCCATCCTATTACAAGCCTTTAACCAACGTTCAGCTCTAAAAAATGTTATTCATTATATCGCACAATAACCTTAAACATCCACTCACTTCACAGAATCTTTTGGAATTCTAAACAAAGAAATTGGTCCACCTGTTTTTGAAGAACAGTTCCGATAAGCACAGAAGGTTCCACCTTTCTTCAGTTTATAATCCATAATTACTATACGAAATAAGATGATTATGCAGTTTCACACACGAAAATACAAAACATAAATAAACTTGATTATAGAACTACTAATAAGATGGCGATTTCGGACATGCGTACAAAAATAAAGTTTTGGCGGGAAGACTAGCTTTCCCCTCTGTAAGGTACTCTGTGATAAGGTAAAACCCATGTGAAGTTTGGTAAATAATGTACGCTCTGTTTCTTTTCCAGAAAAACTGGCTTTAAGTGATTATAATTAAACCTGAGTTTTATTAATACTATCAAAAAATGATTGAACTTATTTGTAATAAATGCTTGTGGTGCTATTTTGATATAAGGTTCAATTAAAAGAACGTTACCTTTAATGTAAAGCGAAGCTCACATATACGCGATAGTAGCTTGCATATTTGTCGCTGCATGTCGTGTTCAGGGCGGTCTGTGCTGCGTTCTAGTGAACGGTGACTGTCAAATTCTGCTTGCAGCATTTGACCGCTGTGAAACTGTGTGCATAAAATGGCTAGCGAAGATGTATTAAATTTTACAGAGGAATTACAGATGAAATTGCAAAGCGTTTGAATATAGAAGGAATAGACGGTAATTGATATTATTTAAAAAATTATTTGGCTCGAATGGTTCCGAACGCATTTTCGACAACTCTAAGCTCTAGATAGCCGATAATTACATTTGACTCAACGTAAAAGCTTCGTCGCCTATAAGAACTCCGGGCAGTTCATGTTTCCCAGGAAAACATTTATCTTCTGGTAAATTAAATGTACCATCTTCAAACCGTCTACCCATATTTGAGGCTTCGAATATTTTTCCATCACTATTCTTCCCGTAGCCTCCAACATCTATACCAATAAATTTATACTCCGGATCAACAATAGCCATTAAAACTATAGAAAATTTGTTTAAATAGCAATAATACATTGAACTGCTCTTTGGTGGGCATTTGATCGTCACATGCTTTCCGTCTATACCACCAAGGCAGTTGGGAAATTGCCAGTTATTAAAACCAGACATTGACTTTTCCCATATTTCTGTTGTTGGATCAGGCATATATATATATATATATATATATATATATATATATATATATATATATCAGGCAAAACGAAAAAATATCTGTCACTATAAAGCATTGCCATAGGCTCGGCAGATGGAACCGTTCCGACCATTCATCAGATTTGCAAAGACGCATTTTAATATTCCAGACACACCAGTTGATGTTGGTGAAAATGCCACAGTTAATGAAGCAGAAACCTCCAGTACTCAAGAAGTATCATCTTCTGTAACAGTTGAAGCAATGCCAGTAAAACAAGATGATGAAATAACGGCAACTCCCTGTACTGCTGGTATCTCTGGGATCAAGAAAAGAAAAATAGCAGAAAATCCATCAACGACTGGTGCTGAAAAAATTACAAATCATCTTAAAATACAATCATGCCGAAAAGCTCAACACGAAGAAGGAGATGAAATTGACAAAATTTTTCAGGGATATGCGGCAACTGTAAAAAAATTAAATCCTAGAAGACAAACAATAATTAAGTATCGCATTACAAAGCTACTCATGGAAGCAGAATTAGAAGAAATGGATAATGAATATCGTTTTGCTCCTTCTCAGATTCTAACAGTGGTATTCTACAATACTACAGTAATTTATGTCCTGTGGACCAAGAGACTTTCGGTGGTTCACCTTCTGTTAGCCTAGAAGACTATAGTAATCCTTCTGTGTCCCTATCGGAGTCTTCTCGTTCAGTTCAAACTTGGTATGAAAATTTTGGTGACCATTTAAATACAAATTAGTTTTAAGAATTTTTTGTTAATTAAATTTCTGATAAAAAAATTACATATACGAGTTATTTTCTTAATGTATTTGTACCTATCGCTAATAAACAATAAAAATTTATAGTTATAGCTTATCTTAGTGTAACAGCTAAACGCTCAACAGGTTCAATTGGTTCTCTGAACTGGCTGTAGTCCTTTTTTATATCTTCTTCTACGAGAAGAAATAATTCATCAAAGCATTCAATATCCATTCTAAAGTATACATAAAATCTTTTTTCGTTCTATCTGAGTTGTTCATATAAAACATGGAATTCACCTTCTTCTTTTCGTTGTTGATTAATTTCATGTACCCAGACCCTGCTTACTACCGCTGTAACCGCTACTGCTCCGATCGCGTAATGTGAGCTTAGCTTAATTCTTTAATTTGACGAGTTTGATGATAACCACCCTAAAAATCGCACGAACTTTTCAATATTATATAGGATAATTGTTCACTTCATTCACGTATTTCTGGTGAATTGTATCCATATAATCGTCATCTACAAGTATTAGCACAGAAACATTTTTACCGCCTACGATTTTCGATAAAATTGTCAGAAAACAATCACATCCCATAAGAACGTGTGTTAAAGTTGTCCAACATCAGGCAAGGCCACGCGTTGTGACTTCATTTGAAAATGCCTAATAGATTTATCAGGTAGGAAAGTCCCTAATAATCCTACTAACACAACAATGAAAGCGATTAGTAGCGAAGCAGTAGAAAGTACCATTGCTGTAAGTTTTTCAAAAATACATTTTTGTATAAAATAATTACGTATTTAATGAAAAATTTGACCTGTATGCAACCACCAAAATTCTTTGCAAACAAAATACATATAAACATGACCGCTGATTATTTTTTTGAAACTTTTATAATGAGCGATATTGAATACGTTGCAGCAGCATTAGTGCTCTCTAGCTCAGTATTACTACTGGAAAAACAAAAAACAAAAAAACGGGCTAGAAAATAGTTGCAGCAAAGAAGTAGAAATGGAATTTTAAATATGTTAAACACTGAGCTGTTACCTGAGGATCGTACTTCATTCAGAAATTTTGTACTTCTACCATATCCTCTTACAATGCTTTTAAATCTCATTGAGAAGGATATACAAAAACAAGATATAGTGTGTGATAGTAGCTCAAAACAGGTAGCCTGTTAGTATGCATAGGTTCATAGCATAATTATTTTTAGATTGAAGTAACGCTTAGGTTCTTAGTGCCAGGAGAAACATTTCGATCTTTTATGTATTCGACACGAAGACATGACACTACTATATCGAGGTTTATCTAATAGTATATAACATATTATCATTTCATAAACTAATTTTGATATTGCTATAAATTTTTAGTTTCCTAATACTATAGAAGAGTAGAAAACATTGTGAAGAAATTCTATGTGTGGGACTTTCCACACTATTTAGGTGCTCTTGTTGGACGCCATATAAAGTTTAGACCCCCCACGATCGGCAGGGTCATACTATAATTATAAAGATGACCATAACATACCTTTGTTGGGATTGGCCGATGCAGAATATAAGTTCATATATGCAAACATAGACACAAATGGAAGAATAAGTGATGGGGAAACATTTAATAACATTAGCATGTATTGCTTTACACAATTTCTTGGTAACTGAAAATAGTATAAGCTATTTGGATATAGAAGTTAATAACGAAGACAGTAGCTTACAGCTTATTTTAGGACAAGATGGTAATAGGTGCAGCAAAAATGCTAAAATATTTTTCAATAGCACAGGAGCAAGTGAATGGCAAGAAGACCAAGTGCAAGCAAATAATATGTTTAAGAATTAGTTAATGCTGTATATAATATATACCGGGTGGCCATCTAAGAACGGCCGTCGGCCATATCTCAGGAATGGATTATAGCACAAGTTCGGGAAAAAAAATTTTATAACAAAAGTGGCCTCGATAAATTTAGGTCTACCGCTAGAGGGCGTATTTGACAGTTAAAATTTTTCAAAATTTACTCAATTAAGGGGCATATTAAATAATATAATCAGATTCCTCGACAAATTCTGCATATTTTTTATTTAACAAGTTTTAGTCTATCTCTTAAAATAACGGGTGGGGAGAGTGGGAACCTTGTTACGAAAAAACGCCTTTAATTCAGGTTCTGCTGGACCGATTTTAATAAACTTGATGTTGTTTGAAGGAGCTTTTGTTAAACAATCGAAGATCTGTAAATTTGAAGCAATATGATTAGTAACATAAATGTTAGAGGGCGCTGTTTCATATTTTTTATATTCTGTTTTCTCTTTACAATTTTAAATGGAACATAAAAATTTAAGTAGGTCCTTAAAAAGTAGACTAAATTAGTAATAAAACAGTGAAAACTGCAAGTCGATATCTTTTTCCTATCCTGAGATATCGTAAGAAACAGGTAAATGGCGTCAAGTAGGCTAGTTCGCGTTAACGGAAATTATTAAATTTAGCCTGGATGAAAAGATCTTACATTGGTCTGCAGTAATTTAAACTGTTATCATACTAATGTTATGGTTGCCGCTAGATTACCTAAATGTAATGCTGTCGCTACTAACAATGAGAACAAATTATAAAATAAAAAAAAGGATTGTCCTTGCCATAATTAGCAATACAATGTACTCTAGTTTGGCCAGTTTCCATGTATTTGGGTTTTCTAAACCGATCTTTAAGAAAACCACATGCATTTTCAATTACAGGCCTTAATTACTTAACAAGATTTATTTAATTTTTTTCTGTTTTCGAGATAAATGACCTACAGCCTTAAAGGGCACCATTACATACATTTGTAATGAGTATGCTATGTCCCCAATTAGGTAAAACTCTCCTAGATCTATATCAACTACAGTTATTTTATTATACAAATCTGACCGTCTAAATAATGCAGATCCGGGGAAGCCTGTGTACACAGTAAATAGCAGATGTGCATTGCAAACAGTTTGCAACAATATAGAACGGTACCCATTTCGGTTAATGTACGAAGTGTGATAGTCCTTTGGCACTTTTATTCGAATATGACTACAATCTACGGTTCCAATCACTCCTGAACAGGAATGTGTCATATTCTACGCACTTTAAAGTATCTAATGTTTTATCGCTCAAGATCGTTAGATATTGTTTGAAAAGAATGTTGTGATGGCCATCCAATGAGATGTTGCAAACTTAATCGCATTAACATTTTACACATCTTGTATAGAACTGTGCAAGTGGATCTACTTTTTCCAAATCAATTGGCGACAGATCTGAAAAACAACAGTTCTTACCCGTGACTAAATGGAAACAATCAAAAAGTAAGTTGTGTTAACTTTCCATGTTAACCAAATCATTATCATACACCCTTTGTCAATGCATATTTCGGGCCTAACTGGACATACAATATCTCGCTTACCATACATAAGGTGAAGTTTTTGTAGTAATACTTCAAAAACATTGGCATCGATGCGTAAATGATGTTGAAATTGGCTGTTGGTCATGGAGCGTTCAGTCATCGTCGACTGAATCGCTGTCGAAAAATAAACAAGGAGAGTAAGAAATTTCTTTTAAATTGTATTCAAAAGTATGAGTCTCTAGTCAGAGTGGGAAATCTAGTGGTTGTTTATAATAAGTTTTTAGACGTCCCATGTCTTAATGCAATAGTGTCAACAACAGGGGCGGACTTTGGTCTTGTGGCGCCCTAGGCACTAACATATTTGGCGCCCATATAAGGCCAGCAAAAAGAAGATTAATGTTTACGCGTATGATTGAAATTTTTGTGTGCGTGCGTGTGTGCGCGCGCATGTGTGTGTGGATAGATATTTAACGAAGATCTACTTTCAACAATAAAAAAAATCTTACATAATAAATAAATATATTTATATCATATAAATACTCACATAACAAATAAAAACTAATGTATTTATTTAAAAATTAATTTTATTTAAACAAACTTATGTATTACATCTTCGTAATCTAAAGATCTTGTTGATTCTATGTTGAGTACGGCGAGTGCGTTGAGCCTATCCTCATTCATCGTTGAACGCAAATAATTTTTAACACGACGCAGCCATGAGAAACTGCGTTCTCCCGTACAATTCGTAACTGGAACACAAGTACAGATGCGAAGTGCGATATCCACGTTTGGGTACACAGTTTGCAGATCTTCTTCTCGAAACCATTTTAATAATTTCAAACTATTTGCCGATTTTTTGTGGACCGTGGAACAATGTGCCCCGAAATGAATGCATTCATCCGCAAAAGTTTCTTTAAGGTCCGATTGATACGTCTTCTGCAAATTGTTTGCTTTTTCTCGTATTTCATTTGATGTTAAGGATGGTAGGTTAATAAGGAATGCGAATTTATCGTGAAATTGCTGATACGCGTCAATTATTACTAAAAACGAATTAATTCTTAAATCTTCTCGTCCAGTCAAACGTACTTCATTGCTACGAGATTCATCAGGACGTATCTTCCTCTTCTTCTCCCGTTTTGTATCCTTTTCGTACTGTTGCATTACAGAGATGCTCAGTGCCCTCTCTTCGTAATAGTTGAATTCTTCGCGAATCGATGTAATGAAATTAATTAAAGATTCGTAAAGCTGTACAACTGTAAATACATCAATATCTACGGTCTGCAGTTTTTTATTCACTGCATTTATTCTGCTTAAAATTAAACCCCAAAAAACTGTCATAAAAGCTGTTTCTAATCGTTCAAGTTTAAGGCGAATGCCTTTTACGTCACATCTGACGATAGCTTTCTGTTGCTTATTATCCTCGATTAATGTTAATACTTGTATAATGACGTTCCACGATTCGTACAAACTTTGACAAGCATCTGCTCGTACAGACCACCTAGTTATTGATAAACTTTTTAAGGTAGTCGTTTTAAGTTTGTCTTCCCTTAGAGTGTTGTTTACCTGAATCTCATTTTGAAGAATTTCCCAGCGTTGAGTCGAGGAAGAAAAAAAATTGTATATCTCTTGTAGAAGCGCAAAAAATCTACATGACTCTTCACAGCTTTCTGCTGCGGATTCGCCAATCAAATTAAGCGAGTGAGCTGAACAAGGGATATACTCCGCTTGTGGCGATAGTTTTTAATTTGTGCCTGCAGCCCGTTGTAAGCGCCCGACATATTAGCAGCATTGTCGTACGACTGTCCACGACAATCCGTGATATCAATTTCATATTTATTTAATACATCAATTACAGCCTTTTCCATTGACTTTGCTGAGTGGCCGATGTTGGGAATGAATTCCAGAAAGCGTTCAGTCGGTAAACCATCATTAAGTACATATCTGACAACGAAAGTCAGTTGATCTATGTGCGATATGTCTGGCGTAGAATCGACAATAATCGAAAAATATTTGCCTGATTTTAGGTCAGCAATAATGCGACTTTTCACTTTATCCGCCATTAATTCAATAAATTCATTGCAAATAGTTGAAGACAAGTAACTAGTGTGACCACTGCCGGGATTGCCATATCGGGAAATGTGATCGACTAAAAACGGATCAAACTCAGCTATAAGCTCTAAGGTCATTAAATAGTTTCCGTTTTTTACAGATCCGAATACTTCATCGTGTCCTCTAAACGAAAGACCACGTGAAGCCAGGGCTTTTACAGTTGCTACTACGCGTTTTAACACATTCCTCCAGTACTTAACTTGTTCGTCGAATTGAACTACCAATTGATTATCTAAGCGGCCACAAACATTTGCTCTTCGTTTTAAAGTTAGAATTGACATTTTATGACCTGAGGAATTTTCGTGCGATGATACACAACTAGAAGCATTTTTCCAGTCGTTGAACCCTACTTTGCTACCAATTTTAGAATCTCCGTTAAATATAAGACATGGTCCGCAATATACTCTACCAGTACTTGGAGAGTAAACCAGCCACTTACGATGGGTTTTTTCACCATTCAAAAGATTTCGTTTGAACAGTGATTTTGACAAGTAACGTGTCACGCCATCCTCATACGTACGTTTACTGAGAGTAAAATCTCCGTCGTCATTTTGTTTCATACCGTGAATTGCTAAGAAATCCTTAGTTTCATCGTTAATTGTCCATTCAGCAGGATCTCGACTCACATAAACTTGGAGCACAGGTTCATGTTCTTCGATGATAACCACTGGTTGTGAATCTGTACTTGCGCTGCAAGAGACTGCAGGAGTAGAGATGACATCCATCTAGTTAAAAAAATTATGCTTCGGTTAAAATTTAAATAATCTTTGATTATTATTAATGTTAAATAAGGTTATTACCAATAAAAGACATTGAAATTATGGCGTTACCATCCTTAATATACTTAAAAATGAATAAACCGTACAAAAATATTTAAAAAAACATAGTTAAAAAATATTACAAAATTAAAGTTTAAAATTATAAAAAATAATTATTCAATAGTTCTTGTATAATATTTTTTATAACTAATCAATAGTTATCGTATACTTTGAAAAAATAGTATCCAATAGTTTATTTTGAAATGAAATGAACAACAAGAAAACTATTAAAAAAACAATTATAAACTATTTTCTCATTGCATGCGTAAAGTACGTACTTAACGCACGCGACACTCGTCTTCAACTCGGGCCGCAACCCTCACATTCGCAGAAAAAATTGTTCAGCACTTTTATGGAAATATACTATTTATATTTTAAACGTTATAACTCGCGAAAATTGTATGAGATGATCTTATTTTTTTAATACTCTTCTTATACAACTGCTACATTCACTTCGTTATTCACAATTAGAACAGTTCACTCTGAAGTTGTAATTTATATTTTTAACATCGGTTTATACAAAGATGTCTCTAACACGCTAATCCGTGTACATAATCACATATTTCTTGCATGAATTTCAACAAATATGTTTTATATAGTATGAAAATGTAAACTTTCACCATTAACACTCATAATAAAATACTTATCTTTTTTGGGATTTTTTAATGGTGTACTTTAAATTATACAATCTAAACGTTTCGATAACACTTACAGTTATCTTCGTCAGTAGTAATGTTAGTTAAAAATTGTTAAAGATGTAGTAAACAATTTTTTTCAAATTTGACAATTCCATCAGAAAGTACGATTATGCGTATTGTTTGTAAATTTGAAAAATGTAGATGTTTAAAATCTTATAAAGTAGAATTTTGAAAAAAGTGTATTCTGTTCATTTTTAAAAATAGTTGGTTTTTCAATAAGAATTATAATGCTAAAGTTAAACCTTAAACTTTAGTTATACTATCAATGTTAATGTTCTTGTTTGAAGCTCTCGTAAGTTTCTTCTTGGTTCATCTTACGAGTAGTAATCGAACCATGTCATAAATTCGCAATTACAATAAGCTTTGATGTTTGAATTTAATGTTTAAGAGTAAAGTATTTACTTAATAGTTTCAAAGAACACGCGACTTTTCAAGATCATCTTAATTGCTTTGGTTTCGTTAGAAATATTCCAGCTAGATTGAAGGAGACTTAAGTAGTTCATATTTTGTGCCTACATGCAAATATGTAAGTGGCAACATTGGTAAAGTCATGTCTCTCTCTCTCTCTCTCTCTCTCTCACACTCATATAATGCTCATTGGGTATCTTTCTAGCTTAGTATAAGTCAGACCCACAATAATTTTTTTCCATACCTGCATGTTTCGATTTGGCAAACTTGCTAAATTTACTGCTGTCAAACGCGCGAACTGTCAAACGCGTGAAGTTTAAATAGTGGTTAAGTTTTCTGAAATTTTCCAAATTTCTTATTTTTCTTTCCGTAAGAACATTCTACAAAGTAATATAAAACTTAAAAAAAAATCAATGAAATCGGTGAAGTCGTTCTCAAGTTATCGCGTGACAAAGGAAAATAGGCATTCATTTTTATATGTATAAATGTGTACTAAGTTTTGAAATTTTACATATTAAAAATGTTTTAGATGACATGAAAATAAATTATGGATTGCCCATCACTTTATTTGAAGATAATCAAAGTACAAACTATTGCAGAATTTTCCGGAGAAATAGATAGGCAGAGCAGGTCCAGTTTCGTGGCCTCCAAGGTCTCCGGATATCACATTATTAGACTTTTTCGTGTGGGTTTTTTAAAGGAAAGAGTATATGCGACTCCCGTGAACACACAGATTGAACTTATTAATCGCATAAGAAATGCTTCCAATGAGATGATACCATATTTAGTGAATTTAGATCGGTCCATTGTTCGTCGATGTGAGTTGTGCGTTCAGAGCAATGGTTCTCATTTTGAACAATTTCTGTAAATTTGTAGGTGTGTACTTTTAATTAATGTTATTTAATGTTATGCCTTTTATCGAAATAAAATCAGTTGACTGTTGTTAAAGTCAGTGGCGTACCATTTTTTTCCCGCAAAATTGGGTGGACGCACAGACGCCACTGGTATAGGTAGAAATGTTCTGACTACTCCAGAACATGCGCCATAGAGTGTCCCAAATTGCAAGCCCGTATCTCAAACAGTTTATGAATATTACAAAAAATGTTTAAAAAAATTAGAAATTGAACACCCTGTATCTTGGAAACGAAGCGTTTTCGGGCATATGTTAATATGAACTTTTCTACATATTTTTCGTTGTAGCATTAGCCCTTAAAGTTTGGCACGAAAAATGTGGGACACCCTGTATATATACTGTTACATTATTCACAAGAAAAAATATAAAATTTTTTACTAGAAACAATCAAATAATGATGTAATGATTACGAGCGGCGTTCACGACTTGAGTATATCAGTGCATAAAACAACAACGTTTTATGAGGGACTGTATTACAGCTGTTAGATTATACAAATCATTACCTTTATTTATAAAGCAAATATCATCGCCTTCACGTTTCAAACACAACATGCGTAAACATTTAATAGGTAAGGCGTACTATTCCATACAACAATTTATAGCTGATTATATATATATATATATATATATATATATATATATATATATATATATATGGTGCTACCTGTGTAACTAAATTATTACATACGTCTGATGGCCCCAAAATAATTTTGTTGTAGCAATATCTGCAACCGCCGTTCAAACCCTGAAATCCGTTACTGAGAAACCTGGAGCATTCCGTTTGGAATAGGTTCAGCATTGGCACAAAGATAATCTGGACTGTGGTATATGTTTGGGTGGCGTCCGACGCAATTAATATATTGTTTTTAATTTTAGTTAAAATGTATCTAAAGTTATATATATATATTATATATATATATATATATATATATATATATATATATATATCTATATAAATTGTGTTTATACAAACTATTAATTCTATAATTTGTTTTATTTTCATAAAGTATTTAAAACGCCATTCACAAAGCCGCTTTCTGTCAGTCGTCACGTGACCATTTTTCCCCTCCTTTACTAACTCCCATAGATTGTGGTTAGCCATTTATTTTCGCTTAATAGCATCACCTTTGGAAGTATTACGGCTACATCAACACTCCGTCCATAGTATTATAAGGTCTATGTCTGGAACCGATAGATTTCATTCCTGTTCTGGTTCCCGATCAGATCAGGTCGTTAAATTAGAGCTAATTACTCTGTAATTAACTAGTAATTAAATTAAAATTCGATTCTATCGGCTGGTATCAACTTAACGATGCCGCGCCATAGACCGGGCCGAGAGGTCTACGACGACGACGACGGGTGCCTCTGGGTCGACACCGCGGATTTCCAGGGGGACGCCAGCGACACCAACGAGGTATGGTACTGTTACAAGCCGGGTAACCTACCATCAACGAGTACCGCCAGCCCGATACCGTCGCTTCTGTCCCTTCCGTGGAAGGGCGCCAGAAGCGACGCGCCACCAGCCGCCACCGCTCAGAAGAGGAGAAGGCCGAAGAAGACAGCTCCGCCCGCAGAAGACGTCGCCCCGCCAGCCGAGGCAACAACAAGAGCAGCACCGCCGCCGCCGTAGCCGCCGAAGAGAGAAGAAGCGAAGACCCCCGTCCTGGATCCACCAGCCCCGATGACTTCGTGGCGCAGAAGAAGAGGCCGAAGAAGATGACCGTCCGCCCGCCTACGCCGCCACCGACGAGCAACGTGTACCACGCCCTGGAGCAGTACACGGACACCGCCACAGCGATGGAGCAAACCGCCGCAGCAGAGACCAGGGAGAAAGTACCCCCGGTAATCCTTCGTCAGAGGGAGAACTGGGTTGCTTTCTCCCGCGAACTCGACCGGAAGAAGATCGCCTTCACCAGGGCCAAGGCGACCTTCGAGGGAATCCGGATACAGCCTGCTTCACTCCAGGACCGAGACAGGCTGATGAGGTATCTCGATAAGTGTGGTACGCAGTACCACACCTATCAGGCAAGGAGCGAGCGTCTTGCCAAGGTAGTAATACGTGGCGTGCCCGTAGAGCTATCCGAAGCGGATGTAAGCTCCGATTTGACGACGCAAGGGATTAATACAGTTTCTTGTTTTAGGATGAAGCAGCGAGGCCGAGCGATCCCCCTGGTTTTGGTACACCTACCGAGCGAGGAGGACAAGAAGAGGATCCGGGAGGTGAAGCACGTCGCCCGCCTCCGAGTCACCGTCGAGGACCTGAGGCGGAAATCCGACATCGGGCAGTGTCACCGGTGTCAAGGTTTCCGCCACGCACAGCGTTGCTGCAGGGCGGCAGCACGCTGTGTGAAGTGCGCCGGTGATCACCACAGCAGTCAATGCACTTTACCCCGTACCGACCGGGCTAAGTGCGTTAACTGCGGTGGGGACCACCCCGCAAGCTACCGTGGATGCCCGAAGTTCCTCGACCTCCGCAACGGAAGAAGATGGAAGCACCGCAGCGACCGCCGAAGAGGACACCGCCGGCGCCCTCCTCGACTCGGACCGAGTCAGCTACGCCCGTGCGACGGCAGGCAAGGCTGAGAAGGCGGAAGTACCGAGTGGCTCCCGCCGCTCCCGTTACTCCGCCCGATCAATCTGCCTTAGGGTTCGACTCCCTATTGACCTTCCTCGGAGGGCTCAATATGAAGAAGGCCCTACCTGTCATCCGTAAGGTGGCAGAGGCACTCGCTAAGGTGGAATCTGCGACTGACTTGTGGGGGGTTTTCCTCTCACACAGTCAGGAGGTGGCTACCCTTTTAGGGTAAACACACGACGGTCCGGATCGAAGTCTGGCGCCCGAGATAAGTATTTAGTATCGATTTTTTAATTACATAATCTCTGTTCTGTAAATATCGACAGTGTTACACTTTACTAACACATATTTCTTTTTATTCCAGATAAGCAACCTAGCGACAACAGGACAGCCCACACAAGGAAACACCAATCCAAACGCAACACCACACAACACCCGCTTTTTTTTTTTGAACAACCATCAACAACGAACTCAACACCGCCATCAGGCGTTCCAAACACACACGAAAACCAACAATCCACGCACTTCCACGCGCTGAAGAGGAGGAAGACTCCTGAGCAGCGCACCACCAACACATACACGTTTTATATTTAGTATTTTATATTGTATATAGTATTAAGTGTAAAATGTAATATCCATAAATTGTTAAATATCTAAATTCTTTAATAAACGAGTTAAAAAAAAAAAAAAATGGAACCGATAGGCAGGGATTGGAATACCCCTCCGTAAATAAATTTAAATACAATTAATCATATTTAAGCAAAATAAACAAAATTCGAACGAGTCTCACTTGGAACCGGACAACGCCCTTACATAAATAAATTATGCATAGATATGAGAGTGAAATAAGTAGGTATATTTTAGCATTATTATGTAAATGTGTTTTTGTATGCTGTGATTTAAGTACTACAAGTTTTTTGGCATCAATTGTGCACGTGGTAATAGCATTATCCATATAACTTTGCTTCAATGGTGAGTTTTTATGCTTAGCCATGCATACAGGGACCCCGCAAGGCTAAGCAGTGCCCCCGTGCGGGATATTATTTTGGCGCCCTTTATTAATGTACGAAATCCAGTTATAAAAAAGAATATTTTTTTTTATTTTATAATAAAACAACAGAAATTTTTTTTAATTTAATTTTTATTGGAAATAATAATTAATACATTATTAATTAATAACAAAAAAAACAGCTTTAATCCGTCACTTAAAACTACAAATTTTATTAGGTTGAATAGGTGTTTTTCTTGATTTAACGGCAGCAAATTCTTTTATTACTTCATCAAAATCGATTTTGTCAACCATCTCCTGCTCTATAGCTAATATTGCTAGCCCAGATAGTCTCTCTTGATGCATAGTTGATCGAAGAAAATTTTTTATTATTTTTAATTTTGAAAATAACCTCTCCCCAGAAGCCACAGATACTGGTAAAGTTAAGAGTATTCTTAAGGAAATTGTAACATTTGGCAGAGATGAGGTTAAATTGTGTTCAAATATATTGCAATATATCCAGAGGATTTGAAGAATGAGGAATTGAAAATAACTGTAAAGCTTTAATCTAATTAAACAAAACATCTGCTTCAATATCAGCCTCCATCTTTATCGCATCAGTAAGCTTCTGTTGTAGAGCTTGGCAGTTCTTTAGGAGATCATCGTCACATAATGTGAAGATATTACTAAAAAAACCAAAAACATTGTCATAATTAGAGATCATATCAAATTTACTATTTAAAGAACTTGGTACTTGATCAATTATTCTTAAAAAAAAATTAACTTTAAACGCGGTTTTGGCATTTTGAGGTGCTTTATGCCTATGTCTAGTAGTATTGATGGCGGGAAAATCTTGCTCTACCTCAAGATCCGCGGCTAATTTTGCCGCTTGAGCAATTATTTCCTCAAAGAAATTATCATTTCTATAATTTTTGAAATGATCGACTAAATTCTTTAAATGGTTTTGACATACTTTAATGTCAATTGTTACACTTTGCATCATTTTGCTTACAATATTAATCTGAATTAAAACATCATACCAAATAATTACACTACAAATAAATTTAAATGATTGGATATTTAATAGTAAAGAACTTGCTTTATGCCTACTTTCTATGTTAAAAGTATCGTTATCCGCTATTTCTAGAACACTCTCACAAATATTAATTAAATGAAATTTTAATGGCTTTATAGCATCTACCCTACTTGACCATCTAGTATCACTTAGGGGTTTTAGATTTAATTCAGGAACATTTTTTTTAATAATATCCCATCTTTTTGTGGAGGAAGAGAAAAAAACGTAGAGTTCTTGTATTATATTAAAAAAGTTTACTGTTTCATTTGATACTTTAGCAGCATCATTTACTGCTAAATTTAAGCTATGTGCAGCGCATGGCACAAAAAAAGCTCGAGGATTATCGTCCAGTATACGTTTTTGTAAGCCAATATGCTTTCCACGGATATTGGCACCGTTATCATACCCTTGACCTCTCATGTCTTTAATATCTAAATTTAAATTTCGTAAAAGTTCAACTACAAAATTAAATAGTCCTTCTCCTGTAGAATCGAATATTGGGCTAAAAGCTAAAAAACTCTCTTGTATTTGAACTTTTGTACAATCATGATTTAACACCACATAACGCAAAACAAGGCTTACTTGTTCTGTGTGACGTGTATCTGGCGTACAGTCCATAATTATTGAATAATATTTGGAACTGCGTACCATATTTTTTACTTTAGAAGACGTTAATTCTACAATTTCGTTTTGAATTTGATAGCCTAAATAATGAGTTTTTTTAAAGAATTTTCCTGGGAGTTTTGCACTCTACTAAGATGTTCTTTCATCACAGGGTCAAATGAGGAAATCATCTCCACAGCCTTAAGAAAATTTCCGTTATCATGTTGAAAAAGTATTTTAGAAGAACTCTGAAATGCTAGACATTGTCGGGACAAAAATTTTACGACTGCAACAATTCTTTCCAGAACATCATGCCAATATTTTTATTTCCGTTTCTAAAACCAGTAAATGATGATCGTTTACAGTACATTTTTTTCAAACTCATCCATGTATTCATATGAACATTATGTACAATTGATGTTTCATGTCTTTTTATAGCCAACGATAAGTGTTGCCAATCAGAAATACCATTTGAATCAGAAAAAGTATTGATAGTTTTACCGAAAACCTTACAACAAAAGCAAAATATAAAGTTTTTTGAAACTGAATAAATAAGCCAAATTCTCTCTGTTGTTTCACCATTCTCCAGTTTTCTGACAAAGTACGTACTTGAAAATTTTCTTTTGTCTTGATTTGTAGGAAATTTATAATTGCGTCCTATCAAAGGAGGTCCTCGCTCAACCAACCTTCTGACTTCCTCGTTGTTAATGGTTTTAGGCCACAGACCAGGATCCTCTGATAGAAGAATGGTACTTGTCGTCTCAGTGCCCATTTCAGTCAAGGCTTCGGTTTCAGCTTCACTTGTAGCCTCTATTGTTGAGCCGGTGGGTTCGAGCGATTCTACGTTTTCACTGAGAGTTGATGTACTCGTAGATGGTTCAAGTACAGGAACAGGCGAAGCAGCGACCGCTTCAGAACATTGACTCTAAAGCTTCTGTTTCTGCATTGGAAACTGGAGTTTTCGCCAAGAAATCTTTCATTTTGCCAGCCATCTTCTCCCTTTCTTGGGCTCTAACTTTTTTTTGCTCCCGAAATTTTGCGCCAGAAGGTCGTTTTCTCTTCTGTGGTTCCTAGAATTAAGCAAGTGAAGCTAATATAAGCTAATATGCAAGATCAATATAAAATGTATTAAGATGTACTAGGCTCAGAAAACATTTAAAAAGAAACGTGGTGAGATCGTTGGATGATAGACGAATAAAATATTTTGACAGTTTTGGCACTACCGGCTATACCGGAAGGAGATGTCATCTTCGGTAATTTGAATGAAACACCCTGTATATTATTACCTATTAAGGTAACGCGTAAAAGTCTAATTACCTAGATTTTTGTATATTTAATATCCTATACCTATTTTAAATGGTTTTTAAGAAATTTTAATTTTTATTTCAGAAATTACATTTGCATTTTTTCCTATAAACAAGATATTTATTATTTAATTTGAATTTTTATGGGCAATGACTTGGCATAACAAACTTTGTATAATATTTGATTTAAATTTTAATAGTTAAAAGCTATATTATTTGAAATAATGAAAATTAAAATATCCCAAAAGCCATTAAATCTTAAGAAATTATCCTCGAGTTTTACGTAGAATCTAACTATGTAACTATTGTATAATAATATAAAGGGTGACTATTTACATTGACAAAATTTTTAAAATAAACTTTGATATGCCTTAAAAAACTAATTTTGGATTTTATTACTTTATTAGAATATGTCCAATTATTTATATTATTTTTTGTATGATATAATACTTACCATTTCATCCTTAATTTAATTTCCACACCAAACACAATAACAAAAAATATAAAACACTTGATCGAATCGAATATTTTCTTTCTACCACCTTAACACACGTCTAATTTATAATTTATCTTCCGTTTTCTTGTATGAATATCAAGAACGGATTAACTAACGCCTTTCGTTGTTTTAATTTATACCCCGTGAACCTTTTGAGTCCGAACTGGAAAAATGCAAGTCTGGACAAGTTTTCACGTTTATGGACAAGCTTGGCGATTTACGAATACTGCGTAATATTCGGATTTGGTTTAAAAAAATACAATTCTTTATTTACAAAAAAAAAGTTAAATATTAACAAAAATTTAAACTAAGGGTTGTTAATTTAGTGTTTAATTGTTAATAAAGATTTTATTTAATATCGTTCGACCTATATAGTTGTTTATTGTTCGTTTTTAATCTTGCAATAGCTTTTTGAACTACTTCTACTCAACCGAGTCTTACAAAATTTTCTGCACATATTTTAGGTTTCCGTGAAAATATTATATTATCATATTTTATGTTTAACCCCACAGTATCAACCCCTGAACGAGGGTGAGAGCTGCCCTTAAAAATTTTAAATTAGAAGGAGATCAAGTGATACCTCGTTTTAAAGGTCTTTTTATCCTGAATTTAATGTTGCAGTCTTAGAGTAGAGGTAATTCTAGTCAAGTGAAAAACTAAGAACCAAAGAATAGAAAGTATAGGTAAAAATATTTCTGAGATATCCTGACCTCTGGAACATTTAACAATTAAAAATGAAAACGTGGGGGCGCAAGTTCGCTAAAAAAATATTTTAACCTACATCCCACATTTTAAATTAATTGTTAATTTTTAAAGAGGTTAGAATCTTTCGAAAGTCTCATAATGTGTCCTAATAATTATTTTCCCGTTTATAGTGCACCAGATTTTATTTAAAGTAGTAGTTTAACTTAAAAATATTTATTTATGTATATTATATACAAATATTGATAAAACTATTAATTTCATCTCTAAGTGTTTAATAAAACCTTAAATTAAAACTGGGTGAATAAAAACAAGTGAACGCTTTTACCCGTCAATCCGAAAGTTAATACTTGTTAATCTTTAACAAACTATGGACAAAATTAATTTGAAAACAAATTATACTGTTGGACTCTACATAAAGAAAGCTATCGATTTCAATTTTAAGAAATAGTAAACCCTTTTTAATTACTACAGGAAAACGGTTTATATGGCCCACTCGTGTGACAGCGCACGGACATGTTTATTGCAAAATTTGGCTTTTATGGACAAAATTAATTTGAAAACAAATTGTACTCTTGGAATACACATAAAAAAAGTTATCGATATCAATTTTGAGAAATAGTAAACCATTTTTAATCACTTCAGAAAAACGGTTTATATGGTCCATACGTGTGACAGCGCACGGACATACTTATTGCAAAATTTAGCTTTTATGGACAAAATTAATTTGAAAACAAATTATACTGTTGGACTCTACATAAAGAAAGCTATCGATTTCAATTTTAAGAAATAGTAAACCCTTTTTAATTACTACAGAAAAACGGTTTATATGGCCCACTCGTGTGACAGCGCACGGACATGTTTATTGCAAAATTTGGCTTTTATGGACAAAATTAATTTGAATACAAATTGTACTCTTGGAATACACATAAAAAAAGTTATCGATATCAATTTTGAGAAATAGTAAACCATTTTTAATCACTTCAGAAAAACGGTTTATATGGTCCATACGTGTGACAGCGCACGGACATAATTATTGCAAAATTTAGCTTTTATGGACAAAATTAATTTGAAAACAAATTATACTGTTGGACTCTACATAAAGAAAGCTATCGATTTCAATTTTAAGAAATAGTAAACCCTTTTTAATTACTACAGAAAAACGGTTTATATGGCCCACTCGTGTGACAGCGCACGGACATGTTTATTGCAAAATTTGGCTTTTATGGACTAAATTAATTTGAAAACAAATTGTACTCTTGGAATACACAGTATTTGCTTGAAACTTGACAAGTAAAGGCATTTATTTATTTTTATTACACAGTTCGACGACAACCATAGCGAAGTGAATACGAGCAGCAGTAGAACGGTCACTGGAAACACACCGACCTCAAAGCGGCAAGCCAAGCGACCTAAGTTTCCGAGAACTAAAACCCGAGCGAGCAGTTGAGAACCGAAAGGCGGCAAACAGCAAAACTAGTTAAATATTTGAATTGTTTAATTCTCTCTCTATTTTTATTCACCCTGCGCATTATTATTTTTTTAAAATTTTTTTTTATATTTTTTTTCTGGATTTAAAAAATTTTTTTTTGCCAAACCTTCAGTTTGGCGCCCCTTTGGGGTGGCGCCCGCGTGCATTGCACGCGTTGCACGCCCGGTTACGGGTGGCCTGATACTCTCTTCTACCGTTCCTATGGTGCTGCTCATACGCATCGTACCTTCTTAAAAACTACAGTAGCGATGTCATGTCCCGTATGTCTTGCAATATAATATTTTTTGCTACGTTATTCTTCTTGTTCATTCATGCAAGGTGTAAAGTATCGCGCTATTTGATATTTTCGCATGATATATATTTCTCTCGTTGTTCCTTGATTTTTGTCGTACTTTGCCCTAGAAAACTCTTCTCTGATAACATTCTGTTGTACGTCACTCCAATATTGTTTTATGAATAGATCCTTAAATTATTCGTACTCTGTGCATTTCCCTTTAACATTTTTCTTATCATCCGCATTTTACGTTTGTTGTTCTTGATTTCTGCGAAATACTCTTCAATATTCTTTATAAATAACATTGGTGACTCATATTTTTTTCCTTCGAATTTGTATGGTAGCTCCTGTCCATACACGCACTATTCTCAGCTTACTTGTAACATTCTCCCTGGCTCTCTCTCTTTTAACTCTTCTAAATCATGGTCGTGTATCTTTAATTTTTCACATATCTCTCCCATTTCCTTCTTACTGTCTGATTTATTTATTTTTATTTGGAAACACATCTGTTCGTTTATTTCTTGTTCATTTCCTATTCTATTATTTAAATCACGAGATGCTTCTTCCCTCAACTTACTTTCTATCCTTACACTCTTGTCCAATTTCATTAATTTCTCATCAACTTCTTCTTTGTTTTCTATTATCGTTCCCCATAATTTCTCATTTTCCCTATTCATATCACGGGTTAGTTCTTCCTTTGTCTCCTCCATTTTATCAACTAATCTTTCCTTATCATTTTCCCACTTACTCATTTGCCTATTTATGCTTTCTTCCAAACCTCTCATATCTTCTTTCCTGTTCTCTTCTGCTTTACGCATATCCTCTTTCCTGTTTTCCTCTGCTTCCCGCATGTCTACTTTTCTATTTTCTTCGAGTTTGTTGAATTTTATTTCCATTTTCTCTTCTGCTTTACGCATGCCATCTCTCCTGTTTTCTTCTGCTTTTATTATATTGTTGTTCATTTGTTGGCACATTGCTATTATCATCTCAGTATCGAACCCTTTATTTTCTTTAACCTGACTTCCTTCTTCTTCCTGTTGTCCTCCTTGACCCTTTTCAATTTTATCCTGGTCTATTTTTTCTTCTTTGTTAATTTCTTCTTCTTGTTTTCCTAAATTTACTATTCTAGGCCCGTAAATCGTACCTGACCGTATCAACCTTTTATCTTGCATATAAAAATCTAATCTAAGCTATTCATCCTTCCTAAACTTAAATGTACTCACCCTAAATATAATAAACAACAAAATAAACAACAAAAATACACAAAAAAAAACTAACTTCAAATTCGCTAAAACCTTATTGAATTTCCAACAAATTAGGCCCTCACGTTGCTGCACCAAATTAATTGTGGCGGTTAGATTGTTAAAAATTATTATTATTCTAAATATTTAAACTTTAAATTAAACTTAAACTTCGGGGATATAGGGTTCTTTATTGTGATAATATTAACAAAAAGTATCTCTAATGCGCCGAACTAGATCAAAATCTCTTTTGGGGATAGGGTTCAGTTGTATTAAACACTGATAGTTGGCAAAATAAATTAAATCTGGGAATATTCGTGTAAATGATCAAATTGTATTTTATAATAAACCGTTACAATATGAAACCAACTTTGTTGAAATCTGCACAAAATACGCATGCGTTGCGCACTTAATACTGAAATAAATGTAGCCTGTCAAAAATTTCTGCAATTTATCTAAATTATTGAGCACAATTTTAATTTTGTTTGAGGTAAACTTATTAATTTTAATATAACGCTAAATCATTTACTTTTCAGATATTGACATGTGAATTCGTACAAACATTTATACATTATTTCAAAAAAATAAATACAGGACATCAAAAAAAATCAATGCAAAAGGGTTATGAAAGCGAAATACAACTCACATGTGTTGCTGCAAATTCCAAATAATGTTCATTTCGGGTTGGTCCACATTAAACATTGGACGTAGACTTCCTTCCATAAATCGGTGATACTGCCTTGCTGTCCCAAATATGCTGCTTAACATTCCATTATTTCATCCAAATCAAATAACTGTTGGCTGTTCTTCAGGTGGTAAATACGATGTACTTACAAAGCTCAAATACTTATAAGCAAGCACTTTATTTTATTTGTGTTATTTTTAAAATGTCGTATTATTTATTTAATAATTTCTCGGATTTAATTTTGTATTTTAAGTTCATATACATTTTGTATTCACTTGCACCTTTATTTTAGATTCCATTATGAAGTGAAAATTTATTTTATGACCTTAATCACTGTCAACAAAATAAAAATCGAATCCAAGATAATTTTTTTTTATTGCTTAGTAAATTAACAATCAGAACTAATTATAAATTATAATAAATAAGTGTTCTATGAGTTAATATGATGACGTTATTAACATGAGGGGGAATCCATCCATCGATGTTATCCCGTTACAATGGAGCTAACCTCCTTTTAGATCGTTGGGCCATTTTTTCGTTTTTAGTCTTCTTGGTGGAGGATCTTGATGTAGATTTGCTGCAAGAATGTTTGGGTGGGCTTGTAGTCGTAGAAAGTGTTTATTACTTCGTTTAGTTATCTCTTCTTCTATTGTTGCAATATCTAAGTCGGTGTGTAGTGTTAGATTGCTGACATACCACGGTGCAGTAGCAAGCATTCTTAAGGTTTTTGATTGCATCCTTTGAATGATGTTAACATTGGATTTGCAAGAGCAGCCCCAAAGTTCAATGGCATAGGTCCATATGGGCTTAATTATTACTTTATAAAGTAGGATTTTATTTTCAAGAGCGAGGCAGGACTTCCTGCCTAGCGACCAGTACATTTTTTTAATACGCAGATCAATCTCTTTCCTTTTTTTTAAGATGTGTGTCTTCCATGTGAGTCGTTTGTCTAGATGAAGTCCTAGGTAGCGGGCTTCATCTGCTCGTGGGACAATTATGTTGTTTAGATACACTGGTGGACAGTCACTGTGATTTAGAGTGAAGTTAACGTAGGTACTTTTAGTTTCGTTAACTTTTATTCGCCATTTGTTTAGCCAGGTTTGTAGGATAGATAAGTGGTTTTGTAAGTTGAAGGATGCAGTGTGAGGATTAACATGACTAGTAAGAAGGACAGTGTCATCAGCAAATGTGCTTATGTATGTATCGTCTGTTGTAGGGACATCTGAGGTATATAGTATATATAGTAATGGTCCAAGGACACTTCCTTGAGGCACTCCAGAGTTGATTGGTTGGAGGTCAGAATACTGTTGACCATATTTTATTTGGAAATAACGATCTGTCAAGTAAGATCTAAATAAGAGGTAGTACTCACTTGGCATGAGCTTTTTAATCTTGTGTAGGAGACCAGCATGCCACACTTTATCAAACGCCTGTTTAATATCTATAAATACTGCAGGACAGTGAGATTTGGATTCTAGAGCTGCATTGATAATGTTAACAACTCTATGGCATTGTTGTACCGTAGAATGATGTCTCCTAAATCCAAACTGGTGATCTGGTATGCAGTTTTCAACTAAGTCACTATCATATAGTCTTCTGATCATGAGCTTTTCCAAGAGTTTAGACAGGAGGGCAATAAACTTATTGGACGGTAAGATCCAACATCTTCAGCGGGTTTGCCAGGCTTTAGTATTAGGATAATTTGTGCAAATTTTAGCGATGGCGGCCAGTACTGAAGACGTAAAATAGAGTTGAACAAATTTCGTAGAAACAGTATACTGCTACTGGGCAATTCAGTGAGCACCTTAGCTGTAATTAGGTCATACCCCGGGGCTTTCTTATTGTTTAGGTGTTGAATTTCGTCAAGCACTTCAGTATACGTAAAACTCTTGATGGGTAGAGACATTTGTAGCGGGACCTGGAGGGAGGCTTGGATTTCGTCATCAGGTACATTAGAGTGAGGAGTGAAAACTTCAGCAAAGTGTTGGGCAAAAAGATCCGCCTTTTCTTGGTCTGTTCTGGCCCATTCATTGTTTGGTTTTCTTAGTGGTGGATTTACAACCTGTGGTCTTTTATTTGCTTTGGAGACTTTCCAGATACTGTTGTCTGCACGAGATAGTGAAGTTAAATAGTGTTGAAAGGTTTCTTGCTTCAACTTTTTTATTTTGTTCTTTATGGTGTTAGCCAGCCTATTGCATATTGTTTTATCAGCTGGGTTGCGCGTTCTGTGTCATTTCGATCTTGCCCTCCTCTTCTGTCGTATGAGCTCAAGTATTTCATTAGGAATATTACCATCTTCACTTACCTCATTTGTAATTTTAGGTGTTGAGTGCCATGCTGCTTTTTGTACCGTTGTAATGATGTGGTCAGCGGCCTTTTCTAGTTCGAGGGGGGTTTGAAGGCTTATATTGGCTTGTAAATTATCATGCAGAAAACTTCTATATGCTTCCCAGTCAGTTTTATTATTATATAGTGATGGTTTAGGTTGCCTTTTAATAATTGTAGTGCTTGTTGTAGCAATAACAGGAGTGTGATCAGATGATAGGTCAGCGCTGCTAACTATGTTCGTATAGTTAGAAGAAATCCCATGTGTGACAAAGAAGTCAAGTAAATCAGGTACTTTATGCAAGTCCGTGGGCCAGTACGTAGGCTCCCCAGTGGATAAATAACCATAGTTTTTTTCACGCATAAGATCGTATAAAGCTCGACCTCTGGTAGTAATTAGTCGTGAACCCCAGTAAGTATGTTTGCAATTGTAGTCTCCGCCGCATATAAAATTGCTGCCAAGAGACTGAAAGAATGGTTTGAGGTCGTTTTTGGTAAGTCTATGCCTAGGTGGGCAATAAACAACTGAAATTACAATCGGATTTGGTAATTTATACACTTGAATAGTAGTTGCTTGTAGAAATGGTTCATGATACCTTTCTAATTCATGATGAGCAATTGAGCTTTTTATTAAGATAGCTGTACCTCCGTGCGCTGTACCATCCGGATGTTCTGTGTGATAGCAAGTATAGTGAGGTATCCTTAGAAAGGATCTATTTGTAAAATGTGTTTCCGATATAAGAAATATATCTATATTGTTTAATTTTAAGAATATCTCGATTTCGTGTATTTTGACAGAATGCCGTTGGCATTCCATAAGGATATACGTAGAGATTTAGCCATTATCGAACAAGTTTGCTTATAACTGTGGACAACATGTTTATTACCATGTTATTTTGTTGCATCAGTTGAGAAAACATGACTTTGAACTCTTCTAGGAATTTGTGTAGCGTTACATCCTGATTTTGCGCTTGATTTATATCTCCCTGTACGGCCTGACTATATGTATGTGGATTATGTAGCGTACGTAAAGTTGTTTTGTTATGGTTCAAGTGCGGTATCATATTTAAGTTAGTAGAGCGATTTTGGGAGGATAAGTTTGATCTCAGCTTGTTTTGCAATTCTTTATGTATCGTACATCCTCGATAATTAGCTGGGTGATCACCACCGCATAGAGCACACTTGGCAGGGGATTCCTTTGTCTTCTTACAAGTTCTGTAATCATGTGAGCCACCGCATTTTACACATACGAATGGGCGATTACAGTAGCTTTTGGTGTGATTGTACTGTTGACACCTCGTGCACTGCGCAATTGTTGTGTTTTTATGAGGAGGTTCAACCTTTATGACTTGATTTTGTAGAAATCTAAGATTGTAAATGTCTTTATTGTTGGTCGCAGGTTCTAAGTCCACAAAAAACATTGGTAATGGAGTTTTTCTATTCTGTGCTTAATGTTCATTATGGATCTCACTTTAAAGCCTTTTTTTCTAAGGATTCAGCAATTTCTTTTGTGGGAACAGAGTGATGTAAATTGCGAATGACAACTCGGTATGCTTTATCTTCCTTCAGCTGGTATGTGTGATATATTATATTAGAATCTTTCATAAATTTGATCAGTTTACGATATGTGTCAGCGGTGCCAGCAGATATCTTAATGGCATTATCAGCCATTGCTTTAGTTTTGTATTGTTCTATTTCAGCAACATTTGTTAGAGCTTTTATCATTTTATTAAAATCCGTGACGCCATGTACAAATATTGGCGGCGGTTTAGGTATCTGAGTTTGTTGTGTAGTTGTTGTATTATCGGCCACCGCGTCGTCATTAAGATTTGAGAGGGCAGAGAAATAGTTTTGTTTCGTGACATGTGTCGTCCTTAACGTTGTTGGTTGTTTAGTTAATCTCTTCCTTTTTTTATTTTGCACACACTGCCATTCATTCTTTGAAGCTGCAGCTAGTGGTTCAACGTCACTTTCAGAATCAGTCATATTTATACTATTTATTGAGTTATTTCCAGATAGGTTATTGTTGGGTACGTTGTTTATTTGCATTGATAACATATTATTGGGTGTTTGCGAATACATCCGCGGTATCGTGTTTGGGATTTGTATATTAGGTATGTTTTGTTGGCTATTAGGAAAATTATTAGCAGTAGAAGACAAAGGCATTACCTGGCTTTGCATTGGTGGGAATACAGTAGGCAGCGGAGGCCACTGTTGAGATGACTGCATTGGTTGTCGATGATAATTACTACTGTTGAAGGCAATGTTTATAATTTGTGAATTGTCCGCTTATATATATATATTAATAGATATATACAATAAAATTATTATTTGTGTATTGATAATAAATTATTGTTGACCCTAAGGCCAGCGATAACCGCGTTACACTCACTTATCACTACGAGCTCGGCACACGTCCTTGCTGCATGAAAGTAAAACGCGGACTATCCAAGATAATTGAAGAATTTATTAACATACAAAAAAATTGCATATCACCCGATATTTACATACGATCTTGAAACACGAAACAATTACAATTTTATCGAACAATTATGATCGGTAACCTTATTTTTAACTTTAGTTATAGGTTAAAACAGTTGTTTCTGATTTCTGCACTGTACGTCGATCGCGTTTCAATTCCGATAATGTTTACGAGAATTGTTACTTACATGTTAACACAAATAACACTAACACTATGACTTGCTAGTCAATAAAATTTTAAAAAGCAAGAGCGTGAGAAATTAGGAGCAATTCGTTTTATACATTTCTCCTAGATACCAAATTTTCGATTTTTTTCTACATTACACACGAAAGATTCTAGCTTCTGATTGGTCTAAACAAAATTATGCTATATCTTTTTTAATATAATTCGGATTTGATTTTTAATTACAGATTTGGAATCAGGGCAAAATTCCGCATAAAAAGACATCTCACAAGCCCTATTTTGCTTCGATAAATTTCAATCTGACAACTTATAATCTAAATTTATTAATATCAAAAAAATCTTACATCCTACATCTAAACTAATTACATATTCAAATTCCACATAAAAACTGTATCAGAATAAATTTATTTCAACCCATTTTATTTAAATTTTATAAAACTTTTACATTCTCATTTAAAATTTAGGTAGTTAACCTAACTTTTCTAATTTTATGTTTATATTACATATTTATAGTTAAATTCCTTATTGAAATGAGGGAAACTTACTATTAAATGTTTTTATAATTTATTTTAAACTTATCTTACCCTATAAAAACTATAATTTTGTGAAATTCTTACAAATAATACTTAACCTAACTTACTATAAATTTACCTTTAATTTGTATAATAACTGTCTATACTACTTAAAATATTCATAAAATGTCTTCTTATATCTGTCTCTAACACCAATACTGTTCACTTGTACTCCATAGTTCTTAATTTTGTCATTTCACATTTTCACATTGTTTAACTATTTTGTCATTTTTGTATAGAGTACCTAATACTATACATTCTACATATTATAATTATCATATTCCGTGTGATCAATATCTGATATGTGTTCAAAATGCTACAATTCATTGAATAAAATGCGAAATTACATAAATATGTTACACGAAACAAATCGTACCCATTAATATTAATCATGTTGACCTTTCTCACATGCTACTGGTATAGATCAATGCTTTTATGAAAATAACAACCATGTGCAAACCCCACAAAGCCTGTTTTATCACATCAAAACCATAATTTTGCACTCGTAACTATTTTTTCATTGAAAACGAACTGTATGCTTCCACAAATTTATCTAACTTGCCTACTATATAGAAATTCAAACTCAATGAACTCTAGCCCCTTTATTGTTCCTACTTTTAATCATCTCAATATATATATATATATATATATATATATATATATATATATATCATGCAAAGTTGATCTAAACACGTTACACACACATTACTGTTTTATCAGACGCCTCCGCAACAGATTTGTAGTCTACCTCCGTCAACACTTTTTGAATAGCGATTTTCTTAACACCTTTCGCTTTCTTAACCACTTGATCATCAACAAGCTTTAGACATTACGATTTTGATCCTGCTCCATAAAAATATTGAATAGCTTCCCTGCATACTCATCTTTCATTCTTCCGACGACAGATGTATTCGTTGTAATACCATGCAGACCGTTTTGATAGTTGGATGTGTCATAATCATCAACATTATTCCGCATATGCTCATACACATCATCAGTTGTTATCTCGACAATTAAAGAATCTTGTCTGTATAGAGCAACCGTTACATTGTTACCGTAATGACTGCGCAAGATATCTTAAAAAAATCGATACATTATAATTTAGGAAAGATCTAAAATACTAAATCCAACATATACGGGTTTGTCATAAGTAACGACCTGTTTGGACAATTCCACTGCAAATAATTTATTAAATTGAATAAAATTCTTAAATTGCGGTTTTACGACGTCCGTTATTTACCCAAAGTGTTAATAACTTTATTACTATTCTTTTGTCGACATTCTCCATTGATTTACCAAATACACCATTGTTCATGCATTTAAAGATATCCTTTTCGAATTTGCTCTTGACTTGATTTCGAAGAGCTGTATAACGTCTTTGTATGGTACTAGCTAAGGGCTTTGACGAAACCGTAAAACTATGAATGCGAGTAACAATTTACCCATGCTGTATACATTGTTTTAAATACCAGTAATGTATAACATAGTTGGTCTTATCACACAAGTTAGGAATTAATTTTTCCTCCTTGGAATGTGGTGCGCATATCATTTCGGGACAAAAAGGATAATCACTGTGATCATCATCCGGGTGATGCGGATAGTGTATATCAACCTCTAGTACAAACCCGAAATTGTCATCATTATTAATCATTAATACATCGAAGTGCCTAATTTCCTCTTCAGTTAACCACATAAACCCATCATGAGGGAGATATTGCCGCATACTCCATCCGTAAAAATTCGTAGCATCTAAATACTGTAAAAAGACTTTAGAACGACTAGGGTCATAATTAGGGACAAACTCGTTGTTAGCAATACTTCTTCGCTTAACACAAGTACTCACTCCACCACGAACACCTTTTTTAAAAAAGTGGTACATATCCATATCAGTCAATAATTCCAACTCTACTTTACTACATTTCAACATGGCATCCCACGCCAATCCAGGTATTGTAACATACCGCGCAGGTTCTAATCCATACACGTCTATACATAACCGCCTAAAGTTTTCGAACACGTCAGTCAACAGCAACACATCTGATTTTAAATATATATCAGCATAATCCCCTAGTGTATTACACTTAAAGTGATCCCACACCAGTAGGGCGCGACAGTATTCTTCATCGGATATATTTTCATCACAGTGACATCAAATTTACTAAAATTGTCTACGTATGCGTAGAGGAATTACATTTCTTTCTAACTAAGTTAAAGTCATAATCATTACCAAAATATTTTCTTAACTCTCTACATTGATCATCTGATAAATTGTGAGATAGAGTATCTAAGGATGCAGCCATGAACCTACAACTATCAACGAATCGCAAATTTTTTTTTCCCAAGGCCACGACCGTTGATAAATTCGTCTACATAAATATGCTTACCGAACGTTACATATTGTTCACTATTAACAGGGAGTACGGTAATTTCTTCAGTTTCACTCGCTAATTGTTTAATGAACTGGTGCACATCATAACCACTGAGATTATGGAAAAAAACTGGGATAAATGTAGGTAATTGGTAGTTAAATTGCAATTTGAATGTGCCGCACCACGATATATACCAGTCACATGACAGTGAT
The DNA here is from genome assembly GCA_036346205.1 of Vesta saturnalis. Taxonomy (NCBI): domain Eukaryota; kingdom Metazoa; phylum Arthropoda; class Insecta; order Coleoptera; family Lampyridae; genus Vesta; species Vesta saturnalis. The sequence continues at coordinate 3,115,875 of JARFJB010002108.1, read as the reverse complement.
CTCGTACTTTGGAATTTGTAACATCATCCGTAAAAAGCTTGTCGCATATATAACAATTACGACTTTGCTGTATCACCAGTTGTTTATCAGTTAGTGGTAACATTGGAACAACAGTTTTGAAATACTCAATATATATCCGTTTCACATCACTCTCGAGTCGTGTAATAAATGCCTATGCGGCATTAACCACCCCTATAATGTTCTAATTTAGACCAAGCATCGTTTACACCACACTTAATATAATAACTGAAGAGTATGGTTCATGTTTACACGTTTTTATCGTGAACGGTTGTTCGGGATCGGGTTCAGCCGTATTTACCGGTATTAATAGAGCTTCAAAATCTGCATATATTACGAATGGTAGAAACATCTGTTTCGGATAGTTCCGAAACGCAAGTATATTTTCCGCATAGAATTTTCCGGTTCTGTCTTTTCTTTGCATTACGCTAGGTAATTTAGTGTATACGAAATTACAGTCATGAGAGACGTGTCGAGTTAATTGCCCCTGCATTCTGAAGTAATGAATACATGAATCACAAAAATATTTTGCCCCATCTCGTTTGGTTATTTGGTTGCTAAGTAAAAAATTTTTATCAATGCATAATGCTAATTATCCGCTTGGTTACTGACTGACGAATGGTAATAAATTAACGTGAATAGGTTGTTTAGTTCTGGTATAGTAGAGAGGGCCCACTACCTCAGGAATACGCTGACCATCACGATACGTATCATCCAGTCCATAAACATTGGATGAAGATATTATTGTTAGACTCAAACGTTGAGGTGTTAGTCAGCTTAACAGCAAATTCTACACCATTCCAGTTGAATAACGTCCTGAAGTCAGGGTAAGAAGTCGTCCGTTGTGGTAACCCCTTCGGTGTTACTAATGCTGATACAATAGCCCACGCAAAACAGCAATTATCACTATTCTTCACATTCACTATGGCGTGTTTATGCGCAATTTCAGCTGGAACATTTATATAGGATGAACTCGTAGTGGGAGAAAATTTCAACATGTTTACCTCTAAATATACGAAACTCACCAGCGACCACCTTACAAAACAACATATACAGAGTTCGGCAGTTAACACTAAATATTGATTGAACGAAACACAATACATTTTTTATTCTTATCATAAATTGATCTACATACCTTTGGATTTTATATGTCAGTAGTGACAGTTAAAAAATTGATCGCTGGACTTTGCAATCAAAATTTTTGTTGTCGAAAAATTTGCAAATTTGCATTCAATCACTGCAGTACAACGTGCGTTTCGTGCGGAATTTGGAGACAGAGGCAGAAGGAATACACCATCTCGGCTGACCATTCGCAGATGGATCAGGAAATGGCAAGATGAAGGGTCCGTTCGCAACAAAAAGGAATGGATCGCAGAAGATCTGTCAGAAATGCAGAAAATATTGAACGGGTGAGAAATGCATTTGAGAACAGTCCTAAACGTTCCGCAAAAAGGCATTCCTTAACTCTCAATATTTCTGAAAGAAGTCTTCGAAGAATTTTGCACTTGGATCTAAATTTCCATCCATACAAAATGCAAATTGTTCAAGAACTGAATGCACGTCACAAAGAAAATAGACTGCAATGTTGTCAGAATATTCTCAACGCCATTGAAATCAATCCTGATTTCTCAAATCAGCTTCTAATGTCTGACAAAGTCATTTTTTATCAGGATTTGTCAATAATCAGAATTATCACTCTTGGTCTGACAGAAAACCTAGGGAAGTTCATGAAAAACCACTGCACAGTCCAAAAGTAACTGTTTAGTGTGCTGTTGGATCAATGGGAGTCATCGGACCTTACTTCTTTGAAGATGTTAATGGTCGATCTGTAACGGTAAATTCAGAGGGTCATGTTGAGATGTTCATAAATTTTCTGCAACCAGAGCTACATCAGCGAGGAATCTAGTATGTTTTTTTCCAGCAACACGGAGCCACCGCTCATACCGCCCACCGATCGTTAGAAACTTTAGGTAACATGTTCCCTGGACGTTTGATTTCATGTTTCGGCAATATTCCCTGGCCAGCGTGCAGTCCTAACCTGACAGCTACAGATAATTTTCTCTGGGGGTGTCTTAAAGAAAGAGCGTTTTCCGTAAGAATGAATAACTTAAACGAGTTAAAAAACCGCATTACTGCCGAAATTGACGCTATCCCTGAGAAAACATTACGACGAGTTATGGCAACTTTCCCGCAACGTCTTCAATCTTGCATAGCAGAAAATGGTGGTCATTTGAAAGATTGTATCTTTAAGTCATAAAATCCAAAGATATGTAGATTAATTTACGATAAGAATAAAAATGTATTGTGTTTCGTTCAATAAATATTTAGAGTTAAAAATGGTAACAGTGCTATGTCGAACCCTGTATTAATGATGTATTACCCTACTACTCATAATTCACACTTACCAGAATCTTTATGCTGAAATTCTGATTGCTTAGCACTCAAGATTTCCACTACTCTTTGAAAATACTCTTCCAACACCATCCCGACACTCAATATATCATATTTCGTTTGAAAGGACTTTAATTCGGTACTTTCTCTACTGTTCAGAAAGTACAACACAAACAACTCAACATTACATTTCAACGAGAAGTGTCTCTGCAACTGAATTGGTATTGGTTTCAAAACATACACTTTAACGTCACCCATAAACGTCTGCACATCCGTATGGGCATTGCATGTTAACAGTCTATACGAAGCAATGCTTTGTTTAAAGGCATTGCGAATCACTTCAACCCCAGTATCAACGAGTAGACACACATTTGATTTGTGCCTATTGCTTCTAAGGTGTTCTTGATAATCATATCGAGGAACATCAATCGAACAATCAGTGCAGTGCACAATTTCAACACTTTCGCTACTTTTCTTTTGTACTGGTTCGTTGTATTGGTCTGACTTACGCTTCCGTGAGCTGTTCAAATCTGATGGTCCTGGTTCTGCAAAGGAATCATCAGCACGCCTGTGTTGCGTATTATTCTTTAAGTTGTTTAACTCTGAAGGCCCAGGTTGTTCAATACGGTCAGCAACATGACTATGTTCCGTTCTGTTCCCATCGGAAGTACTTGGTTGCGCCACATTACTATGTGCGGCACGGTTTTGCAGTACAGCCTGCTGCATCTCTGAAGGTGGGATATTTAGTATCCTTTTCCAACACACACAGTTTTTTGATGTCGCAGTAGAGAGTGTTTTCTAGAAAATTTCTTCAGACATTCACATTGAAACATTTTATTGCGATCTGTAACAGAGAGAATGTAAAAATAATGTATAAATTATCGGGTAGAGTTACGTGTTTTGTTATGATTCCCTTTTTTAACTCTTTATTGGTTTGTATTATTTATTAATATCATGTATTACAACTGTTAAAAAAAGAAATCATATCCAGCGATGCGAACGAGGACGCAACGTAACATATCGCCAGGAATAGGATACTGTGTATGATGAATATATCAGGTTGAGGGATAGAGTAGTGTACGAGTAAGGAAAACATAGCAATGATAGTCGGAATAGAGTGTTGCTGAGCACATATATTCTACCCAGCATTGTATCTCACCTTACCATGTGCTTTGGGATGGAAGCAAGGTATTACTCGCAACTGATTTCCAGAAACTCCCCAGCGCATGTAGGGCTCAATACACTCTGGGGAGAAGATACTGCGTTTTTCACTTATCCCTCATCGCTGATTGCGCAGGTAAGTATTGTATGGGTGTTGCAGGACATCTAGATATTGCTAAGTCATTTAACGACTATTCATTATCTATAAAATCAGCAGCACACACAGGACTGAGGATACTCTCTGATGAATCCTCCATTTGCTCGACTTGTATCGAAGAGTTTATAGGTCTCCATTCTTCAGCGAACTCTGCGATACAAGTAGGGCTCAGAATAATATCAGAAATGTGCTCCCTGACCTCTCCTCCTGCCGTACAACTACTGTACGGCCACTCCTCCATAAATTCTACGGTAGAAGCAGGACTCAGTAAACCTTCAAATGGATTCCCTACTATTCTGCCCTCTTCGTATGTTGCAGATGTGGACGATTGCTCATCTACAATGCATGCAGGGGTCAGAGTAGTAGGAGTTTCCTCTCTCCCCAGCACCGCCTGCGCTACAGAGTTTGACGATGAACGCTCTTTCGCAATTGGAGACCATTCACTCACAAATTCTGTAATGCAGACAGGACTTAAGACATGGTACAATACTACCTGATCTTCTCTCACGGGTGACTGCGTCCTCTCATACGGCTCACGTACAGTTTGTAGAATGAGCAGTAGTTCGTAAGTGAGTGATAATATCACATCCAAATCGTCCGCTGGAGGTGGTGTATCAAAAAACCTCAACGCTACTTTACAGTCATCCTCGTCGAAATACTGCCCGCCCTCTACCAGGTCACCGGCACCACCTCCTCAGGATGGAAGTGTCATCCCGCGGTAGTATCACAACGTGGCTTATGATGTTCACTCGCCCACCCGCCGCTACGGGACGATCATAAGCCACGCATGATCGTGACGTACCTAAAAGCAACAGAACGTAAATTACTCATCTGTGTGCAGTAATACATGGAAAGTTTTCTTACCTCTGTTTACGGTTGACGCAGTATTCTCCACTACAATATTGCGGCCGCTACACTTGGGTTTACTGAATTTAAAAGCGATTACTATTATTAGTATACAAAAGATGAAAGTCCACAAACTAACTTTCGAAAAATTTTACAAGTCCGCATAGATTTTATTGAAAAAAGTCCACAAAAACAATTCAATAATAAATACCTTGAAAAATGTCCTTTGAAAATGCATGAAAAACGTTGTTTTTAGTGGGGGAAACACCTATATTTAGCGAAACGAAAACAGTACAAATTATTCGTAAACTGACTATAGTTGACAATACTGCACTTACAATGACTTCAAGAGCAAGTTCCCCATCATCTCCCCAGGTAAGAACCAACAAGGTTTCTGTTTTTAATTTTTTTTCATTATTGATACATTTCTAACGTTTTATTTCTTTTTTCTCAGGTTTCTGCTACCCCTGTTGTTCTCCATCACCTGGGAAACTTCTGTTCCCTTCGAATTTATCCCGATTGCCTCTTCTACTCCTCTTTCCGACCTCCTGTCAACCCCCACACCTCAGCTTTCCTCTCCAATTGAAGTTGACCTCCCTTCAACTCTCACACCTCAGGTTTCATCACCCTCTTCAACTGAGGTGATGTATATCCCACCCTCTACTGTCTCTCCTATTGACGTGGACGCCCAATCCAGCGACGACGAAATTTATGAACTGACGACCGTAGTCCTGGACTCTCTACAAGACTACAATCTTGATGCGGAGACACTCGTACTAGACTTAACCAATGCCGAAGTCATCACGGTCAGTGACGAGGACCTAGACGACCATAACAATGATAGTGATGACTTCATAAGCATATCATCTAGTGTTGAGGGAGTATGTTCCTCCTGTGCTGGGAACGATTACCTCAACACTGGTGACTACGACTCCGACATTGGCATGCACCCTGCCTACAGTTATGATTCAGACGACTACGACAACGACGCGTTACGCCAACAGCGACTACTTCGCGAAACACGTACCGACTTTTGTAACGAAATCATCGTTGAAGAGAGTAGCGATGAAGACAATTTTATGCACACTCTCACTAACAACATGCACCAACTAGAACACAGCGCTCAAGAACTGCCAGGCGTACTAGAACAACTAAGTGCACAGGAACAGATACAAGACGAGGACAATGACATTGGCATGGCTCCAGACGCCGCTCTGCAGGCGCAGGATCACGGTAATAACGAAAACGCTGAGCATCTTCAGACGATACGGTTGAATGATTCATCTGTGGCGTTCGAATAAACCAATGCGGCCATCTGACACTTCGCTACAGGAGCATCTCACCACACTGCACGTACTTTCAGTTACTTGCACCACGTCCACGCAGGTGTAATGATACAGAAGTGGAAAGGACTTTTGCACTTGTACTAATGTTTTATTCCTAGAGAAATCATATATCTGAATAATAAACTGATTACATTTGTACATACAGCATATAAAAATATTAATATATCATTATCTTTTTTTATTTTGTTCTAAGTGCGGTATCAGACAATTGTAAAAAATGACATGAGCAAGACTTGAAAAAGTGAGACAGCTATCTGAGTAGGTAGGGCGCGCAAATAGCCTTGCGAATGTGTAACTTTGCAAAAGTGTAAGGTATGAATGACCTACATATTTGGACATCTTGGAAATGTGCGACCTTGGGGGAGTAGCACATACGAATGACCTAGATATTGTGTAACCTTGGGCATGTGGGACCTTGAGAATGTGGGGACCTTGAAATTGTGGTGTGTTCCAGAACTGTCCAACCTTACCTACGTCTCCCAAAAGAACAAATGCTAATAGCTGAAAAAATTATAAACGAAACGTTGTTTGAAACTGAAATGGGCAAGTTAACTTTGTCTCATACACTGATTTATCAACCAGCACCTTCGCAAATTAAGCAACGATTTGCCCAATATTAATCCCAAACTCCAAGCACAACATTTTCTCATCGATGTGCTTCCACTTCTCATTCCAATAACTTCATTACACTTCAACCACCAGTATACCAACAGCCTGAACTACAATACCGCCATGAAAATGGTCAATATTCGTTCGATTCGTTGCTACCCGGAGAATCGGCAGCTTCTCTTGTGGCAAATTTTCAAGATTCATTAAATTAATATTGTTTAATAATATCTGTTCCACTTTTACGACACCATATTTGCTATATTATTACCTACAGGAAACTGAACTGAACTGCGCACGTGTGAAGCTGGGTGTATTCAGGCCATGGAGTAAAATCCTCAAGGCCAGGCCTGGGCAGTTTTTTCTCTAAGGATTTCCGAAATGTGTGTGGGCACCTTAACTGTCACCAGTATGTAAGAATCACGTGGTATAAAGAATGAATTATGTATGTCATTTCCCGATCATCTTTAACTTCATCTTTGATATATGCACGTGATATTGCAACTTGCGACTACATCTCGATATATACGGATCAATCACGCGTTTCCTTGTCTTGGGAACTTCGTAGTTAGATATAAAAATCTATGATCTGCGGTATAAAAGAGAAAAAACACTACTGTAACCTAACAGAATTAGATTAGATAAACAAAACTACTGTACCCTAACGGAAAAAAAATTGCATGGGCCGGGAATCGAACCTGCCTCATCTGCGTGACAGGCGAGCAACAATACCACTAGTCGTGCCGTACTTTTCCAGATTGACGAAACTATTATTTAAACCATTTGAAAGCTATTTCCTATTGGTCCGCACTTATCGAGAATTAGCCGCAAAGCCCGCAAATCTAATGTTTAATTCGTGGTGTCAGCGGAATTCAAAACGATTTCAACAGTTGAAATGGTTTCTGGGTCGATCTCCTGGTGTTCATTGCCGGTATGCATGGCACTATAACTGTAAGAGATATGCTCACGCGCACATTGTACGCCATCTTAACGACGTCTGTCTATGACCCAAAGTTGAAATTTGAAATTTCCTTTTTTTAAATTTTAAATTTATTCGTCATATTTATACCTAATGTGACTTGTTTTAAAATTCGGGTATTTTGTTTTATTCTGGTGGTTATCTACATCACTTGAGTGTGGCCACCTTGTTGTTTACTCAAGTTTATAAGCGTGTTTGTGTAATTTATTTGGCTGTCCCAGCTGGTAGCGTAGTGATGACACGATCTGCTTAGCATTCGGGAAGTAATGGGTTCGATTCCCGTTACCGTCTACCTGGTATGAGGTTTTTTCAGGGGGTTTTCCTCATACACAATGTAGCGGCATGGTCACTGCGTATATGCACACCACGTGCGGCTGTTTAGGCGAATGCTGGGGTAGTATTTCCCCCCTCAGAACCCTAACTCCGTTCCTTCCGATCCTATCCTGACCATATCCATCCTTAATCCCCCATGCGTATATACGTAATGTATGTATGTATGCTGGGAATCTATGATTGTGGCTGAGGAGCTCGGAAAGCTCGAGCAGCCCGCCCTCTCCTTCACAGACGATGATTATTGTTTTAAAGAGAAGTTATTAAATTTGCCATTTAATAAATGGAAGCTAAAGCCTGAAGCGGTACCTTCAGTAAAGTTAATCAAGAAGCCTCACGAGAATATCAAACGGAAGGAAAGAGTGGAAGACGACAATTATTAAAAAAAAAAATACACGCGTAAGCAAAACGGTATTTGAATAATGACGCGTTTTTATTTTTATTTTGGTTTTCTAGACCGAAAGAGTAACAATCTAATGAAAATGAACAAAATTTACCTGCAACAAGGGAAGAAATTACCTTCGAAATACAGCAAGAAAAATGTATAAGTGTTTCTACTCAAACTGCTACAACTTTAAATTTATTTTGAAAACAAATATATTTTACAGGTCAGGAAATATTCAGTAAAGATAAAAATTCTTGTAGATGAATATGCGTGCCTTCAAGGCATTGTTGAAGAGCAAAAGCAAGAATTGCAATCCGTACAAAAAATTTTCACTAAAAACCAACTTCGAAAACTTAAGTCGGGCAAGCAAATTCAATGGTCAGTAGCGGATGTTGCTTCTGCAATATCATTACATGCAGGAGGTCCACGTGCATACAGGTTATTAAGAAAACGTAATTATCCTTTACCAGGAGTTTCAACATAACGAAGGTGGTCCTCGAAGTTTAATGTGAACCCAGGTAAGTCGACATTTTTACTTATTTTATGAATTAATCAATTTAAATTTGAGAAACTGATTGTTTTTGTGAAAATACTAGACAATGTATGTGTAAATATTTTCTATAAATTGCTTGGTATTTATTTTAATAATGATTATCTACACAAACTGATTATTGCACTTTTAATCATACAAATAATTTTAATTTGTAGGTGTCCTAAACATAGTGCTGACACTCATGAGGAAGTTTCCCCTTTCTGAAATGGAGAGTGCTTGTGTCTTTCTGTTTGACGAAAGTAAAATTCAACAATCGTTTGATTATGACAAGAAGACTGATACAACTTTAGGCCCATCAAGTTATGTGCAGGTGGTAATGGCGAGAGGTATATGTGGTAATTGGAAGCAACCAATGTTTTATAATTATGACTGTAAACAGTTATTACTTGAAATTATAAGAAAAGTTGAAAATGTGGGTTGCCCGGTATATGCCATATACAGTGACTTGGGGGGTAGCAACAGAGGACAGATTTACAAACTTTTATACAGAAAACATGGTTTGAAAATCCAGTAAATAAAAAGAATATTTATGTTTTTGCAGAGACACCTCACATGATAAAACTTCTACGTAACCATTTCCTTGATACAGGTTTCGTACATGAAGGTAAAACAATCACTTCGAAACCAATAGTAGAACTTATACAAAACACAAAATTTCGACTTTAATATTTCCCATAAAATCAATGAAAGCTTTTTAACTGTTAAAGGCGCACAACGTCAAAAAGTAAAATTAGCAACAGCATTATTCTCGCATACTACATCTAAAGCCGTTTCAAGGTTGGGAACTTTAGGTATATAAAACGGAGAATAATTGGATGGAGTGCTCAGATTTACTTAAAATTAGAAATGACTGGTTTGACATTTTTAATAGTAAGGTTGCTGTAACTAATTCACGAAATCGAACAAAAGCTTATGGTTTGAATTTAAACGAGCAAAATGATATTTTAGATAAGATGACAAAAACCATATAAAATTTAAGAAAACCAAATTCTAAAGCATTATTGCCTTTTCAAAAGGGAATTTGGTTAGCATTTCATCAGTGAAATTACTGTTTAATGATCTGAAAACAGACTTTAATATAAAATATTTGCTAACATACTTTCTGAACCAGGATCCTCTGGAAGGATTTTTTCCATTATTAGATCAATCGGTGGTCTGTACGACCATCCAGCAGCTCTGCAGTTCAAGTATAGACTCATAAATTGTATTATAGGTAGAAATGATGAAATTAGTAAGTACATCAAGCATGCACAATTTAGATAGTAATGTAGAAAACGACAATGCTGAAGTTGTTACCGGTAATATGTTCAACAATTTGGAAATACCTGTAAGTTTTCATGTTGAGGATGTTATCGTTAACGAGTTATCAGAATTACAACATGATGGCTTGGAAAACATAGCCGGATTCATAGCTTTTAAGTTAAAGAAAGAAAATCTTGGATACATTCCAGATAACAATGATGTTTCATTCTCATGGCTAAACCATCTTTCTGAAGGTGGTTTAATGAAACCTACTGAAGATTTTCTTATGAAATGTGAAGAAATGGAATCCATTTTTGTAAAAATTAATGGAGATAGTTTAATAATTTGTGGTGATTTCATCAAAAATCTGCTAAAGTGTTCTGAACATGTAAATATAAGTAAGGAAGCAAAATCGCCATTTTTCAGATGTAAAATGTATTTCAGAATTCGTATATTGAATAATAAATTTAAAGAAGAATCTAATGTTAGGAAAAGAAAGTTTCTGAAAATAACAACTTGAAAATTTTTATCGTTTTTTGTATTATTTCCGTATTTTATAAATTTTTTGATTAACTCTGTACTATTATTAATAAAAAATGTACTTACATATTTTTAATTATAATAAGATATCTGACTGATAATACAGTTTTATTAATTTAATTTAAACATTTTTTTGAATTAAATATTTTGTTTTCTATACTAAAAAATTAATTTATTATATTTTTTTAGATTTATTTCCAAAATAAAATATTCAATTTATAAAATATCTAGCTGAATTACTATTTACTAAATTATAAATATCTAATCATTACATTTTTAAAATAACTTCTATGCCTTTTAGGGCGAAATTTGCGTATTGGGTCGCATAGTGACGTCATGCGCGGCAGAGCCTAAAATGCGTTCACCAAGTGAGCATATCTTTAACAGTTATAGCCACAAACTATTACACGCTTAATGGTCTGTGGTTATAGCATCATGGCCGGTATGGGATGCACCATATTAAACAGGCGTACTTTTGTCAAAGAATATTAACGTTAATATTCTTTGCTTTTGTTGGCAAAGCTTGTGTCAATAATTTGATAACGTGTTGCTCATACATTTTGTAAAAGTGTAACATTAAGAAACAAGAATTCTTCAAAATGTTTGATCAGGTTGATATGAAACTTATTAAAGTCGAACCCAAAGTGGAAGAAGGAATAGACTTACTTCTAACCCAACATCTTATAGTAAATAGTGATCTAATTCAAGGTAACATTAAATACTGTTTAAGTAGTATGTGCACAATTTAAAACTATTTTTACAGATAATCTGAATATTAAAATAGAAGACATCTCAAGTGAAACAGATCACATAAAGGAAAACAGTGTTAAAAACATCACAAACTGTGAAAGTATACAATTTAATAGTTCAACAATGATGCAAGAAAATTCAAAACATGACGTTTTAAAATACAATTCAAATTTTAAATATAAATGTAACAAAGTGGAAAAATAGTTTAAAATATCATCTTTCAAATCACTCTTCAACTTATGAATTCAAATGTGACCAATGTGATTATGCAACAAACCTCAAAGGTAATTTTAAAATCCATCTTAAAAAACACTCTTCAAGTTGTGAATTCAAATGCAACCAATGTGATTATGCAATACACCGCAAAGATAGTTTTAAAAGTCATCTTAAAAAACACTCTTCAGGTTATGAATTCAAATGTGACCAATGTGATTATGCAACAAACCGTAAAGGTAATTTTAAAATCCATCTTAAAAAACACTCTTCAAGTTGTGAATTCAAATGCAACCAATGTGATTATGCAACACACAACAAAGATAATTTTAAAATTCATCTTAAAAAACACTCTTCAGGTTATGAATTCAAATGTGGCCAATGTGATTATGCAACAAATCACAAATGTAGTTTAAAAGTTCATCTTAAAAAACACTCTTCAGGTTATGAATTCAAATGTGGCCAATGTGATTATGCAACAAATTACAAACATAATTTTAAAGTTCATCTTAAAAAACACTCTTCAAGCTATGAATTCAAATGCAACCAATGTGATTATGCAACAAACCACAAAGATGATTTTAAAATTCATCTTAAAAAACACTCTTCAAGTTACGAATTCAAATGCGACCAATGTGATTATGGAACAAACCGCAAGGGTAATTTTAAAATCCATCTTAAAAAACACTCTTCAAGTTGTGAATTCAAATGCAACCAATGTGATTATGCAACAAACCGCAAAGGTAATTTTAAAATTCATCTTAAAAAACACTCTTCAGGTTATGGATTCAAATGTGGCCAATGTGATTATGCAACAAATTACAAACATAATTTTAAAGTTCATCTTAAAAAACACTCTTCAAGCTATGAATTCAAATGCAACCAATGTGATTATGCAACAAACCGCAAAGGTAATTTTAAAATCCATCTTAAAAAACACTCTTCAAGTTGTGAATTCAAATGCAACCAATGTGATTATGCAACACACAACAAAGATAATTTTAAAATTCATCTTAAAAAACACTCTTCAGGTTATGAATTCAAATGTGGCCAATGTGATTATGCCACAAATTACAAACATAATTTTAAAGTTCATCTTAAAAAACACTCTTCAAGCTATGAATTCAAATGCAACCAATGTGATTATGCAACAAACCACAAAGGTGATTTTAAAATTCATCTTAAAAAACACCCTTCAAGTTACGAATTCAAATGCGACCAATGTGATTATGGAACAAACCGCAAGGGTAATTTTAGAATCCATCTTAAAAAACACTCTTCAAGTTATGAATTCAAATGCAACCAATGTGATTATGCAACAAACCGCAAAGGTAATTTTAAAATTCATCTTAAAAAACACTCTTCAGGTTATGAATTCAAATGTGGCCAATGTGATTATGCAACAAATTACAAACATAATTTTAAAGTTCATCTTAAAAAACACTCTTCAAGCTATGAATTCAAATGCAACCAATGTGATTATGCAACAAACCGCAAAGGTAATTTTAAAATCCATCTTAAAAAACACTCTTCAAGTTGTGAATTCAAATGCAACCAATGTGATTATGCAACACACAACAAAGATAATTTTAAAATTCATCTTAAAAAACACTCTTCAGGTTATGAATTCAAATGTGGCCAATGTGATTATGCCACAAATTACAAACATAATTTTAAAGTTCATCTTAAAAAACACTCTTCAAGCTATGAATTCAAATGCAACCAATGTGATTATGCAACAAACCGCAAAGGTAATTTAAAAATCCATCTTAAAAAACACTCTTCAAGTTGTGAATTCAAATGCAACCAATGTGATTATGTAACACACAACAAAGATAATTTTAAAATTCATCTTAAAGAACACTCTTCAGGTTATCAATTCAAATGTGGCCAATGTGATTATGCAACAAATTACAAACATAATTTTAAAGTTCATCTTAAAAAACACTCTTCAAGCTATGAATTCAAATGCAACCAATGTGATTATGCAACAAACCGCAAAGGTGATTTTAAAATTCATCTTAAAAAACACTTCAAGTTACGAACTCAGATGCGACCAATGTGATTATGGAACAAACCGCAAAGGTAATTTTAAAATTCATCTTAAGAAACACTCTTCAAATTATGATTTCAAATGCGACCAATATGATTATGGAACAAATTGCAAACGTCATTTTAAAACTCATCTTAAAAAGCATTCTTTAATTTATGAATTCAAATGTGACCAATGTGATTTTGCAACAAACCGCAAAGGTAATTTTAAAATCCATCTTAAAATCCACTCTTCAATTTATGAATTCAAATGTGACCAATGTGAGTATGCAACAAATTACAAACAATTTAACAATTCACCTTAAAAAACATACTTCAAGTTATGAATTCAAATGTGACCAATGTGATTTTGCAACAAACCGCAAAGGTAATTTTAATATTCATCTTTAAAATCACTTTAAATTATGAATTCAAATGTGACTAATGTGATTTTGCAACACACCATGAAGATCGTTTTAAAACTCATCTTAAAAAACATTCTTCAAGTTATGAATTCAGATGTGACCAATGTGAGTGAGCAACACAATACAATGAGAATGTAACATTTCATTTTAAGAAACACTTTAAGTTATGAATTCAATAGTGAACAGTGTGATTATGCAACATATCGCAAAACATTTAAAAATCCATCTAATAAAACAATCTTCAAGTTATGAATTTAAATGTGACCACTGTGATTATGCAACATATCGCAAAACATTTAAAAATCCATCTAATAAAACAATCTTCAAGTTATGAATTTAAATGTGACCACTGTGATTATGCAACAAATCACAAAAGAAAGTTTCAAAATTCATCTTAAAAAACATTCTAAGGGCCGGTCTTTTTTCTTTTAGCTAAACTAGCTGTCAAGTAACTTCACGATTAATTTATTCCTAATATAAATCTCACAGATAATTGTAATGCGTCTTTGTATTACATTTATTCTGCTGCAAAGAAAACCGGAGAATTTCAACTTGTTTACTACCACTGCATTATAGTAGTTCTAGTGGTGGTATTGAATAAGAAAGCGAATGCAATGACAGGGAACAGAGAAAGATAGGAAAATTTGTTTTTAAGTTAAAGTTTAAGTAGTTCTTAAAATTTTCGTTGTGAATATAAAAATTATGGAGGACTTTGTAAATGATTTATGAAAATGTAAACTTTCACCATTATCACACATAATAAAATACTTATCTTTTTTGGGTTTTTTTAATGGTGTATTTTAAATTATACAATCTAAACGTTTCGATAACACTTACAGTTATCTTCATCAGTAGTAATATCTGTTAAAATTGATAAAGATGTTGTAAACAATTTTGTCAAAGTTGAAAAATTAAAACAAACATAATTTTTTAGTTGGCTTTATATGTTTCTCAAACTGTTATGTTGATAGCAGGTTGATGTTCATGTTTTGATTTTTTAACTTTGACAAAATTGTTTACAACATTTTTAACAATTTTAATAGATATTACTACTGATGAAGATAACTGTAAGTGTTATCGAAACGTTTAGATTGTATAATTTAAAATACACCATTAAAAAAATCCAAGAAAGATAAGTATTTTATTATTTGTAAATGGTTTGAAAATTGATGAATTAGAATTTATAAATAATTTTAATCCTATTCGTTTTCCGTACACATTACCTACGTGAACGCCCAAATTATTTTCTTATATTGGATGATTTAGACTTTTTCAAAAGGTTTTGATTAAGAAAACAATAGTTTCGGTATTATTACAACATATTCGTCCCCAATTGGAACCTCTCTTGATGAAGCACGCAAGGCTTTACAATATTGCAATGTTATTAAAGTACATGTGTTATAGAGCAGATACAATTGATCCAATGGCAAGATTATTAGTAACATACGTTTTTATGTAACTGGGTTGATATACCTAAGTCTTACCAACTTTGTTGGTGTGAGTAAAGCTACAGCAGCAAAAATAGTGGTACAAGTTACATATATTATTGCGTCATACTACATATAAAGCTTCCATCCACATTAGCAGAAATGAATATGGCTTCGCTATTAAAATTTTGAGACTGTCCACGTTTTGTTTTTGTTTCCATTTCTATCACTAAAGAATTATTATTTACTTAATCTATTAAACAATAAGGAACAAATTAATGTGAGATAACCTAACAAATGAAATAAACCCAATTCGAATTTCGAAATCGAACTTTGACATAAGTTCAGATTTTATCGTACGTTAAAGCTGAAGGTTAAATATGTTTTCCGGTACTTTGTCTTACCGCTAACAATATCTGTCTTTTAATAAAAATAAACTATCAGATAAGCATACCCGACAGTAAAAAGATAGAAACAAGGATTATCTGCAACTTTAATCCTACTGATAACTATCTGATACTTTCTTTAGAACATAAAAGACCGGCCCTTAACACGTTAACTGCGGATGTATATTGACTTTGGCCATTGCCCGGTGTTGAATGTTTTTATTTAGTAAATACTTTCGTTTTACATTAATTTGCACGTAAATGTTTAATAATTTTCAAAAATTTAAGTAGCGACTTATTGTCGATAGCCGCATTATCGAAGGATTTCCGTTATACAGGGTTATTACAAATGATGTTCATGATTTCAAGTGTACATAAATCTGGTTTTATTTATCATATAAAAAAATAAAATGGTTACATTTCAAGAAAAACTCATCCCAGTTTCATCCCAGGTCTCAAGAATTAAAAAATGTTCGATATGGGAAACCCTTATGATACAACAGATATCAAGGCTGTATTCAAACTCTTGCCATACTTTGTTAAGAGTGTCTTGGTCGATTGTTACGTTGGCTCTGGTAATCCGTTGTTGCTTCAGGTATTCTTTCTGGTAACGGTATCTATCTTTGATGTATCCCACAAGAACAAGACACAGAGGGTGATGTCCGGAGATCTTGGAGCCCAGCTCAAGAGTGCACCATCATTTGGACCAGCACGACCGATCCATCTGTCAGGCCACCGATTTCGAAGTTCAGTCCTAACATCGAAATAGTAATGTGGACGTGCGCCGTCTAATTGCAGAATGAAATTTGGGTATTCTTGTTCTAATTGCAGTAGAAGCCATTCCGTCATCATGTACAAGAAAATTATTACATTTATTGTTTGTCCAACAAAGAAAAAAGGCCCGTACACTTTGTTGTACTTGATAGCACAAAACACATTAACTTTCAAAGAATCGCACATGTGCTCGATATAGGTGTGTGGGTTCTCCGAGCCCCATATTCTGACATTATGTCTGTTCACTTTACCACACAAGTGGAATGTGGGTTCACCACTAAAGACTAACCATTTTACAAAGTTTCCATTTTCCATCAAGGCCTGCATATTCTCACGAAATGAAAGTCTTAGAACTTTTTTTGTTTGGTTTTAAATGCTTGAACAAGCTGAACTTTGTAAGGCTTGATATTTACACTGTTGGCTGTGGTATACCAAGCTCTCTGCTGCATTTAACAGTAGATTTCTGTCGACTACGCGTAAAACTTTACCTTACCTGCTCTACCACTTTCAAATAGTGATTGCTAGGGGATCTTCATTAAATTTGGTTCTAAAGTGTCGTTGCACACTAATCAATGATTTATTGATGCGGTAATCCAACACAAAATGTTTTCCTGTCGTCAAACTCAGCCATTACACAATTGACTTTAACAAACAGCAGATACGTACCTAAACCAATGTAAAGGAAACTTTATGAGTTTTCCTTTCCAGTGTTACCAAGTTAAATGGTCTTAAAACAGATTAATCCAGTAATATTTATAATTGAAATCGGGAACATCATTTGTAATGACCCTGTATAGTGCGGATGTCGACAAAGTGTCGACTTATTTTTTTGAAACAAAGATCCGAGTAAAATATGAAAAATATTATTTATTTAATTGTGTATTTCTCACTTTCGTTGTATTACTTTACCTGAAAGTGACCGTCAGTGAAAGAGACTTTTTGTGGGAATTACTATCTAATCTCCGTAAAGTGACTCTGTTAGTAAAATAAAATTATATTGTTATTATTTATTCACTTTAAAAATTAATTATAATGAAAAATTACTCAACACAAAAACGAGAAACTAAATACTACAAATTAAAACTAAAGCCTGTCCGATACGATGCAAAATTTTACAGAATATTTACATATAAATTTGTATGCAAATTTTGTACAAAAAATTGCGGAAACTGAAAGTTTAACCTGTATGCAACCTATGCATTTTTTTAAATAAAATTTTCTACTTATTTAGTTCCATTTCTAGGGAAATTTGAACTTAACACCAAAATTCTTTGCAAAAAAAAAATAAATATAACCTCTCTTAATAGTTTTGAAAATTTTAAAATGACCGATAGTGATATTGAATATGCTGCAGCAGCATAAGTGCTCTCCACTTCAGTATTAGTACTGGAAAAACAAAAAAAAAGGAAGAAATGGGGTAGAAAATGGTTGCAAAGAAGAAGTGGAAATGAAATTTTAAATATGTTAAACGCTGTGCTGTTACCTGAGGATCCTACTTCATATAGAAATTTTATACGTTTACCATATCCTCTATTTAGAATGCTCTTAAATCTCATTGAGAAGGATATACAAAAACAGGATACAGTAATGCGTGATAGTATTACAGCTCAAAACAGGTAGTACTAGAATTTAGCCTGTTTGTATGTATAGGTTCATAACATAATTAATTTTAGATTAGAAGTAACACTTAGGTTCTTAGCGACAGGCGAAACATTTCGATCTCTTATGTATTCAACATGAATACATGAAACAACTATATCAAGATTTATACCAGAAGTTTGTCATGCTCTGTATAAGCACTTAAAACCAACTTATCTAATGGTATACTATATATTATCATTTAGTAAACTAATTTTGTTATTGCTATAACTTTTTAGATTGCTAATACTGTAGATGAGTGGAAAACAATTGCAAAGAAATGCTATGATGCGTGGGACTTTCCACACTGTTTAGGTGCTCTTGATGGATGCCATATAAAGTTTAGGCCCCCACGATCAACTGGGTCATATTATTTTAATTATAAAGGTGACCATAGCATAGTTTTGTTGGGATTGGCTGATGCAGAATATAAGTTTATATATGCAAACATAGGCACAAATGGAAGAATAAGTGATGGGGGAACATTTAGGAATAGTGCCTTATCAGAAACATTGTGTACCAACACAGGACCTGAACCGTTACCTAGAAGGGCATGTTCCGTCTCGTATGTAGTAGTTGCAGATGTGCATTTTCATTATCATCACATTTATTGAAACCATATCCACACAGAGGTCTCAGTCATGATTACAGAATTTTCAATTATAGATTATCTAGGGCTCGCAGAATAATTGAGAATGTATTTGGTATCTTAGCAAACAGATTTAGGATTCTTTCAAATCCAATCAGTTTATGTGTTGAAAATGTTGAATTAATAACATTAGCATGCATTGCATTACAGAATTTCTTGGCAACTGTAAATAGTATAAACTATTTAGATAAAGCAGCTACTAACGAAGACAGTAGCTTACAGCATATTTTAGTGCGAGATGGTAATAGGTGCTAAAGATATTAGAGATGAATTTAAAATATTTTTCAATACCACAGGAGCGAGGGAATGGCAAGAAGATCAAGTGCAAGCAAATAACATGTAAATAAGAATTAATTAAGACCGTATATAATATGTAGATATAATAAAAATGACTAATTTAAAAAAACAATTTCACTCATATATTTTTTTGATTTTTTTATTTTGTTGAACAACACCATTGTAATTTCTTCTTCTACATCATCTTTCAACTCGCGATGAATTTTCTTTAATTGTGAAGACACAAATTCTCCAAAAATATTCACCTCTTCTTTCAATATTTTTTTGTGTTGTGTACTTTGTTGTAATGCTTCACTGACTAATTTAATTGCTTTACCAGCATCTTCAAGAACATGGTTTTTATCAGTTTTTCTTTTTTTGGGGCATGCTGTAAATGGTACACTTGTACCATTACCATTCTGTGCACTACCATCAGTTGATTCCACAAACTGTAGGGTGTTAACATTTTCCACCTCATATATAATCGATTCGTCTCCTTGCAACTACAAAAGGAAGAACAAAGTTATTATCACATTTTCATTTACTCATTAAACTTTCATACCTACTTGAACTTGTTGAAAATGTATGATATGCTTACCGAGTATTGATTTATTTATGTTTTAAAAATACAAACTTACAGCACGTCTCCTACACCGCTACGGATGGATTTAGCATGTTTTCTATGTTCCGTCAGAAAAATCGTTTTGATGCCGTGAAACTTTAATTTTATGTCATTTACTGTTATATCAGGTTTTATCAAACGTAATTCTGCTTCGATATTCTGCAATGCTTTTCCACAAGCATGTTTATTTTTATATTGTTTGGATTTTGTAGCATACAAACACGGATATTTCCTATATTCGTCGATTAATAGAGCTACTTCATCCCTTGACCAAGACATTTTCCACAGATTAAGGTTAAATAACACATTCGAAAAGTTAGGTTAATTTGAGTGAAGTTGCGTTCGTGATCTGTCATTATCAAGGAAGTACGAATTTTAAAAACAATTTCTGCGCAGATTTTCACGCACCTTTAACAAATTATTTAGAACTTGTCCTAAATAATTTGCATGAAAATTTTACACAAGATTTAGCAGATTTTTTTTCTGTATGCAACGACTCAAATAATTTTTATAGAAATTCATATGTAAATTTTCTCTAAATTCTGCATCGTGTCAGACAGGCTTAAGATAACTTTCTAATAATCAGTAACTGTGGTATTTCTTAAAACACAGCTCTAAACATAAACCTGGATTTTCAGCACAATCGTTAAAAATATACTGTTTCTATCCTTTTTTTAGTCTTTGCACACAATATACACCTCTTCCTCTCTAGTCGGTTTTTTTTCGTTCCGCGTTACTTGTGAAGGAATATGTTTTTGCGATTTTGGCGGTACTATCTTTTTTTCTGTATTTCTATCAATCAATGCAGTCATTATGTTATCATGAAAATTTAGCAAGCTTGTGTTTTCTTGCCCGCTGTGGCTTATGCAATAAAAAACATTGCTCATTATAATGTGAAAGATATGCAAGCCTACTTTTGCATACCACCTTAGGGTTTTTCTTTCGCAAGGATAGTAGCTCAAGATCTGGTCACATCTGATCCCACCCATAAATTGATTATACTTTAGCACAGCGTCCGGTTTGACCGGATGTTTTGCCGTTTCTCGACTTGTACTCTTTCATGGACGGTCCAAATTCTGTTGAAACTGCAGCTACATCCCTTTTATCGTGCCATTTTAGCACACAAACTCCTCTATTTGAAAATGCTGATGTTTGTCCTTTTTTTACTACATGTAATGAATTTCCTTTGCGGTTTGCTTGCAGTGTTCCGGTACAGTATGTATTTTTTTCTAACAAATAATTTGCTAGTTTCACAGATGAATAAAAATTATCCATATGTACAGCATGGCCGACCTCAAACAATCATCAAGAAAGTGTTTTACAACTTTGTCTACATGTCCGAGTCCCCCCACAAGTGGATCATTTGCCCCACAATATATACCAAACCAATAATACCAAAGCGTCAGGTTGGGTCAACATGTAAAATTTAATTCCAAATGTATGTCTCTTATTTTGAATATACTGGCGAAAATACAATCTTCCACGCCACAGAAGCTTGGACTAGTCCAGGCTCAAGTATTTTGTGGGATAATAAATGTCTTTCATTCTTTGATGAAATAGATCCAGTAAAGGAGAAATTTTAAAGAGAGGATCAGCAGGTACTTGGTCACCTGTCTGAGGATTTTTGGCAAAATGTAAAACCCGCAAAATCGATTTCTCCTCATGGCATTACGGAACTGGGGATAGTTATATAAATTATTTACCTGCCAGTAATGTGCTATTGTTGGAGCACCTACATGTCCCGTCAGAAAAACTAACCCCAAAAAAATTTCCATATCTTTTCTTGTGACAGGTTTCCATCCCTGAATACGCGCTTTGGGCATGGTGCCTTGGCTCTTATTAAATCAAACATTTCGTCGTTAAAAATGTGAAAGAAAAAATCGATCGGTTCGTTTTGGGCAGGGACGTCCAATAGTCCGGGATTTCCTGTAAATGGCATATGTGGAATATCTGGAGGATTGGAGCTCCATGATGGTTGCGGATGAACTGAGCTAGATGGAGAATCGGAGAGGTTAGAAGGCACAGGTGGCACTGCAACTGTTGGAGAAACAGATCTCCTTTGGGTTGGGGATCCAGCAGCTGAGACTTCAGGAGTAACAATAAAACGGCCAAATGAGTCGTTCTCATCTTCTTCAGAAGAAACTTGTGCTTTGCTAAACTCTTCTTCGTAATCAGAAAACTGTAACATCTCAAATAGTTCCTCATCCATAAATTTTGCATTCTTTCCAGTTCTCGCATACGATGATGGACCGGCGACACAAGATGATGGACCAGGTTTAGGTGATGATACTGTACTTTCATCAGTATCTGATGAATCAAGATTTTCTTCAAAATCCAAACGCCTCTTTTTGTGTGTACTCATCTACAAGAGAATTACTAGAAAAATGTATTTTCTAAGATTTTTCTAAATAAAATAAACAGAATTATACAAAAAGAAACTATTGATTTAAAAAAAATTGAGATTTTTTCATTTATCTAATTAAATTTGAAAATAAGAATTCATCAACACTAACTGAACAATAATAACTAGAAAATAATTACTAAAAAAAATTGTGTTTTCTAAGATTGCTTTATAGAAATATTAAAATAAACAGAAACTTTATTTCAAGTACAGAAAAATAATAGATATATTTTAAAAAATCGCAATTTTTATTTCATACCTTTTGAGCAAACTGATGTAAAAAATACTAAAAATGCTTGAAACTCCGCGCGACAACGAATACACTAATTTCAACCTTTTATCTAAATGGAGGTTAAAACAAGACTGGGCTTGAACTCGGCTAGAAATATTAAAACACATATGAAAAGATTATGAGTCGGTCGACAACCACACGTGCAAAGGGATGGTTGCAGTCGACACCCGTAGCCAAATTGTTAAGTTATGAATTCAAATGTGACCAATGTGATTATGCAACTCGTCAAAAAACTAATTTAAAAATCTATCTAAAAAAAACATTCTTCACATTATGAATTTAAATGCCACCAATGTAATTATGTAACAGATCGCAAATATTATTTAAAAGTTTATCTTAGAACATGCTATACAATTTATAAACACAAACACCATTAATGTGATTAATACAACATGTCGTCGTGTTGAAATAACAAACTTCTATCTGGCTTGAAAGTAGTTTTGAGATAACCCACTTGGAAGTTATTCGTGATTTATTTTTGATACTAAGTCCTTCATATCAGAACGTTTTTTTGTGCAGATAAATAAGAAGCAACTATTGTAACACGGTGTCAAGTCAGATTTCACTCAAAATGATTGCTTTCTTTTTTTATACCCTGGGAGCAGATAGAACCTTAGGTATGTTCGTTTATACATTCTGAATATCTCTTTTGTTCTAAACCGTTCGTTTATTGGTACAGCATAAAAGGAGTTGACACCATAGCGTTTTTTTTTAAATAAAAATCGAGAACAAATAGTGTTCACTCCATTTCAAGGAGTGAACTGTTGTGTCTGCTGTGCCCTTTGCCGTATGCTTCTCTCTGGTTGTGTCACGTTCACATTTTTATTATGAATATTTCAATGCATTCTCACAATGCAATGTACGACCAATCAATAGGAACACTACTGAAGAGAGATATGAGCTATTATCACAAATCAGTGGTAAGAACCTTGTTTGCATACTTACTTTGAAGCAGCAATAACATACTTAATTTAAAATGGAATGCTGGAGTTTATCCCTCATGAAATTGTAGCCAGATTGTTTCCGGTAAATTTTCAAAATACAACAGTTCAACCCGAAGGGTCTATGGAAAACGAACACGGAATTTTTTATTGGCGCCAAGCCAATGCTTAGTTGTCAAGCAACAACGGAATTGTATTTGAAACATTTCTATATTAGGTTGATTCATCACTTAGGCGAAAGTCATGACAAATTGTGTGAAAATAAGTGGAAAATCCTTAAAAGATCATATAAAACCATTTTGGACCATAGCAACAGCACAGGAAGAAACTGCAAAACGTGGGAATATTTCGATGTAATTCATGAGTTATTATATAAACGCCCACTAATTAACCCTGTTACTACGGGCAGCAGTAGTTCGGGCGTAAAAACTAATAATGAATCTCCCTCAACATCTTCACAATGTTCGACACCTACAAGTAGAAGCCAGCGAATGGTTCCGAACGCATTTTCGACAACTCTGAGCTCTAGATAGCCGATAATTACATTTGACTCAACGTAAAAGCTTCGTCGCCTATAAGAACTCCGGGCAGTTCATGTTTCCCAGGAAAACATTTATCTTCTGGTAAATGAAATGTACCATCTTCAAACCGTCTGCCCATATTTGAGGTTTCGAATATTCCTCCATCACTATTCTTCCCGTAGCCTCCAACATCTATACCAATAAATTTATGCTCCGGATCAACAATAGCCATTAAAACTAGAAAATTTGTTTAAATAGCAATAATACATTGAACTGCTCTTAGGTGGGCATTTGATCGTCACATGCTTTCCGTCTATACCACCAAGGCAGTTGGGAAATTGCCAGTTATCATTAAAACCAGACATTGACTTTTCCCATATTTCGGTTGTCGGATCAGGCATATATATATATATATATATATATATATATATATATATATATATATTATATATACACTGATACTAATTTAATATTTATATTTGATATATAATTGATATAATTGGGTTAACAATCGCATGTAAAGACTCATCAAAGGGGATAGGGTTCAAATTAGAAGAGACTTTAAATTTATATGATAAAGTAACTTATTAGTTTGTTGATTTATATTATGATTTTGAATGTTTATAATTATAAGTAATGTGATCAATTCACATTGAGTTGTCGCCCATTTATATTTTACTATAACCAATTTATTCAAAGAAATAGAATTACAATTTATAAATTGCATCGATATATGTGCAACTTCCTGTACATAAAAAAAATCTTCAAATGTATATCTGAGCATGCGCTATGAATACGCATTCATATGACCTTTAATTGAAAGCAAAAAGAAAATACGCCATATATATGTAAGTACAAATATGTTTGAATTTAGTAAGTATTATAATTACCATTTAATTTTAGCTCAATTAATGTTCCCTTTGGACATGCATACAAGTTGTCGCACATCATGTTTATTACCAAATATGGAAATCATTAACACACCAATGAAAATATCAATGTTAACAATAACATACATAAAGTTATTACACTCACATGAAAATGGCCACGTTATCTTCTTCACGCTGATGTAGTTGTCCGTAGAAAACAGCTCCTTCGAAATCCAAATCTGCTTCTTTAACATCCAAATTTGCTTCTCTCTTAATGGGTATTCGTTTAAGTAAGTTTCACTAATATTTCTTCATATTGATAATTCTTTATTTTCAGGATCATCACACTTTATTAGTTTTATTTCAAAATAATTTTTGAAATGCATCAGTAGTTTGAAGGTTATTTAAATTAAACAGGCTTCCAATAATTAAAATATATAATAATAGAAATACGGAGAAAACAAAATTAACAAAATCCATATTAAACGTAAACAAAAACTTAAAAACAATGTCGAATCTCCGGAAATATTTTCACTCGCTGTCGATGACAACCGAATTTTATTTTAAAGGTAAACTAACCTTAATTTAATAATTACCGACAAATGAAGATCACTTGTTTTTAAACACTGCCGATACTAAAACCGCACTTTACTTTTATCGAAAGTGACGTTATTTTGTTTAAAATATTTTCGAGAAAAAATTTGGCAACATCTTGCTTAGCAAGTTGTTGGAACAGGGAAAAACTGAGAGAGCTACTAATCCTTCACCACTTCTATTTATATGCAAATCGTTAGAAACCAAAATCCTCAATTGTTATCAACAACTATTTCAAATTTTTCCTAAATTCTGATTGGCTAATGCTTTTCTTAAATTACAATTTAATTTCAAAAGCTCATAACTTTTGAACCCCTAAATCTCTCTTAAAACTAACAACATTTTCGGAATCCCCACAATTTTTCCAATAAAATAAGTCCTTACACGAAATAATTCCTCCAATTATTAAACATGTTGATTTTCACATTGATTTATTGATTTTATACTAATTTTATGCACTTTTCAGGCCTGGAATTGATTTCCACATGAATATGGGATGCTACTACATAAAAATACACATCCTTTAAATGACTACGGCCAACTTGAAAGGAAAATTATCTGAAATTTTTATACACCCTTAAAAACTAAATTTGGTAAAATGGTCACTAATATAGTGAATTGTGACTTGAAATTGAGGCTACTTTACTATTTTTACCTCTTATAATTTATTTTGACCAAATTGTCCCAATCTATAACACATTTTGCATAATTTTTATGCGAGGAAATAACATAACCTCAAATCAATACAATAATTTTTAATGTATAATTTTACACTCTTAAGCACTTTAAATGTTTGTGAAAGTGTATATTCTTAATGTTTGTCTTATTTTAATTTATTCTCACACTTTTGGAAGTTTGTAAGTTCTTCTAAGACTTGTATATAATTGTTGCATATCACTAATTTAATGTCTGTAAATGTTAATTAATCACAATTATTCCAGAATTGCTGGCTTATTTATGTTTTATTGTTAATAACCAATGTATTTAATCTGTTATTATTTAATTTTAGCACTTATATTTCGTTTTTCACACTAACACGAACGTTTTCATAAATCTTGGCTGCGTACATTGTAATTGAGACATTTATATATGCCTAATACTAGTTTTAACATCACGTTTGTTATCTACATCGTGTACTTCACGTCTTTAAGGAACATTATGCTTAAATAAACCTACTAACTAATAATGAAATTGATTTAATGCATTACGATAACTAACATACCTTATACTTATGTGTAATATGTTGTCGATTATAATTATTTTAAAATTTTATTATGAATTATTTAAATTTATAACCATCTCAATGTTAATCAATCATCCCTACCTAATATTATATATGTTGAAATGTACCATTTGTACAAATTAATAAAATTACTTGCTATGTGAATTACATAGCTATACTAATGTAATTGAAATCATCTCAACATATATACATTATATATATATATATATATATATATATATATATATATATATATATATATATATATATATATATATATATTCAGGCAAAACGAAAAAATATCTGTCGCTATAAAGCATTGCCATAGGCCCGGCAGATGGAACGGTTCTGACCATTCATCAGATTTGCAAAGTCGTATTTTAATATTCCAGACACACCAGTTGATGTTGGTGAAAATGCCACAGTTAATGAAGCAGAAACCTCCAGTATTCAAGAAGTATCATCTTCTGTAACAGTTGAAGCAATGCCAGTAAAACAAGATGATGAAATAACGGCAACTCCCTGTACTGCTGGTATCTCTGGGACCAAGAAAAGAAAATAGCAGAAAATCCATCAACGACTGGTGCTGAAAAAATTACAAATCATCTTAAAAAACAATCATGCCGAAAAGCTCAACACGAAGAAGGAGATGAAATTGACAAAATTTTTCAGGGATATGCGGCAACTGTAAAAAATTAAACCCTAGAAGACAAACAATAATTAAGTATCGCATTACAAAGCTACTCATGGAAGCAGAATTAGAAGAAATGGATAATAAATATCGTTTTGCTCCTTCTCAGGTTCTAACAGTGGTATTCTACAATACTACAGTAATTTATATCCTGTGGACCAAGCGACTTTCGGTGGTTCACCTTCTGTTAGCCGAGAAGACTATAGTAATCCTCCTTCTGTGTCCCTAACGGAGTCTTCTCGTTCAGTTCAAACTTGGTATGAAAATTTTGTTGGCCATTTAAATACAAATTAGTTTTAAGAATTTTTTGTTAATTAAATTTCTGATAAAAGAATTACATACGAGTTATTTTCTTAATGAATTGTATCGCTAATAAACAATGAAAATTTATAGTTATAACTTACCTTAGTGTAACAGCTAAACGCTCAACAGGTTCAATTGGTTCTCTGAACTGGCTGTAGTCATTTTTTATATCTTCTTCTACGAGAAGAAATAGTTCATCAAAGCATTCAATATCCATTCTAAAGTATACATAAAATCTGTTTTCGTTCTATCTGAGTTGTTCATATAAAACATGGAATTCACCTTCTTCTTTTCGTTGTTGATTAATTTCATGTACCCAGACCTTCTTTTTGCAAATGTGCCCTGCTAACTACCGCTGTAATACCGTCACCGCTACCACTCCGATCGCGTAAATGTGAGCTTAGCTTAATTCTTTAATTTGACGAGTTTGATGATAACTAACCTAAAAACCGCACGAACTTTTCAATATTATATAGGATAATTGTTCACTTCATTCACGTATTTCTGGTAAATTGTATCAATATAATCCTCATCTACAAGTATTAGTACAGAAACATTTTTACCGCCTACGATTTTCGATAAAATTGTCAGAAAACAATCACATCCCATAAGAACGTGTGTTAAAGTTGTCCAACATCAGGCAAGGCCACGCGTTGTGACTTCACTTGAAAATGCCTAATAGATTTATCAGGTAGGAAAGTCCCTAATAATCCTACTAACACAACAATGAAAGCAGAAGAAAGTACCATTGCTGTAAGTTTTTCAAAAATACATTTTTGTATAGAATAATTACGTATTTAATGAAAAATTTAACCTGTATGCAACCACCAAAATTCTTTGCAAACAAAATACATATAAACATGACCGCTGATTATTTTTTTTAAACTTTTATAATGAGCGATATTGAATATGTTGCAGCAGCATTAGTGCTCTCTAGCTCAGTATTACTACTGGAAAAACAAAAAAGAAAAAAAACGGGCTAGAAAATAGTTGCAGCGAAGAAGTGGAAATGGAATTTTAAATATGTTAAACACTGAGCTGTTACCTGAGGATCGTACTTCATTCAGAAATGTTGTACTTCTACCATATCCTCTTACAATGCTTTTAAATCTCATTGAGAAGGATATACAAAAACAAGATATAGTGTGTGATAGTATTATAGCTCAAAACAGGTAGCCTGTTAGTATGTGTAGGTTCATAGCATAATTATTTTTAGATTGAAGTAACGCTTAGGCTCTTAGTGCCATGAGAAACATTTCGATCTTTTGTGTATTCGACACGAACACATGACACTACTATATCGAGGTTTATCTAATAGTATATAACATATTATCATTTCATAAACTAACTTTGATATTGCTATAAATTTTTAGTTTCCTAATACTGTAGAAGAGTAGAAAACATTGTAAAGAAATTCTATGTGTGGGACTTTCCACACTGTTTAGGTGCTCTTGTTGGACGCCATATAAAGTTTAGACCCCCCACGATCGGCAGGGTCATATTATTATAATTATAAAAATGGCCATAGCATAGCTTTGTTGGGATTGGGCGATGCAGAATATAAGTTTATATATGCAAACATAGGCACAAATGGAAGAATAAGTGATGGGGAAACATTTAATAACATTAGCATGTATTGCTTTACACAATTTCTTGGTAACTGAAAGTAGTATAATCTATTTGGATATAGAAGTTAATAACGAAGACAGTAGCTTACAGCTTATTTTAGGGCAAGATGGTAATAGGTGCAGCAAAAATGCTAAAATATTTTTCAATAGCACAGGAGCAAGGAAATGGCAGGAAGACCAAGTGCAAGCAAATAATATGTTTAAGAATTAGTTAATGCTGTATATAATATGCACCGGGTGGACAACTAAGAACGGCCGTCGGCCATATCTCAGGAATGGATTATAGCACAGGTTCGGGAAAAAAATTTTTATAACAAAAGTGGCCTCGATAAACGCCTGGAAATTATTTTCAGAATTTAGGTCCACCCCTAGAGGGCGTATTTGACAGTTAAAATTTTTCAAAATTTACTCAATTAAGGGGCATATTAAATATTATAATCAGATTCCTTGACAAATTCTGCATATTTTTTATTTGACAAGTTTTAGTCTATCTCTTCAAATAAGGAATGGGGGAGAGTGGGAACCTTGTTACGAAAAAACGCCTTTAATTTAGGTTCTGCTTGACCGATTTTAATAAACTTGATGTTGTTTGAAAGAGCTTTTGTGAAACAATCGAAAATTTGTAAATTTGAAGCAATCTGATTAATAACATAAATGCTAGAGGGCGCTGTTTGATATTTTTTTATATTGTGTTTTCTCTTAATAATTTTAAATGGAAGCATAAAAATTTAAGTAGGTCTTTAAAAAGTAGACTAAATTAGTAATAAAACAGTGAAAAACTGCAAGTCGATATCATTTTCCTATTCTGAGATATCGTAAGAAACAGGTATATGGCGTCAAGTAGGCTAGTTCGCGTTAACGGAAATTATTAAATTTAGCCTGGATGAAAAGATCTTACATTGGTCTGCAATAATTTATTCTGTTATCATACTAATGTTATGATTGCCGCTAGATTACCTAAATGTAATGCTGTCGCTACTAAGAATGAGAACAAATAATAAAATAAAAAAAATGATTGTCCTTGCCATAATTAGCAATACAATGTACTCTAGTCTGGCCAGTTTTCATGTATTTGGGTTTTCTAAACCGATCTTTAAGAAAACCACATGCATTTTCAATTACAGGCCTTAATTACTTAACAAGATTTATTTAATTTTTTTCTGCTCTCGAGATAAATGACCTACAGCCTTAAAGCGCACCATTACAAACATTTGTAATGAGTATGCTATGTCCCCAATTAGGTAAAACTCTCCTAGATCTATATCAACTACAGTTATTTTATTATACAAATCTGACCGTCTAAATAATGCAGCATCGTATATAGATCCGGGAAGCCTGTGTACACAGTAAATAGCAGATGTACATTGCAAACAGTTTGCAACAATATAGGACGGTACCCATTTCGGTTAATGTACGAAGTGTGATAGTCCTTTGGCACTTTTATTCGAATATGACTACAATCTATGGCTCCAATCACTCCTGAACAGGAATGTGTCATATTCTACGCACTTTAAAGTATCTAATATTTTATCGCTCAAGATCGTTAGATATTGTTTGAAAAGAATATTGTGATGGCCATCCAATGAGATGTTGCAAACTTAATTGCATTAACATTTTACACATTTTGTATAGAACTGTCCAAGTGGACCTGCTTATTCCAAATCAATTGGCGACAGATCTGAAAGACAACAGTTCTTACCCGTGACTAAATGGAAACAATCAAAAAGTAAGTTGTGTTAACTTTTCATGTTAACCAAATCATTATCATACACCCTTTGTCAATGCATATTTCGGGCCGAACTGGATATACAATATCTCGCTTACCATACATAAGGTGAAGTTTTTGTAGTAACACTTAAAAACATTTACATCGATACGTAAATGATGTTGTTGAAATTGGCTGTTGGTCATGGAGCGTTCAGTCATTGTTGACTGAATCGCTGTCGAAAAATAAACAAGGAGAGTAAGAAATTTCTTTTAAATTGTATTCAAAAGTATGAGCCTCTAATCAGAGTGGGAAATCTAGTGGTTGTTTATAATAAGTTTTTAGACGTCCCATGTCAATGCAATAGTGTCAACAAGAAGAAAATTAAAAAAAATTATTTAATTCTGTAATTAAAAACTGTTATTAATTTTTTTAAATACATAAATAAAAAGTTTACCTCGAGTAGAATTTGAACCTACGACCTGTACTTTACTCTAGTTTACTCTGGTTTGACCGTTTTAACAGTAAGGTTGCTGTAACTAATTCACGAAATCGAACAAAAGCTTAAGGTTTGAATTTAAACGAGCAAAATGATATTCTACATAAGATGACAAAAACCATATAAAATTTAAGAAAACCAAATTCTAAAGCATTACTGCCTTTTCAAAAGGGAATTTTGATTAGCATTTCATCAGTGAAATTACTGTTTAATGGTCTGAAAACAGACTTTAATATAAAATATTTGCTAACATACCATCTGAACCAGGATCCTCTGGAAGGATTTTTTCCATTATTAGATAAATTGGTGGTCTGTACGACCATCCAACAGCTCTGCAGTTCAAGTATAGACTCAGAAATTGTATTATGGGTAGAAATGATGAAATTATTTCAAAATCCTCCAATGTGATGCCTTATGATATTCCAGTTCCTAATATTGCAAATACATCAAGCATGCACATTTTAGATAGTAAACGACAATGCTGAAGTTGTTACTGGTAATATGTTCAGCAATTTGGAAATACCTGTAAGTGTTCATGTTGACGATGTTATCGTTAACGAGTTATCAGAATTACAACATGATGGCTTAGAAAAAAAACATAGCCGGATTCATAGCTTTTAAGTTAAAGAAAGAAAATCTTGGATACATTCCAGATAACAATGATGTTTCATTCTCATGGGTAAACCATCTTTCTGAAGGTGGTTTAATGAAACCTACTGAAGATTTTCTTATGAAATGTGAAGAAATGGAATCCATTTTTGTCAAAATTAATGGAGATAGTTTAATAATTTGTGGTGATTTCATAAAAAATCTGCTACAGTGTTCTGAACATGTAAATGTAAGTAAGGAAGCAAAATCGCCATTTTTCAGATGTAAAATGTATTTCAGAATTCGAATTTTGAATAATAAATTTAAAGAAGAATCTAATGTTAAGAAAAGAAAGTTCCTGAAAATTACAGCTTGAAAATTTTTATCGTTGTTTTTTGTATTATTTCCGCATTTTATAAATTTTTTGATTAACTCTGTACTATTATTAATAAAAAATGTACTTACATATCCTAATTTTTTGAATTATAATAAAATATCTAACTGATAATACAGTTTTATTAACTTAAACATCTTTTTAAATTAAATATTTTGTTTTCTATACTAAAAATTAATTTATTATATTTTTTTAAATTTATTTCCAAAATAAAATATTCAATTTATAAAATATCTAGCTGAATTTCTATTTACTAAATTATAAATATCTAATCATTATAAAATACTTATCTTTTTTGGGGTTTTTGAATGGTGTACTTTAAATTATACAATCTAAACATTTCGATAACACTTATCTTCGTCAGTAATAATGTTTGTTAAAAATTGTTAAAGATGTCAAACTTGACAAATTTGACAAAATTGTTTACAACATCTTTAACAATTTTTAACAAACATTACTACTGACGAAGATAACTGTAAGTGTTATCGAAACGTTTAGATTGTATAATTTAAAGTACACCATTAAAAAACCCTAAAAAAGATAAGTATTTTATTATGAGTGTTAATGGTGAAAGTTTCCATTTTCATATTTATATAATCATTATATTTTTAAAATAACTTCTATGCCTTTTAGGGCGAAATTTGCGTGTTAGGTCACACAGTGACGTCATGCGCGGCAGAGCCTAAAATGCGTTCACCAAGTGAGCATATCTTTAACAGTTATAGCACAGAATATAAAAGCTAGCGTAGCTTCTACATTCTGTGGTTATAGCCACAGATCATTACAACTTGGATCTAGCGCCAGCAAGCCTCATAAATGATCCGTTTAAAAAAATGGAAATAAAAAGGGAATCTAAAATCTACAGTAACCTAGGATCCAAGCTACGTTTACGCTACAGTCCATTGAGAGAATCCCAGGTTACCGTAGCTTTTTTTTCCTTTTTATTTCCATCTTTTGACAGATCAAAGGTGAATAACTGAATACGGAGCATGCGCACATCTTAGGATCATTTATGAGAGTTGCTGGCGCTAGATCCAAGCATGATACAAATACACAGGTATGCTACGGCGCATGCAACTCTCAGAATGTGACCTAAGCATGACGTCACGCGCGGAGCAAAATTTCGTGCAAGAAGGACGAATACCTTTCGATTGGCTTTTTCTTCAGTTTTCTGAAAATTAGAGACACTTCAGATAGGATTATAGGAAGTTTAGTGTTAAGTTACATCTTGTTAAGAATTTTTATTGTAAGTGATTAGATAAATGTTTACATCAGACTAATTTGCATTTGTAGGTTAAAAACCCTCTTGAAGATAAAAAAATAGATAAAACAATCTATAATTATACATTGCCATTTATTTAATTCCAGTAGTGTATGTAGTGTCAGTTTCTAAATTAATAATTTATTTTTAAACTACAAATAAATCTCCCGTTTTACAACTAATTTTACATTTATACTAAGCACAGTTACGTTATTAACATTTACCAATGGCACAAAAGAATTTAGATTCTAATTCGAATAAAAAAGAAAGCATTAAGTAAAAGTTAATAAGTAGCTAGGTACTTAGTTAATTTTACAAAAATAATTGAGTTCATAACAAGTTTACTAAAAAAAAAGTTTTAAAGTGAAGTGGTAAATTTACTTTTTAACATTAGTAAATTTAGACAATTTTTTACCTACTTTTTTTTGGTAATTATTAAAACTTATTTTACGGTTGAGATCTCGCAATCTTATGTAAGTTCGCGTTCTACTGAGGCACTAAACGACTCCATAAGGAATTAGAGTTGAATTTTCTAATTTGGCCACTGTTTGACAACAAACAAATATTATATTTATAAACAATACACAGTTCAAACACTACCTAAACACCTACAACGATGTAAGCAAATAGCAATTTTATAAACAAAATGGCCACCATGCTTCGTGAAAGACGTCATGCGCGGCCTCGACCGATTTAAGATTTCTACGTAGCATACCTGTGTATTTGTATCATGGATCCAAGTACCATTACACGCTTAATAGTTATAGTGGTTATAGCAACATGGCCGGTATGGGATGCACCATATCGTTGATTGAGAAAATTTTTTAGCCAATGACCATATTAAACAGGCGTACTTCTGTTGGCAAAGCTTTGTGTCAATAATTTGATAACGTGTTGCTCATACATTTTGTAAAAGTGTATCATTAAGAAACAAGAATTCTTCAAAATGTCTGATCAAGTTGATATGAAACTTATTAAAGTCGAACCTAAAGTGGAAGAAGGAATACATTTACTTCTAACCCAACATCTTATAGTAAATAGTGATCTAATACAAGGTAACATTAAATACTGTTTAAGTAGTATGTACACAATTTAACACTATTTTTACAGATAATCTGAATATTAAAAAAGAAGACATCTCAAGTGAAACAGATCACATAAAGGAAAACAGTACACAAAGTATACAATTTAATAGTTCAACAATGATGCAAGAAAATTCAAAACATGACGTTTTAAAATACAATTCAAATTTTAAATATAAATGTAACCATTGCGATTTTATAACAAAGTGGAAATATAGTTTACAATGTCATCTTTCAACACACTCTTCAAGTTATGAATTCAAATGCAACCAATGTGATTATGCAACACATCGTAAAGATAGGTTTAAAGCTCATCTTAAAAATCACTCAAGTTATGAATTCAAATGTGACCAATGTGATTATGTAACAAACCGCAAAGGTAATTTTAAAATCCATCTTAAAAAACACTCTTCAAGTTGTGAATTCAAATGCAACCAATGTGATTATGCAATACACCGCAAAGATAGTTTGAAAATTCATCTTAAAAAACACTCTTCAGGTTATGAATTCAAATGTAACCAATGTGATTATGCAACAAACCACAAAGGTGATTTTAAAATTCATCTTAAAAAACACTCTTCAAGTTACGAGTTCAAATGCGACCAATGTGATTATGGAACACATCACAAAACTATGTTGCAAATCCATCTTAAAAAGCATTCTTCAATTTATGAATTCAAATGTGACCAATGTGATTTTGCAACAAACCACAAAGGTAATTTTAAAATCCATCTTAAAAACCACTCTCCAAGTTATGAATTCAAATGTGACCAATGTGATTATGCAACAAACCACAAAGGTAATTTTAAAATGCATCTTAAAAAACACTCTTCAAGTTGTGAATTCAAATGTAACCAATGTGATTATGCAACAAACCACAAAGGTGATTTTAAAACTCATCTTAAAAAACACTCTTCAAGTTACGAATTCAAATGTGACCAATGTGATTATGGAACACATCACAAAACTATGTTGCAAATCCATCTTAAAAAGCATTCTTCAATTTATGAATTCAAATGTGACCAATGCGATTTTGCAACAAACCGCAAAGGTAATTTTAAAATCCATCTTAAAAACCACTCTTCAAGTTATGAATTCAAATGTGACCAATGTGATTATGCAACAAACCGCAAAGGTAATTTTAAAATCCATCTTAAAAACCACTCTTCAAGTTATGAATTCAAATGTGACCAATGTGATTATGCAACAAACCGCAAAGATAGTTTTAAAATTCATCTTAAAAAACACTCTTCAGGTTATGAATTCAAATGTGGCCAATGTGATTATGCAACAAATCACAAATGTAGTTTTAAAGTTCATCTTAAAAAACACTCTTCAAGCTATGAATTCAAATGAAACCAATGTGATTATGCAACAAACTGCAAAGGTGATTCTAAAATTCATCTTAAAAACCACTCTTCAAGTTACGAATTCAAATGCGACCAATGTGATTATGGAACACATCACAAAACTATGTTGCAAATCCATCTTAAAAAGCATTCTTCAATTTATGAATTCAAATGTGACCAATGTGAGTATGCAACAAATTACAAAGATAATTTAACAATTCACCTAAAAAAACACACTTCAAGTTATGAATTCAAATGTGACCAATGTGAGTATGCAACAAATTACAAAGATAATTTAACAATTCACCTAAAAAAACACACTTCAAGTTATGAATTCAAATGTGACCAATGTGATTTTGCAACAAACTGCAAAGGTAATTTGAATATTCATCTTAAAAACCCCTAATAAAGATAGGTTTAAAGCTCATGTTAAAAAGCACTCTTTAAGTTATGAATTCGAATGTGACTAATGTGATTTTGCAACACACCATAAAGTTCGTTTTAAAACTCATCTTAAAAATCATTCTTCAAGTTATGAATTCAGATGTGACCAATGTGAGTGAGCAACAAAATACAATGAGAATGTAACATTTCATTCTAAGAAACACTAAGTTATGAATTCAGTAGTGAACAGTGTGATTTATGCAACATATCGCAAAACATTTAAAAATCCATCTAATAAAACAATCTTCAAGTTATGAATTTAAATGTGACCACTGTGATTATGCAACAAATCACAAAAGTAGTTTCAAAATTCATCTTAAAAAACACTCTAAGGGCCTGTCTTTGTTCTTTTAGCTAACCTAGCTGTCAGGTAACTTCAAGATTAATTTATATCTAAGATAAATCTCACAGATAATTGTAATGCATCTTTGTATTACATTTATTCTGCTGCATTATAGTAGTTCTACTGGTGGTATTGAATAAGAATAAAGCGAATGCAATGACAGGGAATAGAGAAAGATAGAAAAATTTGTTTTTAAATTAAAGTTTAAGTAGTTCTTAAAATTTTCGTGGTGAATATAAAAATTATGGAGGACTTTGTAAATGATATATGAAAATGTAAACTTTCACCATTATCACACATAATAAAATACTTATCTTTTTTGGGTTTTTTTAATGGTGTATTTTAAATTTTTGATAACACTTACAGTTATCTTCATCGCTAGTAATATCTGTTAAAATTGTTAAAGATGTTGTAAACAATTTTGTCAAAGTTGAAAAATTAAAATATAAACATAATTTTATAGTTGGCTTTATGTTTCTCAAACTGTTATGTTGATAGCAGGTTGATGTTTATGTTTTGATTTTTCAACTTTGACAGAATTGTTTACCACATTTTTAACAATTTTAATAGATATTACTACTGATGAAGATAACTGTAAGTGTTATCGAAACGTTTAGATTGTATAATTTAAAATACCCAAAAAAGATAAGTATTTTATTATTTGTAAATGGTTGTTTGAAAATTGATGAATTAGAATTTATAAATAATTTTAATCCTATTCGTTTTCCGTACACATTACCTACGTGAACGCCCAAATTATTTTCTTATATTGGATGATTTAGATTTTTTCAAAAGGTTTCGATTAAGAAAACCAATAGTTTCGGTATTATTACAACATATTCGTCCCCAATTGGAACCTCTCTTGATGAATCACGCAAGGCTTTATAATACTGCAATGTTATTAAAGTACATGTGTTATAGAGCAGATACAATTGATCCGATGGCAAGATTATTACTAACATACGTTTTTATGTAACTGGGTCGATATACCTAAGTCTTGCCAACTTTGTTGGTGTGAGTAAAGCTACAGCAGCAAAAATAGTGGTACAAGTTACATATATAATTGCGTCGTACTACATATAAAGCTTCCATCCACATTAGCAGAAATGAATATGGCTTCGCTATTAAAATTTTGAGACCGTCCACATTTTGTTTTTGGTTCCATTTCCTATTAAACAATAAGGAACAAATTAATGTGAGATAACCTAACAAATAAAATAAACCCAATTCGAATTTCGAAATCGAACTTTGACATAAGTTCAGATTTTATCGTACGTTAAAGCTGAAGGTTAAATATGTTTTCTGGTACTTTATCCTACCGCTAACAATTAGCATTTACGATAAAGGAGCGGTGCAAATGTCGTGGTCTGTCTTGGTAAACAGCTGATTACGGAGCGGTAAAAGGCGGGTGTATTGAATTGAACCCTTCGGTTAACGGGTTATGTACTTAACCTAATTATTTGTTATTTTTGTTAATCTACGATGGAAGTTGCAAAGTTGGGGAGAAAACGAAAACAATTACTAACATTAACCGAGTTAGTTGATGATGATAGTGAAGACGACCTTATTACAGTAGTGTGTAATACTGCGACATCGAAACAAAAAGCACGAATAGGTATAAAGAACTACATTGAAAATGTGGCATCTCTCTATGATCATAGTGGTATGGAATGGTGACCAGTTATACTGTATGATATGCAATTACCTACTTGCTTTCAGATTTTAAAAGTTGCTATCGGCTGTCACGGAACACATTTGAATGTTTGTTGGAAACAATGGGTCCATATTTAATTGAAAAAAGAATACATAGTGTAGGGCCATGCACAAATTCCCCACAAACACAGCTACTAGTAGCATTGAGTATGCTGTGTAATCAAGAGGTGTATAGGCTTGTGTCGGAGAAGTTTGATGTCAGTAAGTCAACCGCATGGTCGTATGTACAAAAAGTGTGCACAATTTTGATGGACTTATCTGTGCACTATATCATCTGGCCTACTGGACGGAACGCACAGAAAGTCATGGATGATTTGAAAAAACGAGCAGGGTTTCCTGGTGTACTAGGGGCAGTTGACGGTACACATATACCAATCACTGCACCTGCACAGCAACAAGCCGCATATTGTAACAGACATCAGTATCATTCAGTGGTCCTCCAAGGTGTGTGTGATGCAAATTATTTGTTTATTGACGTTTTTACAGGTACATACATTACCTACATTTAATATTACCGTATTTTTAGATTACTTTACACGTTTTTTAGGATAACCTGGAAGTGTACATGATGCACGAGTGTGGCGAAACTCTCCATTAGCCAAAAAAATTAACGACACCGCTTGAAATATTTCCCAATGCCGAGTGCCATATTTTGGGTGATTCAGCCTACACTTGCACAAATTATCTATTAACCCCATATAAAGACAATGGGCATCTTACAAAAAAGCAACGTAATTTTAATTATAAATTATCTTCCACAAGAGTTTTTATTGAACAATGTTACGGTTTATTAAAAGGACGCTTCAGAATCTTAAAACATATAAATGTATATAATACACAATCAATTCCAAAAATGATTGTTGTATGCTGTGTACTACATAATATATGTATGACAAAAGATGATACCTTAGATGATGTAGAGGATGTAAATGTAAATGAAACTGAACAAAATTTTTATAATGATCACGATAATTGTAGTGTAGTAAAACGCAACACAATTGCAGATCAACTATTTCATATATAGAACATAGTAACGGTTATGTACAATGTATGTTACACATTATTCGCTTTTAAATAAATGTAATATTTCTTTCAACACCTCCATTTTTTCAGCATACCGATTAGCTGCTTCTGTTCGTAAGGTCTTTACCCATATAGCTTCTTCCTGTATAAACTTTTTCCTTTTATTCGGCATTTGTAAATGGGGTGTAGGTGTAGCTTCCTCACCTTCGACAACCTAAAATATACAATGTAGATACAGTTGTGAAATGGTAATATACATCACCTCTGTTTCACTTGATGTAGGTGTTGAGCATGTAACAGAATATCCATCTCTATTAGATGCTAGAGCATTGGGATGAACATCAGCTGATCTTCCAAACATTTTATCAAAAATATTGAAATAAGGCCAGGGCACATTACCTGTGCCAGTGTTTCTATTATTATCTACGATCCTTTTGTAAGTCTTTTTTAAATTTCGGAACTTGACATCACATTGCTCCCCATTAAAGCAATATCCTTGTGATGTCATATTTTTTGCTATAAGATTCCATATTGATTTGTTCGTCTTTCTAGGTGATGTAAATAAATCTAAATTATCTTCATATTGTGTTAATAATAGTAATATGCTCTCGTGGGTCCATTTTGACACTTTATCATTTTTCTCTTCTAAAGCTACATTTTGTGATTCAGCTACCGATTCTGCTGCCGGTGTAATGTTTGTTTCAATTCCTAAATACGCTCTATTTTCATTATTGTCATCCATATATCCTTTAGTCTTATCTAAACAGTAAGAATTAAAATTTAAAGTGAAATATAATACCTATCTTACTAAGTCTAAGTCTGTTATAGATAAAAATACGACCATCGTCATCATATGTTATGTTATTGTATTGGTCTCTGATGGGTTGTAAAGCACTACTCATGATTTTTTGTTCACAATTTTCTTGTTCCGTAAGCACAACAAGGAAAGTACAAATACAAAATGAATATGTGAGGTTAGGTTAGATATAAACCGCGAAAGAACCGACTAAAAGACCAGATCCACAATTTATGTATCGGGTGGACATTTTCAACCTCTCGCCGACAATTAAAGCACGCGGTAAGGTAGATGTATCGGTATGAACGAACGCTGTTGGTACGGAACGCTCCAATTGTCGTAAATGCCTAATATCTGTCTTTTAATAAAAATAAACTATCAGATAAGCATACCTGACAGTAAAAAGATAGAAACAAGGATTATCTGCAACTTTAATCCTACTGATAACTATCTGATACTTTATTTAGAACATAAAAGACCGGCCCTTAACACGTTAACTGCGGATGTATATTGACTTTGGCCATTGCCCGGTGCTGAATGTTTTTATTTAGTAAATACTTTCGTTTTACATTAATTTGCACGTAAATGTTTAATTTTCAAAAATTTAAGTAGCGACTTATTGTCGATAGCCGCATTATCGAAGGATTTCCGTTATATAGTGCGGATGTCGACAAAGTGTCGACTTATCTTTTTGAAACAAAGATCCGAGTAAAATATGAAAAATATTATTTATTTAATTGTGTATAATTTCTCACTTTCGTTGTATTACTTTACCTGAAAGAGACTTTTTGTGGGAATTACTATCTAATCT
Organism: Vesta saturnalis; assembly: GCA_036346205.1. Classification (NCBI taxonomy): domain Eukaryota; kingdom Metazoa; phylum Arthropoda; class Insecta; order Coleoptera; family Lampyridae; genus Vesta; species Vesta saturnalis. The sequence continues at coordinate 3,074,660 of JARFJB010002108.1, read as the reverse complement.
CCGTAAAGTGACTCTGTTAGTAAAATAAAATTATATTGTTATTGCTTATTCATTTTAAAAATTAATTATAATGAAAAATTACTCAACACAAAAACGAGAAACTAAAAATTACAAGTTAAAACTAAACCCTGCCTGACACGATGCAAAATTTTACAGAATATTTACATATAAATTTGTATGCAAATTTTGTACAAAAACTCCCCCTTTAGATAGGCAAGTGCCATGAAAACGAGCGAGGATATTCTGTCTTTGTTCACTTGTTACCTCTCTTTCTATATTAATTCTTCCCCCCGTCACCAGGGGCGTTGTTGTACAAATAATTTTGGTGGCATATTAAAAAAGGTTAGGTAAATTAAAATGCTTATTTGTGAAAAATATTAAATGTATATTTTACATTTCTAATTTAACACATTACAAGTACATAGTAAGTAACTTTATCGAAATACATAATTACATTATATAATAATGCATAAATTAAGTCAGCAGAAAACATTTTTTATAAAAGCGAAAACAAATATTACAAACTTACAATCAACTACAATTTTGTTTGACATCACACGTTAGCTAACATTCCTATTAAAAATTGTTCACAAACTGTGTTAGCTAACAATGTTCGTAGAAGTGTGTACCCGGTGTTACAGATTCTATTTGTCATATGTAACTCATAACCAAATGCCTGGTGGACTGTGGCATTAAGATAGACGATAAGGATGATAGTAAGTAGATTTGTAAACAATGTAGTGAAAATTCTGAGCCTAAAAAAAGGATTATTCTCATGAATCAATTAAAGCTATTAACACACTCTCTTGAGTCATGCCAAGAAGAGATACAACAAACAACAAAGATTATAAAGCAACAGGGAAATCTTATCCAAGACTGTCTTTTCAAAATTGACGAGTTAACTTTTGTAAATAAGCAATTAGAGGAAAAGAATACATTGCTTAAATTAAAAGTAAGCGAACTTTAGTAACTTACGGTACAATGTATGCAGAGAAAGTCGTTTGTCATTAGCTTTTTCTATCTAACTGTTAAATTGAAGTGTCATTTTGCTAATACTATTATATGTTTAGGGTACGAATACATATGTGTCAGGGTTCGTACTAGTATTGCAATAATTTATGTACAATTACACCAAAAATGAAAAAAAAAGAATACAAAAATAGCTGTCCATACTCTAACAGCCTAAATAATACACTTACAAGCTGAGTAGATAACAATTCAATTTGAAGTCGTTTTAATAGTATTAATTTTTGTTTTTTTACATTTTGATTTTAAATACTTATTTCGAGCCAGTTTTTTAATTTCATCATTAATATCTTTTTTGTTAACCCTTTGTAAAACTTGGTTAACAAGTTTCACCCACTGAAAAATCTTAATTTTACAAAATAACTGTAAAAAAATTGAAAAAACATCATGCTCCTTACAATTAAATTTAAATCTATGTTATAAATCGTTTGTCACATTTTCTTTTAAATATAAACTAATTTTATTTTTTGTACAATTGTTAGGTATAATATAATGTGCTATTTTACAACTTAAAGTAAATAATCGAGTAAAAGTATGACTTGGGCGACTTAAACCTTTAACACCATAATTGCGCATATCAATTAAATCTCCAGTTTGTCTGGCAGATGCGATAACATCATTTTGACATGAGGGGCAGTTATTAACTTTTTTAATAATTTTTTTTGTTAGATACCCAGCAATATATTTATGTGTTTCTAATTTCAAAAATGAAGTGCTTTTGTGTATATCTTTTAATTGTGCATTTTCTATTTTGTTACTTGAGCAGCCTGGTGGTTCATAATGTAATTGCTGATTTCCTAAAGTAACAAATTCTTTTAGCGACGCTAATGTACCATCAGATATATCCTCTTCACAGTTATAATTGGGAGAGTGACACGATGTTAAATTATTTATAATAAGGGTCTTAAAGGAAGACGTAAATGAAGCACATGAAAGATTTACACGTCTTCTCCCATGACTTCTAATATTACCAAAGAAATTTTCAATGGGATCCTAATTCAAATCTCTAGGGCATAGATAATTTAAACCCAGAGTGTTTACATTTTTCCACAAATAAATCATTCCTTTGAGTGTCTTGACCCAGTTTTTAATTGTAGGTGGTACAAATGCTTTATTATTACTATTAACAAAACCATACTTTCTAGGATCTGAATGCTTTCATAATAAAACTGCACATGTTCACTCTTTCCTGAAATGGCACACCGCAACTTCTTGGCATGGTCGGGAAATTTTCCTGCTCCATTGCAGCTATCAACCGTGGCAGGAAGACAGTTTCCTGGAAACAAAATAGAAGATAAAATAAAACAGTATCAAATTACTTTTATTATCAAAAGAACTGCTATTTATATTTGAAAGGCCCTTTTTCAATAACTAATAGTAGGAGAAGTGACTGGATCACACCCTTGCTCACATAACACAAGAGATGATTTTTAGAATTGTCACGACATCCTTCACCAATTGGTACCAATTTCAATCTTTTGTTATTTAATAGATTTTCATTTAAAAAAACAATACCGCAAGTAGCCTTTTTTAATACTTTGGTCAAGTTTCAGTACATCTAAAACCCTGTGCCATCTTTTACACTATAAAACCGCCGATACTGAAAAATCAATTCTTTGTTATGTCAGAGAGAGTTTGACGTAGTTGGCTCTTAGATTGTAACTAATTACGTTAAAAACATAAAATTAAAAAGCTAATTTGTACAGTGACATTTAAGAATTTTGTTTTAACTTGCCATGGTTATGAAGCAAACGCATAGTGCTTCCAACTTTATGTGAAAAAAGCTGTGCAGCCATTTTCACTTTCATTTTTTTCATCTTCTTAACATAAATATGTTCATCTGTTAATTTATTTAAACAACGGGTATCGTCTTCATTATCACCTCCATCACATTCGTACAATTTCACTAGGTCATTCCATTTACCCAACTTTTGCTCTCTCTCCCATGTGTATTTTACAGAATTTCCTATGAAATTGTTTCGTATTCCTTTAAGAAGGTGTGGGACATCATACAAAGGAATGATTTCTTGTAATGTCTTTTCTCCTTTGCTTATAACGAAACCAAACATATTATTTTCCAAACCTTGCCGCAGCAGTAGCCTGTTGGTCTTTGCTTTGAGGATGTTAATTGCAGCAGTGTTACTTGCAAATTGGTCACAAACAGTTGCTACTACTCTTATACCTATGTTTTGTAACGCCCTAATAACGTCTTCCAAATTTTTCGTAACTGAAGCTGAATTCATACCTCCTTCTGAAAAGTAAAAGGCAATTGGCTGCTTCCACCTTTTCCGTATCCCTTTGGCCATAAAGACCATTGCGTGGTCGACAAACTGAACCTTCATTGGGTTGCCACAATTCTCAAGACCAATAATTCTATCTTTTTTAGTTGTGTACGTAAGTGATGTTTCCAGAGTCATTTCATCGAACATCACACAACAGTTTCGGTCCAATGGATCCATTTTCTTTATTGCCCCTTCAAGATTTTTAAATATTGCAGGGTTAATTCCTGCTTCAAATGGAATATTACTCAGTAAATTTAAGTTTTCCTTGAAGGTGAGGCAAACGTCTTCTGCAACAACATATACCTTTGGTCCCTGTTGTAGTATAGAAAGCGAAAAAATCTTATCATCTAAAGTGAAACGTCTGCCTTTACTGCTTCGATTTTGCAGTTTAATTTGTGATTTAAGGAAAGTTAAAGATGTTCTGTTCAATCTTGTGGATAAAAACTCATCACTTTCTAAAAAATTGAGTGCTTTTTTAACTTTCTTTTTGCAGCTGCCGTTTTCTTGGTCCAAACGTTTTGCACCTTTTTTAATTTTTTCAGCAATCTTATATAATTTCCGCGCTTTGGGTGTTAACTCTGTTGATACAGCAACGTTCACTTCTTGAAGAAGACTTTTGCGAGCTCTTAAATCTACAAAAATAAAGCACAATTTTATCAAAGATGTTAAAATCTAATAGAAGTGAATTCTAAGACAAACACATTAAAAAAATTACCTCTTCTAGTGAAATGAGCTTCCTGATGAAATACAGTTTGGTTTTCTTTTGTGGGAGTTACAAATGTAATATTTGTTTCACTGACTTCATTGCTGTTTTGATTATACGGTGAAGTTCGTAACTGATTATTTTCTAGAGAAGTAATATGACCTAAAGGAAAACGAAGGTAAAGTATATCATTATGTATTAGAATTTCTGAATTATTACAATAATCATGTTCAACCATTATTTGAAGTTGTTCACACTCTTCTTCGCCCTTACAATAGTTATGTTCGATCGTTATCTGAAGGGGCTGTACATATTCTTCACCTATAATATAACATTTTTTTAAAAATTGCCTCCTTACAACATACGTAAATATTGTGATATAGAAACTTATTAAGAGTAAATTTGAGCATAATCAGCTAGATATTCAACTTTATATTTAAAAACCCAACATTATTAATTAATAATTTAACATCATCATTCTAATCTACCAATGACTTGCAACGGCTACTTATTCTGCATAGTATAAAAGAATAACAAATAAAATTACGGCTTACCATACACTGCAACAGTGGGCTGCAGAACAATTCCACTCGTTACATGTGCTTTAGGCACTTCATCACTTGAAGGATTAACAAGTTCACGGTTGTTATAATTATACTGAGCAACTATTTCCTGTTGCTGCTCACACTCTTGTTCTATAATAGTAAATTCTTATTAACAGCAAATTCATTCTTTCGCCTAGCATATGTGAAAATGAATCATATTATGACACAATATACTATAGAACTACTGTTGAAATAAATGAAATAATAAACTATAATGCTCCAAATTAAATTTACCAGCCAAAGAAACATTTGGAATCGCTCCTCTTCTCAAAGTTGTTTTACTTGTGGGCCCACCACAAATTTGATCGTCGCTAAAATGATGATGACATACTCGGTAGCTTGCTTTATTTTTCGTCTTTATATCGTGCCTTCTTATATTGTCGATCCACACCTTGAAGAGCTAAAATATATACTGAACTGTACTTTATTTATAAAAACAATCGTATGTAAAGACTCATCAAAGGGGATAGGGATCAAAATTTAGAAGAAACTTTATTTTTAAAATGATAAAATAAATGATTATTAATTTGAATTATATTAAGATTTTGAATATAATAATTATAGTCAATTTGATTAATGCACATTGAGTTAATGTCCAATTATGTTTTATCGTATCTAACTTGTTCAAGGAAATTGAGTTATAAATTTTAATTCGCATTAATATATGTGTCACACCCTGTACATAACAAAAATTCTTAAAAGAGTATACTTGGGCATGCGCTGTGAATACGCAAACATGTGACTTTTGATTACAATAAAAAGTGAAATTCGACATACAAGTAAGTATAAATACGTTTTAATTAAAAACAATATAATATTAACCATTTAAATTTTTAGAACAAATAATATTCCCTTTGGACATGCATACATGTTGTTGCACATCATGATTGTTGCAAAGGATTGAAATTATGAACCTAACAATAAAATATCAATGTCAACAATAAAGTACTCACATAAAATGTCCTCCTTTTCTGATTACTGCTGATGAAGTTGATTGTAGAAAACAGCTCCTTCGAACTCCAACTCTGTTCCTCAAACATCCAAATTTTCTTCAATATTAACAGCTTATACGTTTAGGTAAGTTCCACTAATGTTATTATAATATTGATGAATCTTTAATTTTAGGATCATCACTTCTTATATCTATTTCAAAATAAGTTTTGAAAAGCATGGATCGTTGAAGGATATTATAAATTAAACACACTTCCAATAAATAAGGTGTATAATGATAAGAACACGAAGAGAACACAACTAAATATCCATAACAACGTAAACAATATAAACTTACAAACAAACAATGTCGAAACTGCGGAAATATTTTCATTAACTATCGATAACCTCCGAATTTGATATTTAAAAAGGTAAACTAACCTTAATTTAATTATTTCCCGACAAAAGACTATCACTTGTTTCTTTAACACTTCCGATACTAAAATCGCACTTTGTTTTTAACGAAGTGACGTTATTTTGTTTAAAAAAAAATTTGGCAACACCTTACTTTAGCAAGCTGTTGAAACAGAGGAAAATTAAGAGAGTTTGTAAACCTTTAGCACTTCTATTTATATGATTTTGGGTAACGACCAAATCTTCGATTGTTCTCTATAGTTACCAAGAATATTTCCTAAATTCTGATTGGCTACAGCAATTTTTACATTACGATATAATTTCAAAACCCCATAACTTTTGCCCCCGTAAACCTTTCTTAAAACTAATAACATTTTCATAATCTACATAAATTTCTCTATAATTTAAAACCAAACACGAACTAATTCCTACACTTAATAACTAAGTTAATTTTCACACTTAATTATTGATTTTACGCTAATTTTATGTATTTTACAGGCCTGGAAATGATTTCTACATGAATATGGGATGCTACTACCCCTAAATATTCATCTTTTACATGCCTACGGCCAATTTGAAAGGAAAATTATTTTAATTTTTCCAACACTCTTAAAAACTAAATTTGACAAAATGGACACAAATATAGTGAATTGTAACTTGAAATTGAGGCTACTTTACTATTTTTGCCTCTACTAATTTATTTTACACAAATTGTCTCAATATAAAATACTTTTTACATGAATTTTATGTGAGGAAATTACATAACCTCATATTGTTAACACAATTTTCAATGTATAATTTCACACTTTTAACCACTATAACTGTTTGTGAAAGTGTTTAAACTTAATGTTCATGTCTCAAATTAATTTATTTTAACACTTTCGTAAGTTCATAAGTTCTTCTACGACTAGTGTCGAAATGTTGTAAATCACTAGTGTAAGGTCATTAAATGTTGATTAAACACAATAATTCCAGAGCTGCTGCTTAATTTATGTTTTATAGTTACTCACTAATGTACTTGTTCTGTTTTTTCATAATTTTAGCACTGATATATGTTTATTGCACTAACACGAATGTTTTCATGATTCTTGGCTGCGTACATTTGAATTGTGACATTGATACCAGCCTATATGTAGTTTTTAACATTATTTTTGTCAACTACAACTTGTATCTCATGTCGTCAGGGAACATTATGTTAAATAAACTTACTAAACTAAATAAAAACTTGAATTAAATCATAACGATAACAAACATATCCTATACTTCAATGTAATGTGCTGTCGATTATACTCATTAACATTATATTAAAAAATATTTAAATTTACAAATATGTCAATGTTTATTAACCATTCTGTTCTAGAATTATTTAATGATATGTACCAAATTGTACAAACTAAAGAAATAATTCACTACGCTACTTATATAGCTACTCGAATATAATTTGAATCATCTCAATATAATGCTTATTTTATGCAACTTGTCTAAAAGAATACTACAATGATAAAATTATTAAGATTCTAACATTCAACAACAATTCCAAACTGAAGGAATACTGAAACAAGCAAATAGAAGATAACGTATAGACATTTAGTTATTAAATCCAACAAAAACGAGTTTAGTAAGTATACCTTGTAGTGTTACATTCTGTTCTGCATTAAATGAATGCAGAATGGAGTCAAAAGAGTACTCCGAGTGTAGTAAACGAATGCAGCTTTGTATTTCAGACATGTTTCGTGGTTACATAAAGTGCTTAATGAAATAAAAATTACTTACCTCTTCATCATTGGGAAATCTATGCATCTGCACCTTCAAGTTCTTTCCCTTGCTCTGGCATTCAGGCACACAACAATAATTAACCATTTTAACAAATCGTTTTCAAAGCTAAAACACATTTTCAGTAATAAATTGGATGGTCTCTGACATTTAGAACTTATACATTGAGACTCAAGTATTTACTTACATAAATGGTTAACAAATATCAAGCACATAAACGTGAAACACAAAAATTTTCTCAAGTCTTTGTAAATTCTCCGTCACCACGTGGTTAACATACTTAGCACTTACACAAACAACAACACAAAATGGTTTGGGTTAGCTTTACCACGTGTGGCATTCTTAGACCATATACACTTATGGACTGTTAATAATCTATCTTAGACAATAAGTGACAAACGCACCAAGATGTAAAAAAAGAGATCGATATATTCTATCCTTTCTAGTGGCGAAAATGATTACTGCGCATGTTTGTATCGACACAAAACTTTTCCCGCAATTATAACCTAACATTTGAAAGATTATCAACAAACATATGTAACTAAACAAATTTTATAACAAGAATAGACGAAGAAGAGTCTACAAACGTTAAACATTCAGTGCAGTGATACAGCAGATAATTTGTCACTTTGACATCCGATAAAGTAGCCCTAACTTTGCATCTGAATAAAATGTGTGTAAACTTCCATAACAGACTTTCTCAAACCTTATTATTGTTTGTTGTTATGATAACGAATGAACATGCTGCTTGTAATAATTAAATTTTTCAACCTAGTCATTATTTTTAATTATTCATTCAATTATCTATAACAAATGTTGACCGTTCTGCCTTTTTCTTTTTGAGTTCATATTTACGTTTTTGTTAAGAATTTGAATTTTATTCTGCAAGTATATTCTGTTTCGACTTCTATTGAATTTATAATTCTTAATCAATTTCAACTAATAGAAAATAGTTAATTTTCTTATCTGATAAAACTATAAAATTTGTGTGGCAAAAGGGTATTTACAAAGACTATTTGGATTTTTAAAATCATTTTATTGTTTTAATTAATTAATAATTTATAAAATGAGAATTAACACAACTACACAATAATTCATCTAGAATTAACAAATACATGTTAAAAATGTTAAATTACGAAAACTATATCATTACAGAAATGTGTACCTAACAATTATACATTAAAATATTATTGATGTTTAAAATTAATCAAACGATTATATTTGCAACGAATATACTCTGATTTTGCGATTTCCTTTTCCCTTCATAAAACAATCGATAATGGATTTAATTAATTGACTTCTGTGATTATCCAACTGAAGTTCAACACTAATATGATTGTTCATTTCTATCATATCAAATGTGTTGCATACAAAATTATAAATCCTTATGTTAATAAGAAATTTGATATATTTCTTTTGTGAAAATTTCGTTACTGTACATCCATAGATGGAACAGATAAATATCCTCTACTTTTAATTTTAATTAAAATAGGAACATTGGTTTCTCCGTGATGTACAACATGTCTTCTGCAGATATCACAAATAATTTTCTTCAGTAATTTATATGTGATATATCCTGCAATATATTTTGAAACATTTTCCACATACTGTGATAATTCCCACATTGTGCAAATGTAATCATGGTCAAAATGTTCTACAGCAACAAAACTGTCTAACAATGGTTCCATTTCAGATTCAAATGGTTTATAATGAACCGAAGATACATGGAGTATTTGAATGTAATTAAGCAGTTGCCTTTTTCTGACCCTTCGATTTCACTTCTAACTAGTAATCTTTTGTAAGCAGCTTCAAATTGTTGCGCATTGGGGTTACTTTTAAATCCACCACGGCTTCTAATAGCGCTAAAAAATGTTTCGAGAGGATCCTGCAACAACTTATAAGTCAGCAAATATTTTAATCCATAACTTTCTAAATCGTCGTAAATGTTAAAAATATTTCTCAGGCATATAATAAGCCCTAAAAATCCTAAAAATTCTACTTCCTCTGAGTATTTCCTTCCGGTCTCATCTTTTAAGCTACATTTCAAAATTCCTACATAAAGTTTTTAGCTTATCAAAACTATTCCTGTCTATAGGTACGTTGTACTCATTTTTTTTAGAAAACCTATTCCGGCAATTCAAAACATCAAAAATGTTATTAAATATTCTACAAAATTCGGCTGTTCCCTCGATGTTTTCAAAATGTGGTATATTGAGTTCTTTAGCAAAAGTAAGCGCTGATGAGACACTTGCACTTAAAGTTTGCACAGCAAGCTTAACATTCATTTTATTGTCATGAAAATTTACATGTTTCTTACTTAATTTTGTTGCAGCATGCAGATGTTGAGCATCTTGAAGTTCTAACAATTCTGCAAAACATTTCCATTTGATAGTCTTACCATCATTTGTAAAATGTACACTTTTATCAGCTAAAGTATTTCTTACTAATTTTATCATATGGCATGCATCGTATATAATATAAATCTTATCTTTTGTTATAGGATTTAGAAAATATGGTCGAAAAGTCAAACCATACTCTAAATTTGCTCCTAAAAAAGAACACATATTGGCATTAACGTATGCTCCATCAAAAGTGATTGAATGCACAATTGCTCCTGTATCATTCAACAGTTCTAAACATTTAATAAAAAGATTTCCTCGTTCACTACCTGACAATCCACCTATTAAAAAATAACCTAGGGGAATTTTCCAGCAGCCATTTAGAGCTACAGCCATGATTACGAAAGCATTTTTGGCCTCCTGGAGAGCATCACAATGCCTATCAGTACCATCAATACCGAGGTCAACATAGCCATAATATTTATTATTAGCATATACTAACTGTTGCCGTATAGACATGTCATCCATAACTATGTTAATAATACACGGAGATATCTTAACACGATCAGCAATTGCCTTAAATGCTTCTCTAGTAAATCCAGGTTGACCATTAACTCTGGAATACCACTGTCTTATAGTAGTTGGAGACGGTAGAAGGTTCTTAAATTTTTTCCTAACGTATTCATATGCCTTAGCTGAATAAAACTGGAGTGTTAAGGCAAAGCTTCTTAATTCTCCCCTATAACTGTCTTTGGGATTTGCTAGACTTCTATTTACAAGCTCTTTGATAGTATCTGGCATGGATGTCTGCAACATAAGAAATAAAGTGTATGGATGGCAGTAATACCCTTAGGTCATACCATCAAATTATCTGCAGCTTCTTCAGTAATAAAGTTCTTTTTCTTTAATCCACTTATAACATCATTAAAATGTTGTGCTTTTTTAAGGAGCCTTCTATTTTTTCCTTGAAGTGATTTAATTTTTCTTCTCTATAAGATGATAGTATCTTTTGCCAGCTTCAATGCTCTTTTAGTACGTCTTGGTGTTTTAGTATGTGGGGAACCAACATCACCTATATATCTTGCTGTTTTCAGAGTATTTGAAACTGATTCTTAAATGTAATAAAAATTAGTAAGTAACATACAAAATTCAATAAATAGACTTACCAATTGTATTATAATTTTGTTTTGGAGGAGTCTTTAAGTATGTAATCTCTTCGACACAAGCAATATTTGTATTTGTAGGCTTTTTTTTCAATGACACATTCGTTCAATCTACTACTACTTGCTATAGCTCTATCTGTGGTGAAAGTTGTAGTTTTTAATGGCAGTGATTGGACAGGCGACATCAGAACACTGTAATTTTATAAGACATAATGGAGATTATGAACTTCATAATGCTGTTTACTTAAGGATTATGAAAGTTTCACTTATTTCGATGTGAGATACAATATATGAACAAAATTATAGAATAACAACAATTGTATCCCACTTTCAACCCAAAAGGTTGATCCAGCTTTTTACTTACCTTTTTGTTGCCTTTCTAATTGAAGGCACGCAACCTTTTTTAAGCACCCGACGACCTCCATTTCCCCTATTGTTAATGAAATCTTCGGAACGAAAGTGATCAGAACATATACGATTAGATATGTAAATTTCACGTCTATGTAAATGACAAAATCGAATCCACTGCAATTTTGTTAACTTCTCTTGTGGAAACCTACAATTTCCACTAATAATTACCTAATTAAAAACTGAAGTTTAATTTACTCACTTATAAAATGAAATGCCAGGTTTCATTGAATTGTTTTTGCACACGATACACGATTCACCGTAATGCTTGTCTTTATCAGAGATTAATAGTGTCTATACAGCTATTATACACAATTATGCATAACACAAACAAAATTTATTAACAATATTAAAAAAATGTCCGACTTAACCTTAGAACTTTAATCATATATATTTTGAAGTGTATATAGTCTTTTCGCGCCTGCGCTTTTGTCACTTTCGCCATCTTTAGAACAAAAGATATCTTCTATCCTTCAGATGATTGCGTTTTATACTCTGATGCTTTAGCAATCCATAAAAATATATGATCTAAGGTGGCATTGCAATCAGCTGATTGGCAATTTTCACAACTTTTACACGTTTGAAACACGAGACAGGAAGCCCTCTTGCGACCGGGGGAAAAATTACTTGAAAAAGGACGGAACATCTGTAGAAAAAGAAAAAATATCCCCAATTTTCCTATCCTTCTTTCTCATCTAAAGGGGGGTTGATCTACTTGTTTAGTTCCATTTCTAGGGAAATTTGAACTTAACACCAAAATTCTTTGCAAAAAAATAATAAATACAGCTCTACCAAGCAAACAAAAACCCCGGAAAATATGTGAACTAAATTAAAAAATTTATAGCGGTAAAACATTCGTCCAATTACCATTACGAAGTCTCCGACCGTACGTTCCCAAACGCAAACAATTGACATTTGTCATATGCATTTTGCATTGGCAGGTTATTTTCGTGTTTCTCGAGTATTTATTGTCGATTAGTCTTTATAAAGTCTTTTTCAAGGCTCTTTTTACTGATTTGTGAGAGAAACGATATGTATTGTGCACATATACATAATAAAACGATTATAGAGTTCATAACCTTAAAACAGCAAGCATGCTTTTTAAATATGGATTTACATCGATTTTCAATATTTAGAGTAGTGTACGATTTTGAAATACGTAGCTGCACTTAAATTAAATGAGCATGACAAGTTTTAAAATATCAAATCATGTTGATTTTCAATATTTAGAATTTTTCAGGTTTTATTCGTAATGGCTAGTAAGTCGAAGAAGAGTGTTCATTCCGAAGCCTGGAACATCATTAAAGCAGTTGTGGAATTTTTCGATAAACGAAAAGCTAATGGTGTGTGGACATTCCCTTTGGACAAGGCTACTGAGCTGGCTGCTGCGGCAACAGGAAAATCGATTAGTTTTATAAACAAAATTAGGTAGTTACGTAGTTTGTTAACCTTAAACGTAATTTCTAAATGACGTATTTCTTTGTATTAGAAATGAAGCTGCAACAGCTGAAAATTCAGTTTTAAAGTCTCTTTCTAAGAAAAAAGAAGTGGAGGTTCTAATAAAATGATTTTAGATGAAGCAGATTTAGGCATTTTAAAAGGACCGTTCATGAAGTATATACTGTAGAAAAAAGGTGCCAACGTTGAACATTTTAGTCAATAAAATGGAGGATAAGATTAATTACTCCGGAGGACGTGAAACCTTACGAAAGGCTTTGTTACAAATTGGTTTCAAATTTAGAAAATGCCTCGATGAACGAACATTTTTAATGGAGCGCAGATATTGTTGCCTGGCGTTTTCGCTATTTAAGAAGTTTACGGCAAAATGATGCTCTAGGAGAAAATAAGAAACCAGTTACGTACCTAGATGAAACATATCCATCCATCGTACGGAGTTAGCAAGTGCTGGCAATCCAATGATGAACCTGGTGTGTACCAAAACATCAGAGCTGGCCAGCGGTACATAATCGTTCATGGAGTATCGACAACATACACCATGCGAAAAGCTGAACTGTTGGAGTTAATAAAGCAATTTAAGCATAATAAAACTTACTATGTTGATGAATTACTTAAAAAGCATGGACACTGTGTACTTCGTTTGCCTCCTTATCATTGTGAACTCAATCCGATTGAATTTATGTGGATCTTAGTAAAGCATAAGGTGGCAATGAATAACGTTTCTCAAAGTGGAAGTAATATTGAGAACTTAGTGCGAAATGCTTTTGCAGAAATAAATGCATCTGACTGGGACAAGCAATGCAGGCATGTTATTCACATAGCCGAAGAAATGTGGCAACGTGATGAACTACTTGATGAAACAATTGAAACTTTATCTTTTATGGTAAACACTGGATCGTCAGATGAAAGCAGTTGATGAATTTGATAGCCCATAGAAAACCATTATTAATTTTGTAGTTACAAGTTATAAATCAATAATAATAAACGATATGTGCTTATTTTTCCATAAAATCTTGGACATTATTTTAAATTTTAATTATGCATATGTGTTTTGTTTCTATTGTGAATAACATTGCACTTTATTTATGTGAATGTTTTAAATGCTATTATATTATTTACACTTATGATGAAACTGTAGAAAGGTTGTCATTTCAAGTAAATACAAGTTAATCAGATAAAGAGGAAGAAAGTTCTGTAGAAGAATCATTGTAATTTATTAGTCACTTTATATTCAAATGTGATCAGAATGATGTTTTTTCAAGTATTTTACAAATATTTGCAAAACTAAAAATTGTGTAAATTATTTGTAGAAAACCATCTTATTTGTACTTAAACAATAAATACTTAAATGTTTTTAGTAATTAATTCAATAACATTTGATGTACCTAACATAAAATAAATAAATTTGTTCACAGAATTTTGAATAAGCAATCCATATATATGATTTAAATTTGCCACCTTAATACTTTTTGTATGGAATGTACCTGTTGAAAAACAGCTCCCTCAGGTACGCCCTCTCAGGGCTTTTGTTTGCTTGGTTGAACTGTATAACCTCTCTTAATAGTTTTGAAACTTTTAAAATAACCGATAGTGATATTGAATATGCTGCAGCAGCATTAGTGCTCTCCACTTCAGTATTAGTACTGGAAAAACAAAAAAAGGATGAAGTGGGCTAGAAAATGGTTGCAAAGAAGAAGTGGAAATGGAATTTTAAATATGTTAAACGCTGAGCAGGATACAGTAATGCGTGATAGTATTACAGCTCAAAACAGGTAGTACTAGAATTTAGCCTGTTTGTATGTATAGGGTCATAACATAATTAATTTTAGATTAGAAGTAACACTTAGGTTCTTAGTGACAGGCGAAGCATTTCGATCTCTTATGTATTCAACATGAATACATGAAACAACTATATCAAGATTTATACAAGAAGTTTGTCATGCTATATATAAACACTTAAAACCAACTTATCTAATGGTATACTATATATTATCATTTAGTAAACTAATTTTGTTATTGCTATAACTTGTTAGATTCCTAATACTGTAGCCGAGTGGAAAACAATTGCAAAGAAATTCTATGATGTGTGGGACTTTCCACACTGTTTACGTGCTCTTGATGGACGCCATATAAAGTTTAGGCCCCCACGATCGGTTGGGTCATATTATTTTAATTATAAAGGTGACCATAGCATAGTTTTGTTGGGATTGGCTGATGCAGAATATAAATTTATATATGCAAACATAGACACAAATGGAAGAATAAGTGATAGGGGAACATTTAGGAATAGTGCCTTATCAGAAACATTGTGTACCAACACCCTGAATTTTCCAGGACCTGAACTGTTACCTGGAAGGGCATGTTCCGTCATGTATGTAGTAGTCATGGGCGTAGCCAGCTAAGGGCAGGGAGGGGCAACTGCCCCCCCCACCCCTGGAAGAGCAAAAATAAATTAAATAATTTTTAAATTTTAATAAACAAAAAATGAAATCTAAAATATACATATTTTTCTGTTCTGCATATTTTTTTTATCTGGTTATTAGTTTAATTTAAGTATAATTAAAATCTCAAAGTTTTGTTTTCATTTGCCTTTTCTTTTATCCTAAAATTTTACATTTTGAACGACCATGGACCATGGTTTGCCCCCCTGTTATAAATCCTGGCTACGCCCTTGGTAGTAGTTGCAGATGGTGCATTTGGATTATCATCACATTTATTGAAACCATATCCACACAGAGGTCTCAGTCATGATTGCAGAATTTTCAATTATAGATTATACAGGGCTCGCAGAATAATTGAGAATATATTTGGTATCTTAGCAAACAGATTTAGGATTCGTTTAAATCCAATCAGTTTAGACGTTGAAAAAGTTGAATTAATAACATTAGCATGCATTGCATTACAGAATTTCTTGGCAACTGAAAATAGTATAAACTATTTAGATAAAGCGGCTACTAACGAAGACAGTAGCTTACAGCATCTTTTAGTGCGAGATGGTAATAGGTGCAGCAAAAATTTTAAAGATATTAGAGATGAATTTAAAATATTTTTCAATACCACAGGAGCGAGGGAATGGTAAGAAGATCAAGTGCGAGCAAATAACATGTAATTAAGAATTAATTAAAGCCGTGTATAATATGCACATATAATAAAAATGACTAATTTAAAAAAACAATTTCACTTATATAATTCTTTTGATTTTTTTATATTGTTAAACAACACCATTGTAATTTCTTCTTCTACATCATCTTTCAACTCGGGATGAATTTTCTTTAATTGTGAAGACACAAATTCTCCAAAAATATCCACCTCTTTCAATATTTTTTTGTGTTGTGTACTTTGTTGTAATGCTTCACTGACTAATTTAATTGCTTTACCAACATCTTCAAGAACATGGCTTTTATCAGTTTTTCTTTTTTTGGGGCATGCTGTAAATGGTACACTTGTACCATTACCATTCTCTGCACTACCATGAGTTGATTCCACAAACTGTAGGGTGTCAACATTTTTGACCTCATGTAATCGATTTGTCTCCTTGCAACTACAAAAGAAAGAACAAGGTTATTATCACATTTTCATTTACTGATTAAACTTTTATACCTACTTGAACTTGTTGAAAGAAAATGTATTATATGCTTACCGAGTATTGAGAATCGTTGAAATTAGTTACTGGGTCGACAGCACAGGATAATTTGTCATTAATAGTGTCAATCGCTTCTCGTTGAATGCAGTGTTCCAATACAAAGCCTAATTTATCAAAGTACCACAGCGCTGGTACATAGATTTACAATTATTGAAAACATGATTTATTTATTTTATTTTTATATTTAGAATTTACATCAGTTCTACATACATAAAGACAAAATTTGCATCGATTGGGGCTTGAACCTTGGTGGCGCAGTTGGTAGCGCGGTACTCTAGCAAAGTACAGGCCGTAGGTTCGAATCCTACTCGAGGTAAACTTTTTATTTATGTATTTAATAAAATTAATAATAATTTTAATTACATGATTTATTTATGTTTTAAAAATACAAACTTACATCATCGTCTCCTACACTGCTACGGATGGATTTAGCATGTTTTCTATGTTCCGTCAGAAAAATCGTTTTGATGCCGTGAAACTTTAATTTTATGCCATTTACTGTTACATCAGGTTTTATCAAATGTAATTCTGCTTCGATATTCTGCAACGCTTTTCCACGAGCATGTTTATTTTTATATTCTTTGGATTTTGTAGCATACAAACACGGATATTTCCTATATTCGTCGATTAATAGAGCTACTTCATCCCTTGACCAAGACATTTTCCACAGATTAAGGTTAAATGACACTTTCGAAAAGTTAGCTTAATTTGAGTGAAGTTGCGTTCATGATCTATCATATTATCAAGGAAGTACGAATTTTAAAAACAATTTCTGCGCAGATTCTCACGCACTTTTGACAATTTAGAACTTGTCCTAAATAATTTGCATGAAAATTTTACACAAGATTTAGCAGATTTTTTTCTGTATGCAACGCCTCAAATAATTTTTATTCACTACTCGCGATAGAATATGCCATTAGTAGGCCGATTTTGGAAGCGAGATTTCATTTTTCTCGACCTGCTTAATTTTTCTCTCCTAGTAGTAGATAATGAAATTGACAGTTGGGTTGCCTATCTAATACCAGTAACAAAAAGATGCTACATGCTCTGCTGCCTCTCTAATTTCTGGAGGAGTACTAGATATTTCAATACTTTCCATTTTAGCTACTGAAACTACCTAAGCATGATTAAAGGTTAAATGTGAATGTATTACAAATGTCAACAAATTGAAACATGTGAAACCTCAGGCCACTTAATTTTTTATGTAATAATAAGATTATTTGAATTGTATTTATTTATTGTCATATTTACAGAATATGTGTGCTAGTAGTGAATAAAATAATATATAAACCACGGTAGAGAAGACCTTCTGAGCCTCGTACACTTGTTTCCCTCGACGCTCCGCGTCTCGGGAAATAATACAACTCGGCTCAGAGAATTGTCTTCTCTACCTTGGTGTATAATTACTATTATAAAAATTCATATGTAAATTTTCTGTAAAATTCTGCATCGTGTCAGACAGATTTAAGATAACTTTTAATAATCAGTAATTGTGGTATTTCTTAAAACACGGCTCTAAACATAAACCTGGCTTTTCAGCACAATCGTATTTATTTATTGTCATATTTACAGAATATGTGTGCTAGTAGTGAATAAAATAATATATAAACCACTGTAGAGAAGACCTTCTGAGCCTCGTACACTTATTTCAACTCGGCTCAGAGAATTGTCTTCTCTACCTTGGTGTATAATTACTATTATAAAAATTCATATGTAAATTATCTGTAAAATTCTGCATCGTGTCAGACAGGTTTAAGATAACTTTTAATAATCAGTAATTGTGGCATTTCTTAAAACACGGCTCTAAACATAAACCTGGCTTTTCAGCACAATCGTTAAAAATATACTGTTTCTATCCTTTTTTTAGCCTTTGCACACAACATACACTTCTTCCTCACTAGTCGGTTTTTTTCGTTCCGCGTTACTTGTGAAGGAATATGTTTTTGCGATTTTGGTGGTACTATCTGCTTTTGTGTATTTCTATCAATCAATGCAGTCATCACGCTATCGTGAAAATTTAGCAAGCTTGTGTTTTTGTTGCCCCACTGTGGCTTATACAATAAAAAGGCATTGCTCATTATAATGTGAAAGATATGCAAGTCTACTTTTGCATACCACCTTAGGGTTTTTCTTTCGCAAGGATAGTAGCTTAAGATCTGGTCATATCTGATCCCACCCATAAATTGATTATACTTTAGCACAGCATCCGGTTAGACCGACGTTTTGCCGCTTCTCGACTTGTACTCTTTCATGGACGGTCCAAATTCTGTTGAAACTGCAACTATATCCCTTTTATCGTGCCATTTTAGCACACAAACTCCTCCATTTGAAAATGTCCTTTTTTTACTACATATAATGGATTTCCTTTGCGGTTTGCTCGTAGTGTTCCGGTACAGTATGTATTTCTTTCTAACAAATAATTTGCTAGTTCCACAGGTGATTAAAAATGAACTGAGCTAGGTGGAGAATCGGAGAAGTTAGAAGGCACATGTGGCACTGCAGCTGTTGGAGAAACAGATCTCCTTTGGCTTGGGGATCCAGCAGCTGAGACTTCAGGAGTAACAATAAAACGGCCAAATGAGTCGTTCTCATCGTCTTCTTCAGAAGAAACTTGTGCTTTGTTGAACTCTTCTTCGTAATCAGAAAACTGTAACATCTCAAATAGTTCCTCATCCATAAGTTTTGCATCCTTTCCTGTTCTCGCATACGATGATGGACCGGCGACAGAAGATGATGGACCAGGTTTAGGTGATGATACTGTACTTTCATCAGTATCTGATGAATCAAGATTTTCTTCAAAATCCAAACACCTCTTTTTACTAGAAAAATGTATTTTCTAAGATTTTTAATGAGTTATGAGTTAGTTAAAGGCCCCAAATTAACCCTGTTGCTACGGGCAGCAGTAGTTCGGGCGTAAAAACTAATAATGAATCTCCCTCAACGTTTTCACAATGTTCACAAGCTCCGCCTCTAACAGCTGATCTTGGACAACTTGTGTTAGTGTATCATAGGAATCTAGGTTTTTTCTGTACTTGTTGAGTGTTTTCCCCAGAAAAATCGTAATAATTAACTTATTGTAGTGTTAGTATATAGTTTTAAGATATTTCATAGTTAATTAGTGAAGATTATTAGTGTATATTATACTTGGGTTAGATTTTATGAAGACGTATTCGTGCCTTTATTTTGTTACTTGCTTTAATAAGGTAAAACCCATGTGAAGTTTGGCAAATAATGTACGCTCTGTTTTCTTTCCAGAAAAAATGGCTGTAAGTGATTATAATTAAACCTGAGTTTTATTAATACTATCAAAAAATGATTGAACTTATTTGTAATAAATGCTTGTGGTGCTATTTTGATATAAGATTCAATTAAAAGAACCTTACCTTTAATGTAAAGCGAAGCTCACATATACGCGATCGTAGCGGTCACGGCGGTGGCGGTGGTGTTTAGACTCGACCTGTATAAACAAGTCAGAGCTTGCATATTTGTCGCTGCATGTCAGGTGTTCAGGGCGGTCTGTGCTGCGTTCTGGTGAACGGTAACGGTCAAATTCTGCTTGCAGCATTTGACCGCTGTGAAGTTGTGTGTGCATAAAATGGCTAGCGAAGATGTATTAAATTTTACAGAGGAATTACAGATGAAATTGCAAAGCGTTTGAATATAGAAGGAATGGACGGTAAGTGATATTATTTAAAAAATTATTTGGCTCGAATGGTTCCAAACGCATTTTCGACAACTCTGAGCTCTAGATGGCCGATAATTACATTTGACTCAACGTAAAAGCTTCGTCGCCTATAAGAACTCCGGGCAGTTCATGTTTTCCAGGAAAACATTTATCTTCTGGTAAATTAAATGTACCATCTTCAAACCGTCTGCCCATATTTGAGGCTTCGAATATTCCTCCATCACTATTCTTCCCGTAGCCTCCAACATCTATACCAATAAATTTATGCTCCGGATCAACAAACTAGAATATTTGTTTAAATAGCAATAATACATTGAAGTGCTCTTTGGTGGGCATTTGATCGTCACATGCTTTCCGTCTATACCACCAAGGCAGTTGGGAAATTGCCAGTTATCATTAAAACCAGACATTGACTTTTCCCATATTTCTGTGGTTGGATCAGGCATATACAGGTCACACAACTAAAGATGATTTGGAGGTCAGATTCGCATTCGTCCGTTTTGAAATATTCTACTCGCGGCAATTCGAGAAGTTCAGTAGCATCGCAGGTAAATTGTTTCAAGTGTATATTACGTCATTGTAGGTATACAAACATAATTATTAACACATTTTCTTAATACTTATTGAAATTTTACATTTAAGTTAATGAAATTAGAATGTTTTTAAACAGATTAGGAAATTATCCTTTATTATACAAACATCATTCCGCTTTTACGTGATAGTGGACCGTTCTACTAAATTTACGTCGCCCCTGGTAAGTAATTTTAAGGTGTTACACTTGACGATTGTTCCCGAACGCAATGACGTATCTGCGCGACCCAAATAATCTTTAATTGTGCGAACAGTATATATATATATATATATATATATATATATATATATATATATATATATATATATATTAAATTGGTTTAGTGAACGAACAGAAGTTCAATTTAATAATCATTAATTGTATTTTATTTATATATATAATGTATCAGCCAAAACGAAAAAATATCTGTCGCTATAAAGCATTGCCATGGGCTCGGCAGATGGAACCGTCCCGACCATTCATCAGTTTTGCAAAAACGTATGTTAATATTCCAGACACACCAGTTGATGCTGGTGAAAATGCCACAGTTAATGAAGCAGAAACCTCCAGTACTCAAGAAGTATCATCTTCTGTAACAGTTGAAGCAATGCCAGTAAAACAAAATGACGAAATAACGGCAACTCCCTGTACTGCTGGTATCTTTGGGATCAAGAAAAGAAAAATAGGAGAAAATCCATAAACGACTGGTGCTGAAAAAATTATAAATCATCTTAAAAAACAATCATCCCGAAAAGCTCAACGCGAAGGAGATGAAATTGACAAAATTTTTCAGGGATATGCGGCAACTGTAAAGATTAAACCCTAGAAGACAAACAATAATTAAGTATCGCATTACAAACTACTCATGGAAGCAGAATTAGAAGAAATGGATAATGAATATCGTTTTGCTCCTTCTCAGATTCTAACAGCGGTATTCTACAATACTACAGTAATTTATGTCCTGTGGACCAAGCGACTTTCGGTGGTTCACCTTCTGTTAGCCGAGAAGACTATAGTAATCCTCCTTCTGTGTCCCTAACGGAGTCTTCTCGTTCAGTTCAAACTTGGTATGAAAATTTTGGTGACCATTTAAATACACATTGGTTTTTAAGAATTTTTTGTTAATTAAATTTCTGATAAAAAAATTACATATACGAGTTATTTTCTTAATGTAATTGTATCGCTAATAAACAATAAAAATTTTAAGTTATAACTTACCTTAGTGTAACAGCTAAACGCTCAACAGGTTCAATTGGTTCTCTGAACTGGCTGTAGTCCTTTTTATATCTTCTTCTACGAGAAGAAATAATTCATCAAAGCATTCAATATCCATTCTAAAGTATACATAAAATCTTTTTTCGTTCTATCTGAGTTGTTCATATAAAACATGGAATTCACCTTCTTCTTTTCGTTGTTGATTAATTTCATGTTCCCAGACCCTTCTTCTTTTTACACGTGTCCTGCTAACTACCGCTGTAATACCGTCACCGCTACCGCTCCGATCGCGCATATGTAAGCTTAGCTTAATTCTTTAATTTGACGAGTTTGATGATAACTAATCTAAAAATCACACGAACTTTTCAATATTATGTAGGATAATTGTTCACTTCATTCACGTATTTCTGGTGAATTGTATCAATATAATCCTTATCTACAAGTATTAGCACAGAAACATTTTTATTGCCTACGATTTTCGATAAAATTGTCAGAAAACAATCACATCCCATAAGAACGTGTGTTAAAGTTGTCCAAAATCAGGCAAGACCACGCGTTGTGACTTACTTGAAAATGCCTAATTAATAGATATATCAGGTAGGAAAGTCCGTAATAATCCTACTAACAACAATGAAAGCGATTAGTAGCTAAGCAGTAGAAAGTACCATTGTTGTAAGTTTTACAAAAATACATTTTTGTATAAAATAATTACGTATTTAATGAAAAATTTAACCTGTATGCAACCACCAAAATTCTTTGCAAACAAAATGCGTATAAATATGACCGCTGATAATTTTTTGAAACTTTTATAATAAGCGATATTAAATATATTGCAGCAGTATTAGTGCTCTCTAGCTCAGTATTACTAGTGGAAAAACAAAAAAGAAAAAAAACGGGTTAGAAAATAGTTGCAGCGAAGAAGTGGAAATGGAATTTTAAATATGTTAAACACTGAAGCTGTTACCTGAGGATCGTACTTCATTCAGAAATGTTGTACTTCTACCATATCCTCTTACAATGCTTTTAAATCTCATTGAGAAGGATATACAAAAACAAGATATAGTGTGTGATAGTATTATAGCTCAAAACAGGTAGCCTGTTAGTATGTATAGGTTCATAGCATAATTATTTTTAGATTGAAGTAACGCTTAGGTTCTTAGCGCCAGGAGAAACATTTCTATCTTTTATATATTCGACACGAACACATGCCGCTACTATATCGAGGTTTATCTAATAGTATATAACATATTATCATTTCATAAACTAATTTTGATATTGCTATAAATTTTTAGTTTCCTAATACTGTAGAAGAGTAGAAAACACTGTTTAGGTGCTCTTGTTGGACGCCATATAAAGTTTAGACCCCCCATGATCGGCAGGGTCATATTATTATAATTATAAAGATGACCATAGCATAGCTTTGTTGGGATTGGGCGATGCAGAATATAAGTTTATATATGCAAACATAGGCACAAATGGAAGAATAAGTGATGGGGAAACATTTAATAACATTAGCATGTATTGCTTTACACAATTTCTTGGTAACTGAAAGTAGTATAAGCTATTTGGATATAGAAGTTAATAACGAAGACAGTAGCTTACAGCTTATTTTAGGGCAAGATGGTAATAGGTGCAGCAAAAATGCTAAAATATTTTTCAATAGCACAGGAGCAAGGGAATGGCCAAGGGAAGACCAAGTGCAAGCAAATAATATGTTTAAGAATTAGTTAATGCTGTATATAATATGTACAATAAAAATGACTAATTTAAAAAAACAGTTTCATTATATACTTAATTGTTTTGATTTTTTATATTGTTAAACACCATTGAAATTTCTTGTTCTACATCATCTTTCAACTCTGGATGAATTTTCTTTAACTGTGAAGACACAAATTCTCTAAAAATGTTCACTTCTTTCAATATTTTTTTGTTTTGGTGTTTTTGGTTTTGTTGTAATGCTTTGCTAACTAATTTAATTGCTTTACCGGCATCTTCAAGAACATTATTTTATCAATTTTTCTTTGTTTGGAGCCTGCTGTAAATGGTACACCTGCACCATTACCACTGGTTCAACAGCACAGGAAAATTTGTCAATAATAGTGTCAATCGCTTCTTGCTGAATGCAGTGTTTCAATACAAAGCCTAATTTATCGAAGTACCACAGCATTGGTATTATAGACCTACAACTAAAAATTGGTCAAATTAATAATTGCAAGAATTCAATTTTGTAATAATTGCACAGATTCTCATAATAATGTTTCAGATTATCATTTCAGCATAAATTTACTTTCACCATTTATTTCTAAAAATGCTTGAAAAACGAGGATGTGATCCTTGTTTACTGACAGTTGTAAACAACATACAGTTCCAAGTGCCACCCTCAACGTCCAGGTGTCTTATGACCAAATACATTCTAATCACAGATGTCGTTCTTGTTCTTCACGGTTTTTCATTTATGCAAAAACTAGTTGAAATATCCACTTTTTTTAAGGATTTCCAATAAATCTTGAAGGAATTATTTTTCACGTTTATTGTTGGAATTTTAAAATATGTAAGGACAAATTGTTTGTTTTCTATAGGTTGCTGAATGCATCACAAAGAGGGCAAAACCAGATTTCCTATGAGGTCATCTGAACTACACAATTTTGAGAAACATCTAATAATTTTTTGTAATCGTTACTTTTAATACATAAAGCGAAAAGTGGTATATAACTAAATACATAAACTTTTTATTTATGTATTTAATTTGACATTTGTCAACAAATATTTCAAAATTTAATTTTTCTAATTTTATGTAAACGATTACAAAATTTTATTCGTACGTGCGCTGTCACCTTTTGGTGCTCGGTCATATTTTATCCTCGGCTACGCCTCGGGTAAAAAGAACGACCTCGCATCAAGAAATGTGTAAACAGCGCACTAGTTGAAATCTACTATTTGTTTTGCAAGGTTACCGTTTTATTGTGTGCTTATTACTAATAAACCTTCATAAACTCACAACAAGATCAACCAGAAAATTTTGGCAATTGATCACTCGTCACTTGGCTAATTGTGTATATTCTATTATAGAAATTCTATAGAATATCAGCACCGTCAAAAATTATGTTTGCCCCCCTGAGTCGTTATCCTGGCTGGCACTGGCTACATCAAGTTTTTTTCAAACGTAATTTTGCTTCGATATTCTGCAATGCCCTTCCTCGAGAATGTTTATTTTTATATTCTTCGGATTTTGTAGCATACAAACACGGTTAAAAGAGCTACTTTATCCCTTGACCAAGACATTTTTCACAGATTAAGGTTAAATAACACTTTCGAAAAGTTAGGTTAATTTGGGTGAAGTCGCGTTCGTGATCTGCCGTATTATCATGGAAGTACGAATTTTAAAAACAATTATTTCTGCGCAGATTTTCACGCGCTTTTAACAAATTATTTAGAATTTGTCCTAAATAATTTACATGAAAATTTTACACAACACAGCAGATTTTTTTCTGTATGCAACGATTCAAATAATTGTTATAAACATTTATATGTAAATTTTCACTTGTAATCTCCCTAATGCTTGGATTATTTCCGGAAATTTTTTCGAGTCACAAATGTTTTGAAAATTATCCCGAGTCGAAGACCGTTGCCATTAGTTGGGGTGTCACCGAATTGGATGTGGCGGGCATCGAAATCACCTAAGATGACTGCATTATGGAGGCTAGAGGCGTAGATTAAAAGGTCGTCGGATAGGGTGTTGTGGCCGGGCGGGTTGTAGTAGGAAATAAATACTATACGAGTGGGAAAAGGAGTGGATGGGAGGCAATTTCTAATTAAGAGGGCGGTTCCGTGTTGACTATTGTTTACATAGGTGTGAAATGTGTTGGAAGTTAAGTGTGCATCTCAGTGTGTGTTTTGTTTCCGTGATGGAAAGGATGTGTATATTGTGTGTTTGTAAAAAGTGTTTAAGTAAGGGGCGTTTCCGACGAACGCCCCTGTCATTAACTGTTCCTGCTAGGATATCCATTGTGAAAGGAGTTAGGGATTGGGTTGGTGGATTACGGCGACCTTCATCCGCGTACCAGATACGCAGATGCTAATCCTCCGTTGGAAGAAGTTTCGGGATAGCGAGTCTAGGGTGCGGCAACCCTAGCTCGCTGGTCGGGGAATATCTGGAAGAGGGAGCGGGTGAATATTTGAAGGAAGTCTTTAATGGATAGGGATTCGATGTCGGGGAGGGTTTAAGGTGGGCTGTGGCTTCCTAGTCGGACTCTTCGGAAGACAGGCTAGGTTCGAGGGAAGCCAGCTAGGTAGGATGAGCTTCCCCACAGTTGTTACACCTTGGGTTAGCCGAGGATTTACAGGAGGAGGATCTGTGGCTTTCGCCACAGTTGGGACATCGGATATAGCGAGTAGGACACTCCTCAGCGGTATGTCCCACCTGCGTGCAAGTGGAGCAATACTTAGGGAGAGGTTGAGGGATAAGGGAGGGTTCGCAACTGTAGTGTCGCCCAAACATGACGACACCGCGTGCGAGGAGGTAAACGAGGGTGGTTTGGAAGAGGTAATGACACGGATAAGGGATGTGGATGTGTTTGTCGCCTTGGAGGTGACGCGAACGGCCTTCCTTACGTATGTGATCGATCGCACCGAGGATCTCGGGTTCTAGGATGTCCTTATCTACGTGACGAATCACGCAGGAAAAGGAGGGCGCTCTAGGAGTGGTGTAAGGACGGGGACCGGATAGTTTGGTAAGGGTGACGGTGGAATCACCGAAATGGTGCCACAGCCTAAGCTGTGTATCATCCGGCAAGGGAGAGTAGGTCTCTAGGAGACAGGTGTGGTTATGGTTAAACGTTAAGTTTAACCAGGGAAGGTTTAGGGGTTTAAGGGATGTGAATAGGGATTTTTGTGTGGATAAGGATTTCGGGATATTGCGGATACAATACCTCAAGGATTGAGAGCGGGTGGGATTAGGATTAGGGGAAGCGGGTGTAGGAATCACGGCAGGTACAGGTGGCTGGGAAAGTGTGGGTAAGAGGGCGGGTTTGTGTGCTTGTGCGGGTTTGTGTGGGTGTGCGGGTTTGTGGAGGCGGAGGAGCGTGTCGAGATGTAGGAGTGTGTGGATGAGGTCGAAAGGGAAGGGCGTTTGGTTGGGAGCGTGTACGTGAGGGTGGTGGTGGGGAGGCGAGCTTGTGTGCGTATGTGTGTGTAGGCTCTTACGCGAGAAGGGGCTTACGTTCGATACCGAGGTTCGGACTGCCCTGAAAAGTTCTCTTTTTTTTCTTTTTTTTAGGTTAGTGTGCTCATGCTTTTGGTTAGTATGCTGATATCTTATGCTTATATGGTTATTCGTAGACCGTTCAGGATTCCTCCTCTTCAGCCCTGGTCATTCCATTATTGTTGGTGTTGAGATGTTTTTTGTAATTGTGTGGTTTACAATCATGAGTTTAATATTTTTGGTGTAAAAAAAAGAAAAGATAATTTGTTGAGGGTTTGTTATTTGGTGTAAAAAAAAGGTTAACACCTTGATTTATCACTGTTGTGAATATTTAGATTTAGGCGTGCGTATGGTTGAGTGTGGTGAGGGGTGTAAGGGTGTTGACGATTCGTTAGCCGGTATCCTTGCGTGGTCGTTATCTAGTAGACGGTGGGATGCGGAGTGCATATGGGATGTTATCAAGGGTATCTTCTATCTCCTCTGGGATGTCGTCTAATAATTGGATTAAGATCGCGGGGGGCTGTTTAAATTTAAGTTTGGGTTTTTTCCGTGGGAATTTGGGAGGTTGGTAGGTGTAGGAAGTTGTCTTTGGTAGGGATGGTATCGCCGAAAATCTTTTTGTGTGCAAAGTTTTCTGAAGTGTTTGGATTCTGTTTGTGATTGGTGGTATATTTGCGTGTTGTGTTCTGAGGTTGCTGGGGTAGCTGAAGGGTAGCCCGTGTATACGTCCAAATATCCGGCGTTCACAGGGTGCTATAGAGGAAAGGTGGTTAGGGTGAATGTTTGTGTATATTGGTGCTCGGAAATCCAGAACAGGGCGGATGTAAGTTTTATATGTGCATTGGAGTGTTTTGGGGTGGCAACCTCTGATTCGACCTCGTAGGGCGCCCAGTAGGTTTGCACGGTTTCTAATTCGTTTAAGTGTTTTTCTAACATCGGGGAGCCAATTAAGTGTTCTGGTAAATAGGATACCTAGGTATGTGATTTGGTCTTGAAGGGGGGCTAAAGCAGAACCTTGCGGAACGCCTGCAGTGGGTTGGAAAGGGTCTGAGGGTTTTTCCCTACTTTCACCCTGACCGATCGATTGGTCAGGTACGAAAGCAGGAGTTTGGAGAAGGGGTCGGGAATGTTAAGGTTTCGGATTTTTTTTTAGCAGACCGGCGTGCCAGACCCTGTCAAATGCTTGCTTAATATCTAAGAACACAGCCAGATTGCATTGCTTATGGTTAAATACTCTGGTGGTCCCGGTAAGCAGCTTCAACAACGGATCGTGACACGTCCGGTTTGGGCGGAAGCCGAATTGGCTGTTGGGAAGGAGGTCGTTAAACTCTAGGTGTTCCCTTAGCCGCCTGGCTAGAATTTGCTCGAAGCATTTTCCGAGGCAACTCAGGAGGGATATGGGTCTGTAGGAATTACGTGAGGTTAGGTTTGCGTGAGGTTTTGGTATCATGACGGTGGAGGCCGATTTCCAATCCGTCGGGAAGTAAGAGAGGGTTAGGCACTTATAGGATTTTTCTATTGAGGCCGTCGCGGCCTGGGGCTGAGTTTTTTCCTTTTTTAAAATAGGCATTGACCTGGTCGGGCGTAATTGGGGCATAGAAAGGATTCTCGTTGTCGAGTGGGGGTTCTGGAAGGTTAAGGTTTCGGAATTCCTATAGGCGGTTCTCGATGAATTCCTTGAAAACAGGATCGAATTGGGGATCGTTGGGGGATTGGGATGTGGATTGGAGGTGGCGACCAAAGAAATCGGCCTTTCCTTGGTCGGAGGAGATTAGGTTGTCCTGAAGATCGGTTAGATGGGATTTGGGGTTAACTTTTCTTCTGGTCAGTCTGTCAAACCGTTGCCAGAAGCGTTTATCGTCTCGATAATCCAACTGGGAAGTGGCTTTAGCCCAGGAGTCTTCTGTGTGTTTATTGGCTTCTCGCCTGATTAAGGCGTTAAGGCGATTGTATTCCGTCTTGAGAGCCGGATCCCTGGATCTGAAGAATTGACGATAGGTTCATCTCTTCTCTTTGATCCAATTCACTATGTGTCGTGGGAGCGGTTTTTTGGAAATGTCGATGTTTTTAAGCGGGACGAGGTGTCGACCGCTTCCGTAATTACGAAAGTTAGGTCGCTAATGGCTCTCTCGAGATCTTGGGTGGTTTGAAGATCGGGTGTAGGAAGGTTGTTGGAGATTTGTTCGGCGAACACATTCCAGTCTGCATTCGAAAAATCTTTAATGATTGTGTTTTGAGGGGGTGTTGGGGAGCTGGACAAAGTGCCTAGAAAGCACTCACGATCGAAGTAGTGTGCTATTGATTCGGACACTATTATGTAATCTATTATTGAGGCTCCTAAGTGGTCAAAATACGTAGGTTGTGTATTGGCGATCCTCAACATAGGCAACTGTAACAGAGCAGATGATAGTCTGTTGCCGTTTCCATTTATTGCGGTGTCACCGAATTGAATATGGCGGGCATTGAAGTCACCTAGGATAACTGCATTTGGGAGGCTGGAGGCATAAACTAACAGGTCATCGGAAAGTGTATTGTGACCGGGTGGATTGTAATAAGATATGAATATTATAGGAGTGGGGAAGTGCAGCGTTGCAGTTACGCATTCGAGTTGCTGCAGGTGCTCAGGTAGTCGAAATGGAGTTGAAGGGAAACCGTTTTTAAATAAGAGGGCGGTTCCGTGTGCGCTATTGTTGAGGAAAGAATTATAGGTGTTAAATTGTAGTGTGCATTTTTGTGAGAGTTTGGTTTCTGTGATTGAAACGACGTGTACATTGTGTCCGTGTAGGAAGTGTTTAATTAGGGAGCGTTTCCGACGAACGCCCCTAGCATTGATGGTCCCTGTTATGATGTCCATTGGGAACAAAGGCGTTTAAGGATGGTGTTGGCGGACTACGGCGACCTTCCTCCGCGTACCGGCTACGCAGACGTTGATATGCCGTTGGAAAAAGTTGAGGGATAAGGATTCGATGGTTCGGATAACTCGGCGTTGGTGGTTAGGGAACAGATCTAGGAGAGAGTGTGTAAGGATTTGCTAGTGTCGGGATCTGTGTCGGGAATAGGTTTAAGGTGAGCGGTGTCTTCAGAGTCAGACTCATCAGACATGATGGGATCAAGGATTGCCATCTGTGACGGAAAACTGATAGGTTCCCGCCGCATCCGGCACTTAAAGGAGTAGGTGGGGTGGACATCCCCGCAGTTGCCACACTTTGGGTTTGCCGCGGACTTGCAGGACGTGGATTTGTGGCTTCCGCCACAGTTGGGACACTGGATCAATCGGGACGGACACTCCTCAAAGGTATGTCCCACCTGCGTGCAGGTGACAATACATGGGGAGAGGTGTAGGGATGATGGAGGGTTCACAACGATAGTGTCTCCCGAACATGGAGACACCAGTTGCGAGAAGGAACTCGAGGGTGGTTTGGGAGTTTGTGATGATGCGGACTAGGGATGTCGGGGTATTGGTAGCCTTCGAGGTGATGCGCACGGCCTTTCTAACGTGAGGCAGGTCGATTGCATCGAGGATCTCGTCGGTGAGGATGTCCTTATCCACGTAACGAATCACGCAGGAAAAGGAAGGAGGTCTAGGAATGGAGTTAGGCTGACGGGGCCCCGATAATTGGGTTAGGTTAGGGAAGGTTCTCCAAAATGGTGACGCAGCCGAAGTTGCGTTCCATCCGGTAAGGGAAAGGAGGTTTCGAGGAGGCAGGTGTGATTGTGGTTGAACGTTAAGTTCGACCACGGAAGGTTAAGAGGTTTGAGGGAGTTGAAAAGGAATTTTTGTGATGTGGCGGATTTCGGGATATTGCGGATGCAATATCTCGAGGATTGGGTAC
The DNA here is from genome assembly GCA_036346205.1 of Vesta saturnalis. Classification (NCBI taxonomy): domain Eukaryota; kingdom Metazoa; phylum Arthropoda; class Insecta; order Coleoptera; family Lampyridae; genus Vesta; species Vesta saturnalis. The sequence continues at coordinate 3,043,412 of JARFJB010002108.1, read as the reverse complement.
GGGTGTGTGTGTTGCTGGAGGTAGAGGGTGTGGGAATGGTGTGATATAGTTGGCTGGGTTGGTGTGGGTAACAGGGCGGGTTTGTGTGGGTGTTCGGGTTTATGTGTGTGTTCTGGTTTGTGTGCGGGTTTGTGTGTGTGTTTGTGTCCCTTAACGGAAGCGGTGGATCGTGTTGAAATGTATGAAAGTGTAGAGGAAGTGGAAATGGATGAGGAGTTTGAGTGGGATCGTGTACGTGCGGAAGGTGGTGGAGAGGCGAATGTGTGTGCGTAGGTGTGTGCTGTGCGTGTAGGTGGTGGTGTAGGTGGGCGGATGTCGACAGGGTTAGGTGACAGCTTTGATAGTAGCTCGGTGGCGACCTTGGTTAACCATCCCGGCTGCGTTGTTAGTAATAGATTTGCGAATAAAGATAAAAAAGAAAATTAAAAATCTGTTTATCGAAAAGGCCGGGTCTCTGCCGAGGTGCAGCCTCACACCCGAGGAAAAAAGGCTTGGAAATCAGAGACCCAATTCGCAACGGAGGAAATACACAGTTAAAAATAAAAACAACAAAGTAATTAAATTAAAATATTTTTATTAATGATACCTATTACCGTTGACTTTGACCCGACGACGATCCTGCTGTTAGCGCTATGTCCTGGAATTCTTCTGTATCCGGCTGTAGTTGTAGATCCTCTTCTATTGACCGCTTCTTTGTGTTGTCTGTATGCACGCAGTGACAGATCTAACTCCGATGCAGAGAAGATCACGAAGCCGGAACGATGAATAACGTTGAATTATTTTTTGAAAATTAAGCGATGTAATAAAAATCACAAAACGCTTACGCTGGATAGGGACTTACGTTCGTAACCGAGTTTCGGACTGCCCTGAAAGGTCTCTCGTCGTGGTTCTGTTTATATAGTCCGCGGTCTAACGTGATTGGTTATTGCTATAATTTCGCGGTCGGACGGGATTGGTCACAGATGAAGCGATATTCTATATACTTAATCTTATTCAAATTAAGTCCAGTAAAACACATGCTCCAAAAGTGTATAAGATTTAAATGACGTGGTTTGTAAATCACCGAATTTGGTTTCACAATCTGTCAATAACCTTAGCGTTCGTCGATAACAATAAATTCCAAAAATGATATTTAAATGCGCTCGGGAACTATGCGTTTTCCGGCCTAAGCCGGCAAAAATAATACTAAATTACAGTTGATATTCGTTGTAGTGACAGAACTGATAGAACATTCGACATTTTACATAACACAAAGCCTAATCACGTTACCGTGTACGCATCAATTATTATGTCCGTATTAGCTCCTTATAAACTACAAATTACATCTATAAATTATTATAAAGTCAACAAACCGGTAAGGTTCTACAAAATTCGAATAACGTATTTTTTAGGTTATATTGGAAGTAAAGCTGATACTGGTAGTTTTAACCTATAACCAATTACTCCAGCTGCTCATTTATTGAAATCATGTGGTGCCTGTTGATGGCAGTGATATGGAACTGTTTTCCTCGACTACTTGGTTCGCTATAGCAACTCTTGCCTTTAGCGAATCTACTATATAACACTTGGCAATAGTGCTGCTCTTCCAACCGCCATACCGTTTTACAGTTGTAATATCGGCTTTACAGCCTGTTAGTAATGTAGCGCTACTGCGTCGAAAACAGTGCCCTGTGTAAGCCGAAGGATTATCCAATTTAAAAAAAGTGTCGATTTTGAAAGAAATGCGCCTGAATGTGTAAATGCTAATAGCCTTGAGCGGTGCACTCGTTTTCATAATATAATAAGAAATGATCCAGTTGTACCGTCCGAGGTCGTAAAGATATATATTTCCTCACGATACTAATCCAGGCGGGCTCTGTGATGCAAGATGTGCGTGGTTTACTGGTTTCAGATTAGGTTAAGTTAGATTAAGTTAGAATAGTGAAGAATTACGTTTACTTTAATCATTAGGTACTTCTTATCTCGAGCTTCGCGAAGAAATTTTTCAATTTCTAGCACTTCGGATTTCTTCGCAATATAACCAGTTTTCGTTTTTTTAAACCATTGATTTTGTGCTCTTTTCAATGTTAAACTTGCGCTTGATATCCAATATAGATTTTAGTATTGAAAAACAAGATCACGAAGTTGACGATTTTAAACTTCCTGATTTTTCTTCAACATATACCAACAAAGCATATTCACCATAAGTTGCTACCTAATTGTCGCTGCACCATTTAATAAAACTTTCTTATTCCTTCCAGTAGCGACTTGCTGATTTGGAGTTTGGACGGCAACAAATTATTAATAACGCCTTCTGTGGCTACTTTAACATGTTCGCGTACCGAATCCATGAAATCTATATTTACAATATTAGAATCATCGTTTCGTATACTATTTGTACTTACATTCTAGCTTAATTACTTTTTAAATAAAACAATTCCACAGAATTTTCGAAAGAAACAATTTGAAATTTTCAAATGGTTACTGTCAGTATCGCCAACTTAATTTCAACAGGTATGAAATTTTAAAAAGTACAATTTCGTTTATAGATTTTAATAACAAATGTTGACGTCGGCACAAAAATCTTGTGATCACTCTGCCATAAAATGGATTGCGGATACTCGCAAACACCCATTTTCTGGCCTTGTAATACAAATAACTATTACTTTTTAAGAATGCTACAGAACGTAACTTTATGCTATTTGCAAACTGTAATTATTAAAAAAAAGGCATGTGACACTCCCTAACCTACAAAAAAATGTAAATATGTGAAACTTGCTTTTCATAAAATACTTATGCAAGTTTTGGTTTCTGAGAAAGGTTTTTATTGAAACTTTGTGATTTAAAATATTAGTAAAAACTTCACAACTTTAATAGTAAATTAATAAACAAGTTTCATAAGACGCCTTTTTAACGCATGAGTCTAATGGACGAATGCGATAAAGCGTCTTATGAAACGAATTTCTTATACTATTTTTTCTATTTTGCGTATTTGTGTTGAAAATTTTGAAAAAATGTAAATTCCATTTCCATTTCCATTTGTTCTCAATAGAAGTTGTATACTATATACATTATAATCGGAATAAAATTACACTATACTACAAAAAACTTAATAATTTACACTCATGTGAAGTTAACAAGGTTAAATGAAGATTATATTTTACTCAAAAGATGTAATCGGCTTAATTGGAAAGCATTTTCACGCTTTATCTTGAAACACAATAAAAAAGAGAAATCGTCCATATTCGGTTTTGGTCATCTTAATCATTACAATGCATTAATCAGGAATAATTCAATACAAAGGATATATACACATTTAAAATAAGAATAGGTTATGCTACATTTACATTTACATACATCAATAAAGAACTTCATTAGTTTACATACCAACATCAAGAAAAAAAATGTTGGGTTACTAAACTTTAAAGTCAAACATTAAAACACCGGTTTAAGTGTCATAATGTACATATTAAACACGCAAAATAGAAAAACATAATTGCTTGATTGGTAAGGTTGCAGCAATGTTAAACATATGAATATGCAATAAAGTAAGAAATCATACTCCAATTGCAGAAATTGCTAATTCAAATGAATATGCAATGATTTTCAGATGACACTCAGGTGCACATTTCATTGACAATACAATTCTTTATTAGTAATGTTACAAATGTCAAATTAATATCGATTTAATTGATTAAACCGAAATTATATTTAATTACAATTTATAGGTAACGTTAATCATTTTACAATCACTATCTGAACGTGTATCCTTAACTTCTTTTATTAAAGGTGGAAGCACTTGCATACGTTTCTCAATTTTCCACCACTCTAACATGCTTAATGCATTTTTAGCATTGATCAAAAATATCGCTTCTACAACTTACTTTTACGTTTCTGCAATACGGCTACCTACTAGTTTCGGAAGAAACTTTTTAAAAATAATTAAAATGAACAAAATAACAGCTGTCAATATTTATTACTACAACAATCCGACTCAAAATTTAGCAAGCAATCGTAACAGTCTATTTTTATTTATATTAATATTCTTGGCTAAACTAATATTAAACAATCGGATGTAATATCTACTTTAAAATTATTATATTTGTAATTATTATTATTAATTAATATTTATATTGCCCAACTAACTTTTAAAAACAGTCGCATGTAAAGACTCATCAAAGGGGATAGGGTTCAAAATTTAGAAGAGACTTTAAATTTATATGACAAAGTAAATAATTATTTTGTTGATTCATGCAATGATTTTGAATATTATAATTATAGGTAATGTGATTAATACACATTGAGTTATCGCCCATTTATATTTTATTATATCTAAATTATTCAAAGAAATTGAATTATAATTTTTAATTTGCATCAATATATGTGCAACTCCCTGTACATAACAAAAATTCTTCAAATGTATACTTGGGCATGCGCTGTGAATACGCATTCATGTGACTTTTGATTACAAGCAAAAAGAAATACGCCATACATGTAAGTATAAATATGTTTGCATTTATTAAATATTATATTAACCATTTAAATTTTAGCTCAAATAATATTCCCTTTTGACATGCATACAAGTTGTCGCACATCATGTTTGTTACAAAATATGGAAATTATGAACACAATAATGAAATATCAATGTCAACAATAAAGTACAAAGTCATAACACTCACATAAAATGTCCTCCTTATCTGGTCACTGATGATGAAGTTGATCGTAGAAAACAGCTCCTTCGAAATCCAACTCTGCTTCTTGACATCCAAATTTGCTTCTATTTTAACTGCTTATACGTTTACGTATATTTCACTAATGTTTCTTCATATTGATGAATCTTTATTTTCAGGCTCATCACATTTATTATTTTTATTTCAAAATAATTTTTGAAATGCATGAATAGTTTGAAGGTTATTTTAAATTAAACACGCTTCCAGTAAATAAAATGTATAATGATAGAAACACGAAGAAAACACAATTAAATATCCATAACAAACGTAAACAAAAAAAAACTTAAAAACAAAGTCGAATCTGCGGAAATATTTTCACTCGCTATCGATAACAACCGATTTTTATTTTAAAAAGGTAAACTAACCTTAATTTATTATTTACCGACAAATGAATATCACTTGTTTTTAACACTGCCGATACTAAAACCGCACTTTATTTTTATCGAAAGTGACGTTATTTTGTTTAAAATAATTTCAAGAAAAATTTGGCAACATCTTGCTTTAGCAAGCTGTTGGAACAGAGAAAAACTGAGAGAGCTACTAATCCTTCAGCACTTGTATTTATATGCAAAAGGATAGAAACCAAAATCTTCGATTGTTATCAACAGTTACATCCAATGTTTCCTCAATTCTGATTGGCTAAAGCATTTCTTAAATTACAATTTAATTTCAAAAGCTCATAACTTTTGCCCCTACCTATCTTAAAACTAACAACATATTCGGAATCTACATAATTTTTCCTAAAAATTAAATCCAAACACGAACTAATTCCTCCAATTATTAACCGTGTTGATTTTTACATTGATTTATTGATTTTAAGCTAATTTTATGTACTTTACAGGCCTGGAATTGATTTCCACATGAATATGGGATGCTACTACATATAAATATTCATCTTATACATACCTAGGGCCAATTTGAAAGGAAAATTATTTGAAATTTTCAAACACCCTTAGAAACTAAATTTGGCAAAATAGTCACAAATATAGTGAATTGTGACTTGAAATTGAGGCTATTTTACTATTTTTACCTCTTATAATTTATTTTGAACAAATTGTTTCAATCTATAACAACTTTTACATAATTTTTATGTGAGGAAATAACATAACCTCAAATTAATATTATAATTTTTAATGTATAATTTTACAGTTTTAAGCACTTTAAATGTTTGTGAAAGTGTATATTCTTAATGTTTATGTCTCAATTTAATTTATTTTCACACTTTTATAGGTTTATAAGTTCTTCTGAGACTTGTCTCGAATTGTTGCAAATCACTAATTTAAGGTCTGTAAATGTTGATTAATCACAATAATTCCAGAACTGCTGGCTTGTTTTTGTTTTATAGTAAATCACCAATGTATTTATTCTGTTTTTATGTAATTTTAGCACTTATATACGTTTATCGCACTAACACGAACGTTTTCATAATTCTTGGCTGCGTACATTGAAATTGTGACATTGATATATGCCTAAATCTAGTTTTTAACATTATTTTTGTAATCTACAGCTTGTACCTCATGTCATTAGGGAACATTATGTTTAAATAAACTTACTAACTAAATATGAACTTGAATTAATGCATAACGATAACTAACATACCCTATACTTAAATGTAATATGTTGTCGATTATAATTATTTTAACATTTTATTATGAATGATTTAAATTTACATCCATCTCAATGTTAATCAATCATTCTTATCTAATATTATATATAACGAAAAGTACCATTTGTACAAATTAATGAAATTATTTGCTATGTGACTTACATAGCTACACGAATGTAATTTAAATCATCTCAATATATATATATATATATATATATATATATATATATATATATATATATATATATATATATTGGGATGTGGAAAATTTAATATTATCTCATGGGGACAGGGTTCAGGTTTAGTGGGAAATTATTACTCGTTCGAATATATCATGTGGATTGCACTTTATAAAAAATATCGTATATGAAAGATGTATCTGAACAAGATTTATACTATAACGCATGCGTTATAACCTTACTGAATACAATTGTCAAAAAATGTCGGATTTGTTAAATGATGACTTGTTGAATTATGGTTTTAATTATAACTGGATAATTGAAATTTAAAATCTTGAAATGAACTAAATTTCTGCTTATTTTGCAGGTGTTTACACAAGTATTATATAAACATTTACACCTATACATATAACAAATAATAATTGCTGGAAAGCAACACAAATAAGAACACGATAGATAGAGTTATAATCAAAAATTAACTCACATGTACATGTTCCAAACTGCAAACAGATGTCTTCATACAGATGGTTCCATATGTAGATGCAGGCACTTTCCAATAATGATCGAAATTCTGGTATACGATGTTCACCGCTACCATTCACCCACTAGCTGCAGACTGGTCCTCGGGTTGTTGGTCACTTTTCTTCGGTAACTGCTATTCTCTTATGCTTTAAGGCTTCACTCAACCACAACTTTTTAATCGATGATATTATTTTATTGTATTAATGCTTTTCAATTTTGTCGTTTAAATAATATTTAGTGATTGTAAAGGCTTTAAGTTAATGTCACTTTATTTTTAGGCTCCGGCTCAAATATAAATTATTTAAAGGATCGCAGCAGATATTAAAACTCAATTGACGAAAAATGATTACTATTTTATTTTGGCAAAACGTAACCAGTATTCAACTTTAACAAACGAAACTTTAAAACGTTAAACATAAATCGTCACAAGTAAGAAAAATTATTCGTAATGACTTTACGAATGTGTAGAAGTATCGGTAACCTAACTTTATTTTTAAACGATTGTCGGTTTAAAAACAATTGCGCTTGATTTTCTCGTCTCTCCCTTTATTATTAAATTTTCCCGATAATTATTTAGGTTATATAAACTTACTTGATGCACAAAAAACACTACACTATTTTAGCTTTTTCAAACAACTGGCAAATTATAGAGAGAGATTCTGATCAAGGGCAATTCCTTTTATACCCTTTTGTTGGTTACCACATCTTCAACTTTTTTAAGCAATTCTAATAATGTAACTATGTTTCTGATTGGTCGAAAATAATTTGAAAACTTAACTAAATTAGAAATTTAGCAATATCTTTCTTATACAACTATAGATTTAAATTTTAATAACAGAAATGAAATCTGTGTTAAATTGTGCATAAATAGATACCCAACATGATATGGTTCTTTTAAATATTATACAAAATGACCTATTCTAACTGAAAATTGCTTATATCTAACTAATCTTACAAACTACACTTAAATTAACTACAAATATGTAATCCTGACCAAATTTTGCATTGGAAAACACACAGTAAACGTCCGAAATCTTAAATTTAAAGGAAATTTTATATTTACCAAGTAAAATTATATAATCAACCCCATTTCATAAATTTTGCGTTGAAATGCTTTGTATGCATTAAATTACTATGTAAAAATGAGGAAGACCTCCTATTAATCACTTTAACAATCCAATTTAAGCCTAACTTAATCAAAAAAACTATAAATTTATGAAAAAACATTAAATTTAAGACATAACCAAACTTAATTCTAAAATTACAAATAATTTGCGTTTAAAAACGTCCAAGTAACTCAAAATGTTATCCAAATAACTTGTAATAACTCTTTATTGTATTTATTGTTCATCTCGCTTGCATTGTATAATTTTAATGTCACTTTAAGAAGTCATATCGTTTAACACACTTTTCTAAAATTCTATTATAAAATTGTATCTGCATGTAAATATCTTTGTGTAAATATGTTCTATACACTGTTCTTAATATTTAAAATGCATCACTATGTTTGTCACACATTCGCTTTCATAACTATTTGACTATTGATCATATTAAGTTCGTATTATAACCCTTTCTTAAATTTTACCATATTTCCTGCATTCTAATCTACTTATACAATATCCCTAATATAAATCTATCTTCACACTTTGTGTTAAACACCTGTAAAATATTCACATGCCAAAATACTTTCGAAAAACTGAAATTTATTGAAACAAACTAAAGTACTGAATTGAATTTATGGAAATAAGTTTATTTAACATTCCTGACATTCTTGTTAGTAGCACAATGCTTTTTATGATTAAACCAAAATGTATAAATTTTATTTAGACTGTTTCAACCAAAACAAATCCACTTTCTAACCATCGTGAACCAAATTACATCAATTACATCCCTCGTACATGTATCATGCTTTATATCACCCTTTTTTAAAGAAATTACTAGTTTAAACTGTCCGATCCCTGTCTTACTCTTATCTAAACATCTCAAAATATATATAGGGCAAAGACAGGGAATGGTGGCCCCCTAAGGATTTTTATTAATTTCATAATTATTAATTAATTTTAAAGAATGGGACATGTATTAAATTGAAGAGAAAGCTCAACTTAACAACATTTTAATAAAAAATAAAATATAAAAATAAAAACGTTATTCAACAAAATAAAATATGCATGATGGCCACCATTACCTCTTTCAAGTAGGGTAATGCCGTCAGGGCCGGTATTTCCTCAGAATATTTACATACAAAAGTCGCATGTAAAAAGTCCACTTGTATGGCTTGTACACAATTTATGTGCCCATTCCCCACATAGTGTGCAACGTATCCACAGTTCCCTGTTTTTGCCGAACTCACCACAAATAATGCATTGATCTTCATTCATATCTTTATCCGAATCATCATCACCAGAGGAAAATGACGTAGAAAGTTCAGCTACAACTACTGTCGATGTGAAGTATGAGGAGGAATTGTCAATATATGAATTCCATTATCCCGGCAAAATGTATATGCGTTCAAAGTGCAATGAGTACTGTGGTTGTCAATTACAAGCAGCACAGGGTCTTCATTTGAACATTTGACTGAATTTTGAAAGTGCTGAAGTCACTTTATGAATAAATTTTCAGTGATCCAACAATTATCAGAACATGTGTACATTGCTCCTGGTGGTCCATTTCGTTTGAGCTGTGGGTTCATTCTCTTTCGTGCATAGATAGACATAGGAGCAACATAAAGACCTGTGGCGCTAATACAACACATCACGGTAGTTGTTTTCCCTTTTTCTCCACTTGTTATAAACCCACTCTCTTTTGTCCTTTTCCTGCAAGTATTTTACCTGGTAGTTATGCCGGTTTGGTCTGCATTAAAAATCTTTGTGGGTGGAAATTAAAATTTTTCTAGCAGTTTGTTTAAATTGGAAAAAAAACAATCATATCTCTTCCTTATTAAAAGCCGAAATCCGATGAATACTTGTTAACTTCGGCTTTCTGATTGGGTTTCTTTTAAGAAATCCCGTCAGCCAAGCCTTTCCTGCTTCTTTCTTATTTTCGGAAAAATTATGTTTTAATTTATTTTTGCCAGCAAATTCAAATGCTCATCTTTTTATTTCATGAGCTGATAAGCCATAAAATAATTTTGACAGCTTAATAACCTGATGGACCAATGCTTTTTCGTTCTCGACGTTTAAAATTGGATTACGTCCCATCGCTGGAGCTGAAGAATTTTGTTTCTTAATTCTAGTTTGAAGTGTACTTCTAGGGATGTTAAATGCCCTCGACACTTCCATTATTCTGGATAGCGTTTAAAGCAGCCTTTAAATCCTTCCGGGTAATCGTGGCCGGCCGCGATTTGCTCTCTATCGATGGCCGCCATTACCCTACAGGTAGTCATCGCAAATTATCGTAAATTGAAAAACAAAATAAAAAAGTAGGGAACGAACATATCAACTGCAATAAACTACAATAAATTTACTATCTACTGGAATAATCAGAGTTTTTGCAAAATATAAAATGCGTCATCACAGCTCAACGGTTAGAGTCTGACTGTTCAGTTCGAATCCACACGGCTAGCAGGTTGGGCTGAGTAAATTTTGTTATAGGAAAGACTCATCTTACTTTCATGCGAGCAATCACCTCCTGAATTTTGTCACATGAATTTAGAAACACCCTGTATATATATATATATATATATATATATATATATATATATATATATATATAAAATTAACATAATATCAAGTACATATGCGATTATACAGCACATTGTTAGCTATTGGATTTAAGTTTCACAAGTATTATATTATAATCATGGCTATACAAGGGAATTATTCACAGAAATAGTTTCCGATCATCTACGGAAGTGTTAAAATTTGTATTTGCTTTAATAAAATTCATATTATTCAATTGAATAAATAAGGAGTTCCTGTTCTGGTAGCATAATCTGCTTCAGTTCTGAAAGTAAAAGAAAATAATTTGTATCAGATAACGTAGGTGAAGTAAATTGTATGATAAAGATTAGGGAAAAAAATGATTTTATAAAAGATTCATATGACTTACAAGTGAAAAATGTGAAATTAAACAATTATTACGAAAATAACTTACACATTAGTGTGAAGAGAAGGTGTTGCAACTTAAATTAACAATATAGATGCAAGTGTTGAGAAACTAGGTTATGTCATCTCCGAACATAGATGTTGAGATGGAATTTTTCAAATTAAACTATATTTGTGTTAGAGAGTGGTGTACCTTAATGTTTTTGGGTCATATACAATTCTGTTCATATTTTCCGAGATAGTAAATACGTTAGATATAAGTAAATTTGTATATGTAAAATTGCATAATTATTGAAATTTGTATGGATTAAGTAGTTTAAAAGTAAATAGGGCAAGTGGGGTATCGTTGGAAAGGAAATTTTGTGTAGAATACAATGCTAATAATATTTTTAAGATCAATCCTCATATAAGAAAGTTATGTGAACATTTTAGAAAAATGAACAACCAATGCGAATTAAGGGCTGTTGTGTGTGTATGGTAAAATTTCTCCAATCAAATTAATTGTTAGGGAAAAATTTGGTACTGCATTTGTTAACTTTTCAATTTAGTCTGCATACAATCTTCAAGCTGAAAGCATGTCACTCGATATGTATATGTAATCAGATTTAAGATTGATCGTGTGTTTCGCATAATCTAAATTAAATTAGAAACAAAACAATTGAAATTTTTTTTAAACTACTTAATCGTTAGGTTAACGTGAATTATTTTTACGAGTGATGTCGAACTGATAAACAATCGAATGTTAAATCATGCTTTCAATTTTTTTTAATATACAATTTTTTAAACAAAGTTAGCATTGTGTTGTTATTTCAATGAAAACAAAATTAAAAGTTCCAACTAAATAAAATTGTATGCAGATAAATTATTCTATTTAATAATATGATAACCTAAATTAAAATTATTGCATTTAATTATGAAATAAATAAAATCAAAGTGTTTATGGAAAATCTTAAATATTTCTTCATCGTACTTGTACAAGCTGATGCGGTATGTCAACCACCGTTGAATCAGTATACTTCATGGGATTCGAAACACCTGTAATTTGGATAATGGGTCTTCTATAATGAAAATTGGAGCAGCTGAAAGAAGATTTATATCAATGTATGTTAATGAATCTTATAATATTATTCTAGGTTATGTTGATGACTATTACTTATCACCTAGGTGTCCATATGTAAACCATTCGAGTAGATTACAGACCAGTTTGCAAATAGTACAACAACTTATTGATCTTGTGTTGATACAATATCATTTTAAAAAGCAAATTATACTTGCAGAAATTATGTATAATTCATTGTTTAGCCCTGATGCAGTTCGTGCACAAGTTCAACTCAGTGATATCCGCATGCGCGCACTATGTTGTGTAATCGCATATGATACGACGTGTTGGAGAATAATAATTTTTGTACGATTCCAAATTTTTCAAAAATTTAACGTACGTGTTTAATAACATCCAAAATATATGGCAAAAAAACCTTTTTTTTTTAAACGATAATTGAATTTTATTTTGCAAGAGAACGTAACGTAAATGTTTAATACTATTTTAACTGAGCTAAGCTGGAACTCTATCCCCTGATAAGTTAGTCGAGGCAAAATAAATAAATATAATAATTAATTTCATAGAACCATATTCTCCAGAGTTTATTAAACATAAATAACATATATATATATAATATATAATTTATATATATATATATATATATATATATATATATATATATATCTGGAAATATTCTACCGAATACCAGGTGTGCATCAAAATTAATCAGATAATCCTGGCAAAGCGTTGTTTTTCCATGAATTAGCCCATTTGTTGGTTTTCTATTTAAAAAAGCCCTCCTCCTTCGGAGTCGGGCTCTTTTAACCAACTGAGAAGACCAACTAATGCAGCAGTTTCCAAGCAACACCGCTTTTTCCCGGATTATCGGTAATTTTGGTATTATATATGATTTAAATTCATGTTAAAAAATCCCATAAAGTCGCGATGAATGTGTCACTTTGACATCGGATAAAGTTAGCCTCAAACTTTGCATCTGAATAAAATGTGTGTAAGCTTCCATGGCAGACTTTCTCAAACCTGATTATTGTTTGTTGCTATGATAACGAATGAACAATTTTTCATTATTAAATAAAAAAATGTATTCTTGAATTTTTTATAATTACCTAGCTATTATTAATTATTCATTAAATTATCTCATCGAATTACACTCCAGGTTTTTTTTATCCAAGATAAAATTTCATTTTTTAAATTCTAATTTGGTTTCTTTTTGGTAAATTGGCTTCACAAACCACCAGATAAAAAAACTCGTCCTTCGAATTCGTTTTTTTTATCGTAGGTGGTTTTTGTCGTTAATTTACCAAGCAACCAAATTCTCGTAAAAAATCAATTTTATCAGGACAAAAAAAACATCTCGTGTAGTTACAGCCAACTATTGCGCTAGAGAAATAGTCACTTGTGTTCTCTGTTTTTTGTATTCAGTTAATAAAATGTTTTCAAATTTTTATTCTGAAGTTAATTTAATTTACGCGGAATTTCCAGCCGTTCCCCACTTGTAAATGTCGTACTCTATATAGGTTAGTACTTTCACAAAAATCTTTATCTTTTTGTTCTCACTGCGTTACGTATAGACGAAGCTGCAATTGTGAATTGATATGAGGTAAATAATAGTTTAACAATTAATTAATCCAATTAAACTTAATAACGACTCGCTCTGTAATTAAATTCGAAATCTAGTTGATTTGTTTCGATAACTAGCAAAAGTCACTTTGCTACCCAGCACCGTTTTGCTTGAACTTGAAATCTGAATAATTAATAGAGTTCATATTTATTAAGAATGTTCATTTTTATCCATCATTGGTGAAGAAATTTTGTTTGTCATGGTGACTCTGGCCTTTGTCTACCGTATCCGCCGTTCGTCCGTACTAATTGAGTTTTAGGTACATCTTCTACCATAAGGTTTAGACCCTGAATTTTATCCTCCACTGAGAAACCCGACGCAGCCGTTTAGGAAGACTTAGACGTTCAGAAGTGAATCCAAAGACCGCCTAAACGATAGTTTATCTTTGAGTGGCGCCCGGATCCGTTTTCTAACCCCTGGAACAAACGACCGCTGTCCACAACCGTCCATGAGCATTACATAATAGCAAATACCGTAACTTATAATTTTCTTTGAATAAAATTTATTTTTTTTCCCAAACGAGTCTTAATTTTTGTGTTGGACTTAGTTGAGGGCAAGCTTCACTTGCCACCAACGAAAACGCATTACATGTCATGTTTCATGGTTACGTAAGTTTTTCATTTCATCACTAGTGATGAAATACATTACATTTCATAACTAGTGATGTAATGAATCAAACACTTGCAACAATAAAACATTGGGAACTTAACTTTGATTTCATCTTCATTTTTCCAATTATTAATATTAACTATAAAATTATAGTAAATGCAATGTTGAAAATTTATGCCTAACCTTGATGGCAGCAGATCAGTTTCTTGAATTGACGTTTCTTCTTGCAAATTCGCGTCGTCTATTGTTTTTTCCCCCAAAATGTCGTTGGCAATTTTTTTTTCTTATTGAACAGAGCACTCCCTACGTACCCTTCGCCACATTATTTTACTTCCAGCCCCCATGCTTAATTTTCAATACGTCTGCTCCCGAATCCGCCAGTAAGGAAGCGAACGTCCTTCTATGCAGTGTCGTGTAAATTATGACACATTTTTTAGTCCAAGATATGGAGCAATTGCATGTGGTAAGTTTCCAAATGTAATATGCCTACTGGATGACCACATTCTTCGTTGCAACATTTCACAAAAAAGTGATTATGTTTAGTAACTTTCGGACGTAAATTTATGTACTTTCGTACAAGAGCCATCAAATTCACTCCAAAAACGTTTCGATCTGTAACTACAAATTGTTGTATACGTTTGTTTTCGTTTCCGAAATTGTAATTTTGAAAAGATTTTCGTTATCTACGACTTCTTATACCAACAAAGCTGTTGGTTCGCATTTTCTGTAAGCTCCAACAAGTCCAATTACCACTGCTACCTACGAAAGTATTTATTTAAATAAAGAATATATGTGTAGTCATGCCTTTGTCAGTAAAAATTTTTTGTCGTCAGCTTCTTTTAAAAACCTTTCAATGTGTTCTTTGGTAAAAATCAT
Source organism: Vesta saturnalis (assembly GCA_036346205.1). NCBI lineage: Eukaryota > Metazoa > Arthropoda > Insecta > Coleoptera > Lampyridae > Vesta > Vesta saturnalis. The sequence goes on along the minus strand of JARFJB010002108.1, from coordinate 3,028,190 downwards.
CAACTTTTTAGAATTATATCCTGCAGATTGTCTCTTGAGTAAAGCAATTAATTGCGTATAGTTTTCAGCATGGAATAGATCGTCCAGGTTGTGGAAAATTTCAGTGTTCTCAATCGTTCAAGCACTTCCTTCTGTGTGCACCAATCTTCAAATTTTTTGTGGGTCAAATCGCTAGTATCAAACCGTCCAATAGCCATATTCGCCTTACTTTAATATCAGGGAGATATGTATGTATGTATATATATATATATATATATATATATATATATATATATATATATATATATAATATATTTTATTTAAAAATATTTATTAATGTTAGGGGATAGGGTTCTAATATTGAAATTAAATTGGCAAATAAAATAAATATATTTTAACTTTTATTATTATTATAAAAATTTAAATCTTTTCAAATCTTTTTCATGAAATCAAAAGAAATTTCATTTCACACATGGAAATATTCTTGTTAAAATTGAATTGTAATTTGTAATTAATAGTTTCAATGTGAAACAGACTTCGTTTGAATTTGCACAAATTACGCATGCGTTGCGTCCTTGCTAACTTAAATAAATGCAGCCTGTCAAAAATTTCACCAAAGGATCTAGTGAGTACGATTTTGATTTTCTTCAAAGTAAAATTATTATTTTTATAATTACACCTGTTCATTGACTTTTCAGATATTGATACATGTTGTCGTACAAACATTCATACACAATCAAAAACAAAAAACATTAATACAGGACATCAAAAGAATAATCAATGCAATAAATAGGTTATGATAGACAAATTTAACTCACATGTGTTGTTGCAATTTCCAAAGAATGGTCACATTAGGCTTGTTCCATATTAGCATTGGATGTAGACTTCTTTCCATGTATCGATGATACTGCCTTGCTGTTGAAAATGGTGCTGCTTAAATTCCATAACTTCATCCAAATCCATTAACTTGTGATAAATTTTCTCGTGGTAAATACGATGCACTTATGTACTATGCTCATATACTTTCAGACAAGCACTTTTATTTTATTTGTATATTTAAATATTGATTTAAATATTTAATAATTTTTCGGATTTAACTTGTATTTTATTCTTATATAAAATTTTGTATTTACTTGCACTTTTATTTTAGATGCCGATATGAAGTTAAATTTATTTTATAACCTCCATCACTTTCAAAAAAATAAACATCACATCCAAAATAACTGAAGGATTTTATTGACATAAAAAAATGCACATCGCCCGATGTTTAAACACGATTTAGAAATGAAACAAATACAATATTATCGACAATTATAATCGGTAACCTTAGTTTTAAATTTTGTTATTGGTTAAAACAATTGTTTCTGAAATCTCAACTCTACGTTGATCGTGGTTCAAATCCGATAATGTTAACGAAAATTTTAACTTACATGTTTAAAAAATCACTACTCAAGGACATTCGTTTAACTTATCCCGATTGATCGATGAATCAAACGCGCACTTGTGTATGACTATCCTTTTCTACATATTGAATACAATGTACACTATTAGATAACGTATTATTCCAAGAGTCTCGTTTTGTATGGCTCTTATTAACTCAAGTAACTAACAAGGATAACGTTAACAACAAATTAAGTTTTCTTGTACGAACAGTTTTGATACCAACATTACCAACTTTAACTTAACTACTTCACATAAATATAAATGTCATAATGTTTGCAAATAAAAGACAAAAGTTTTATTTACGTATCGTAGATGTACGCACATAAAAGCATATTATTTTCAATAAAACTTAAAACGTAGCAGATGAATTTTGGTAAGTTATTATATATTCTAAAATGTTGCAAACATTTTGTAAATAGGTATTTGTAGGTTAAGACCAATGAACTCTTCCAAAGAAAGGAAGTAATTGTTCCAATACTTTTCTACATAAAAGTGGCGATTATATATCTTTGACGGCAATACATTTGTGAGTTAATGGTTATTTATTTGATTTACTCATAAAGATTGAATTTTTTAGGAACGCTACTAATCATTATGCTTTTAGAAAACATTCGAATTGCAAAATACGTAATGATAATTTCAGTCATCGGTGTTTATTTATACACTTGTTTGTGTAGAAGATTATTATACTGCAATTCAAAATTATTGGTGTATTTAATGTAATTGAATTATAGTACTATTTTAAACTTATTCAAAGTATCGTTTCAAACACAATATGACCAATAATGTAATAAAACGTAAATTTGTCCATTCACATTTAAACATGACTGTGTTGAAAATAATTTATTGTTATAAATTATAATGTTAATGTACAATAACATACATTTTATGTTATTATTATAATTATTATAGATTATTATTAAGTTTTTGGAGAAAACTGTTTGCGTTAAGAATTCAATTAAAAACAAGAAATTAAATGTTCACTACACTTCATTTTCTGTATCTGTGTTATCGTTTGGATTTATAATAATTGGATTTACTTGGACATCATAAATGTGATAGAGGCTAGTCCTTTTACACTCAACGATACCTCTTTCTTTAATTTTTGTTAAGAGCGTATCTAATGTAACATGTTCATGGTTAATATACATGTTGTAAATTGTAGTACGGATTTCGCTTTTTTGTCGTTGATCCATGTCTTTTGTTTTTAGACTTTTTCGTTGACGTTCATTTTCCTTGTTTTCTTCTTGATTTTGATGTCGTCGTAAAGCATTAGAAATAGTTTTCATGTCAATTTTCAAAGCATCGCTAACCCTTGCATGCACTGCTGTTAATGGTGATAAGGGCCCGTTGTTCTGTTTTTCTTTATTAAAGACTAAGTTATGGATCAATTCGTCTACGGTAATGGACCTACGAGGCATGTTGATGTGCTACAAATGAAAACATAAATGTTATCTTTTTCTGTAAAACGAATTAATCTTTACCTTAAATGAACACTAGAAAGTAATGTGGTTCTGAAAAGAACCGATCTTTTACAATATTAACTCAAGAAGGAATGAATAAACGAAGAAACAAACCAACCGGCGAGCGTACGTAACCTCAATCAACGTATAAGCAAATAAAGGAAAGTTGTTCTGTGGAAAGGTTGGTATCAGTGCTCATATTTTTGTTTTAAATTACAGACGACGGTCATTTCGTGATTTAATGCATACATGACGTCATCGGGATAAGTTAAACGAATAAACTTTAGCACTATGACTTGTTAGTCACAAAAAAATTCAAAATTCAAGAGAAAGCAAGAGCAAGAGAGCGAGAAATCAGGAGCAATTCCTTTTATACTTTTCTCATGGATATCAAATTTTCAATTTTTTTTACATTACATACAAAAGATCCTAGCATCTGATTGTTCTAAACAAAAATGTTAAATTAACTAAAACATAAATTATGCCATAACTTTTTCAAATCAATTCGGATTTGCTTTATAAATACATTTCTGAAATCCGGGCAACTTTCCGCATAAAAAGACACCTCACATGCCCTACTTCGCTTCAAGAATTTACATTTTGACAAACTAATATCTAAATTTACTAATATCTAACAAATTTTATATTTTACAACTAAACTAATTACATATTCAACTTCTACATTAAAAACTGTGTAAGAATACACCTATTTCAACCCATTTTACCTAGTTTTAACAAAATTTCTACTTTCATACCTTAAATTTAGGTAGTTAACCTAACTTTTCTAATTTCATGTTTTGATTACATATTTACAGTTAATTTCTTTGTGAAAATGAGGGAAACCTACTATTATATGCTTTTATAATTTATTCTAAACTTATCTTATCCTATAAAAACTATCAATTTGTAAAATTCTTAAACATAGTACTTAACCTAACTTTATATAATTTACTTTTAACTTGCGTTTTAAGCGTCTATATCACTTGAAATGTTTATCTAATATGTTCTTATATATGTCTCTAACACAATCACTGTTTATTTGTAATCCATAGTTCATAATTTTGTCTTTTTACACTTCCATATTGTTAACACATTTTGTATATTTTTGTATACAAATTGTAATTATATATTAAATATCACATTGCACAAATGTTGTTCATGTTCTTAGTTATGTTTCTAAGTCACTACCACTTCTTATGCACTTTTTAAACACTTTGTCTGTGATTTACCAATATACTGTCTTAGTACCATAACCCTTTTTTATAGTTCGCAGAGTTTATGCATTGTAGCTATTACTATACATGTTCTACACATTAAAATTATTGTACTTCATGTGATCAATATGTCACGTGTTTAAATTGATTAAATAATTTGATTTAAATGTGAAATTACTTATATATCTTAAACAAAACTAAATGTACACACTAATATGAATCGTGTTGACCTTTCTAACATGCTACTGGTATAGCTCACTGCTTTTATGAATATAACAACCTTGTGCATACCTCACAAAGCCAGTTTTGTTGCATCAAAACCATATTTTTATACTCGTATACTATTTTTTTCTCATAACGAACTGTATACTTCTTCAATTTTATTTAAACTTGCATACTATATAGAATTTATTCTCGATGAACTCTAGTCCCTTTATTATGCCTATTTCTAACTGCTTAATTATATATATATATATTATATATTATATATATATATATATATATTTTATATTTCAGAATCATTATTATTAACATAGTCAGAATTGCGAAATTGACACTGTAATAATAAAAATTTGTGACAACTTAAAATGTCAAGTCAGCCTACTGTTTTTTAAATTACACACAACTCAAGCTTTGAACAAAAATTGTTATTTCTACGGAATTAGATAAAACGTGCCTAATACGTTATGCAAAGCTTGTTTAACCAACATAATTTGCAAAACTCGTTTTGGCAAATATTATTTTCGTTAAACAATATTAGGTAAATAACTATTATATCGACGAGTCATAATTGAGTTACTTTGATTATATGTAAATGCTACGTACCATTTCCACTAAATTAACAATTTCTTGATGTTTGGCTATTGCTAAGTTCTTTCTAAATTCTACGTTTTCTAAGTTAACAACATTCTTTTCTCCTCTACTTCTACAGTAACATCAATCAAGTGTTTAAATTCGTCCTTGCACAAAATACATAAGTTGTGCAGGATTGTCCTTGCCATAGTTAGCAATACAATGTACTCTAGTTTGGCCAGTTTCCATGTATTTGGGTTTTCTAAACCGATCTTTAAGAAAACCCCATGCATTTTCAATTACAGGCCTTAATTACTTAACAAGATTTATTTATTTTTTTTTTTTGTTTTTGAGATAAACCTACAGCCTTAAAGGGCTATGTCCCCAATTAGGTAAAACTCTCCTAGATCTATATCAACTGCAGTTATTTTATTATACAAATCTGACCGTCTAAATAATGCAGCATCGTATACAGATCCGGGGAAGTCTGTGTACACTGTAAATAGCAGATGTACATTGCAAACAGTTTGCAACAATATAGAACGGTACCCATTTCGGTTAATGTACGAAGTGTGATAGTCCTTTGGCACTTTTATTCGAATATGACTACAATCTATGGCTCCAATCACTCCTGAACAGGAATGTGTCATATTCTATGCACTTTAAAGTATCTAATGATTTATCGCTCAAGATCGTTAAATGTTGTTTGAAAAGAATGTTGTGATGGCCATCCAATGAGACGTTGCCAACTTAATTGCATTAACATTTTACACATTTTGTATAGAACTGTCCAAGTGGATCTACTTATTCCAAATCAATTGGCGACAGATCTGAAATACAATAGTTCTTACCCGTGACTAAATGGAAATCAAAAAGTAAGTTGTGTTAACTTTCCATGTTAACCAAATCATTATCATACACCCTTTGTCAATGCATATTTCGGGCCGAACTGGACATACAATATCTCGCTTACCATACATAAGGTGAAGTTTTTGTAGTAACACTTCAAAAACATTGGCATCGATGCGTAAATGATGTTGAAATTGGCTGTTGGTCATGGAGCGTTCAGTCATCGTTGACTGAATCGCTGTCGAAAAATAAACAAGGAGAGTAAGAAATTTCTTTTAAATTGTATTCAAAAGTATGAGTCCATCAGTGGATCTAGTGTTTATAGTAATTTTAGACGTCCCATGTCTTAATGCAATAGTGTCAACCAAAAGAAAATTAAAAAATTATTTAATTCTGTTAAAAATTGTTATTAATTTTTAAATACATATAAAGGTTTCGGAGAATTTGAACCTACGACCTGTACTTTACTGTAGCAAAGTACAGGTCATAGGTTCAAATCCTACTCGAGGTAAACTTTTTATTTATGTATTTAATAAAATTAATAATACTTTTTAATTACATATTTACTTTTGAAATTATTTGTTCATAACAAAACTTATAATACTTAATTCTGTATTTTTAAAAGAACATAGTTAACCAAATGGCCAGCAAAATGTTACTCATATTTGGGCGATCTTGGAGATAGTTAAAAAATTCCATACAATTCATTTCAAAATTAGGTTTTGTCATTAAAAGTCTTTTTAAAGTTCTTACAATAAGGCTAATTTTTTCGCTGGTCCAAATTTTATTCATATTCCGGTAAACATAAGCATTGTTTGTCAATAGAAACAGAAACTTCTTTCCACTTGTTTATTTTTTTTAACAAATAGAAAATAAGAAATTCGTGTCTGGTATTTATTTCGATTTATTCAAGACTTTTGACATAGTACTTCATAAACTATTATTAACAAAATTAGAAAAGTACGGAATACATTGTAATGATCCTAAAATTCATTACCTATTAATTATCCAATCCTAGTCCAGAAATTCCTATCAAAACTTCTTTCCTATTTATTTCCTTAAAGTGAATGTAGTATTGTTTATAAATCCTATCAGTTTCCCACTACTTTTCCCTCTCCTAGTAAATCTCCTATAAATACCCACACTCGCCTTCAATCACCCCACCGAGCTGGTAGTGTAGTGGTGACACGATCTGCTTAGCATTCGGGAGGTAATGGGTTCGATTCCTTACCGTCTACCTTGTATGAGGTTTTTCAGGGGTTTCCTCATACACTGTAGCGGCATGGTCCACGTATATGCACACCATGTGCGGCTACTTAGGCGAATGCTGGAGTAGTATTTTCCCCCTCAGAACCCTAACTCCGTTCCTTCCGATCCTATCCTGACCATACCTATCCTTAATCCCACCATGCATACATACGTAACGTATGTATGTATGCTGGGAATCCATGATTGTGGCTGAAGGAGCTCGGGAAGCTCGAGCAGCCCGCCCTCCCCCTTGGGGAGGGAATGAAATACGTTGACTTTTCCTTTTTTTTCAATCATCCTATTCTATTCCAAATCGAATCCCATTCTATTTGATCTAGAAATCCTAACCAGAAAATCTCAAATTACCTGCCTGCTTAATATAACCTGCCTGTCTTTAATCCCATTCTAACCTGCCTGACATATTTCCTGACTTCTCGATATCCTAGTGCCAGTTCAAAATAATTCTCCAGAACAGTAAGTAGCTATTTGCACTTTCTCGGTGTTTGTACCACGAGGAGTAGTGAGTAGTTACCTAGTAACGGGGTTCTACTACTGGTGGCTGCGGCTCCAAGAAGTAAGGCTAGTTACGAAGCCCCTTTCCTAATATCCGAGAAACAATCTCAGATCTGCCCTATCGGTGTACGTACCTCGAAGGATAGATAAAGATTGTTAATAGAATTACTTTATTAATGGTGGTTCCGACCCCAATTATAAGGTAATCCTATACTGTGATACCCCTATAATTTTCCCTTTTACCCTCGTATAAACCTGATCCCTATCTAACATCTATTCGGGTTACTACCACGAAAGGTGTATAGAAACTATTAAATGTCCATTTAATCCAGACTCTCAATATCATACCCATACCGTTACCATTTTAGTATAAATCATATCCCTATAATTACCCTCTTATAAACCTGGTCCCTATTTAACACCTATTCGGGTTACTATCACGAAAGGTGTATAGAAACTATTAAATTTCCATTTAATCCGGATTCTCAATATAAAACTTATACCGTCACCAGACCCTTATCCGAATACCACTTACCCCTATATCCTCTCTCTGTTACATACCATCTTGAATCCTGGTCCGAACTCCTACCACCTGATATCGAAACCAAATTATCCACTCACATAGTCCTGTAATTTCAAGATAACCTCCCAGGACAAACTATAGATTAATTCTAATTAGTCTAACTCCAGTACTAATTATTAAACATAATTTAGTACACCACATTTCCATTTCACCTGATTTACACTTTATATTAAAATTTCTCCATTTAGTTATCCGATTAATCATAATACACCAGACCAGCCAGACCAGAAGAAAAACAACACCAGAACCGATTTATATTTCAGTGAGTGAAATAACAATACCCAGGAGTATTCCAGCCCTAATTATCCAATTACAGGAAGTTTATTTCTGGAACTGTAAGAAAATATTTTATGTTACAGTTATTCCTGGCCAGGAATAATTTAAACTTTTAGTTCCAGAATTAAACTTGTACATAATAATTTTTGTTTCAGAACTAATTAACAAAAATATTTACAGCATCAAATTTGTAAACATAATAACAGTTTCTTTTCAGGACTAATTTAAAAGTGAGTTACAGATTTACAAGTGCTTGACAATTAATAATTTTCTTACAGAAATAAATCTCAATTATTTCCAGAAATAATTACATAATATCTTATTTCCAGAAATTAACAATAAACAATTATTTTCAGCATAAAAATTACAGTGCTAAACAAAGTATTGAAGCCAAATATTTACAGCAAATTTGTTTTAATCCAGTTATACCATCTTCACCAGACAAGTTCATCTTTAGTAATTCCACACATCCACCACATATCCAGAATCTAAAACACAACAATAATGAGTACCAGTACACCTGCCCCTGAAGAAAAGGACCTACGAGTTGGTTGGGTTTACACTCTCAAGAAGGAGAACCTTATTGAGGAAGCAGGCAATTATCGACTAGACACATCGCGTACAGCCGATATCCTCCGAGCCAGAATAATTAAATATTTAAGGACCGGGTAAGGACAAATCGTAGTATCTACAATCACGGAACCTCCACCTCATCCAGAAATGGAAGCAAGGAGTATATCCACCCTCAGCACATCCACCACAGCCCCTATAGGAACTCCCAACAGACAGGCAGACACCTGTGATAGAGTCCGGAAGTGGGGGTTAAAATATGATGGTGTCAGCGATCCCCTATCGTTTCTGGAGAGACTGGAAGAACTCCAAACATGCTATCAGGTACCAGACGAAGATCTGTTGCTAGCACTACCCGAACTCCTAAAAGAAAATGTATTATGGTATAGAAACAATCGTATATTATGGGCTACCTGGACTGATTTCCTGAGGGACTTCAAGAGACAATTCCTACCTCCCAGGTATCAGAGCAAGTTGGAAGAGGAGATACGTAATCGTGTCCAGAGACCCAGAGAAAGGGCAGTAGATTACGCAACCGCCTTGCTAACTCTGATGAGGAGACATGGAGAGATGACCCCAAGGAGACAGCTAGAGAGAATATACGATAACCTGCGGACAGAATATAAGTATTACATCCGACAAAAAGATTTCTCTACCCTACCAGAATTATTAGAGATGGCCAACCATTTCGAAATGTTACAACCAAGAAGCCAGAATCCTGCGCCTGTTGTTCAACCCAGTCGAGTTCACCTCAGTGAACTGATACCTGCTTCAACCTCCCAGCCAGCACCAACTCCACCTGAAGCACATAGAAGCGTTAAACCAGCCACCTCCCGCGAAGAATGGGACCAGTGGCTACAAAAGGTAAAAGAATTTACCCAACCACGACCAGCACCAACCATACTACCTATTTCAACGGATGACAGATTGTTCATCACCCTCCACATATTCACTGAACCAGTCCAAGCCCTAGTGGACACTGGCGCATCCAAGACCTATTTTGGTAATAAACTAAATAATTTGTTAGTCCAGAATTCGATTTTTCCAAAAAACCAGAACACCGAGATGGTCCGCCTCGCCAATAATTCCACGACCAAATCGCATGGAAGTTACAGATTCCCTGTCCTGCTCGGCCAACATAATTATTTACTTCTAGGTCAATATTTACCTAACTTATCAACTGATGTAGTCCTGCGACTCGATTTTCTCAGAGAAGTTCAAGCCACTATCCGACTGGTCCCATACCAAGTGGAGATTGCCAATGAGACAATCCCTCTTCAACCAGAATTTTTTGCAGGTTTAAATGGCATCCAGGGACTAGATGACAATGAACTACAACAAGTAAATGATTTCCTAGAAACAGAATTAACGAAGTTTAATGTGTCCCCTGGCCGAACCTAAAGTATTACTCACCGAATTACCCTGATGCCTGAAGCAATACCATCTCCAGTTGCTCCTGAATTATCCGCAACTCTTCCCCTCAGTCCTAAGGAAGATTCCCCTGGCACACCCGATCCTCCATCAGCCTGGGAACTTTCCCCCGTCATGCTACACAACTCCGATCTTCCCATTACGTCTCGTACCCCTACTCCCCTCAGACGGATGCTAGAACACCTGGAAATACTAGAAATAAAAACCACTTCCCCAAAAACACTGCACTTACCAGAAGAAGTAGGAATCCAACGCGTAACGCTACCAGAAACGCCAGTACCACGCCTGCCTCAAGCTCCAAGCACTACCGGATGGAGACGAACCCGAAACCGTAGGAGTGTGAAAATCAAACTGGCAACAGGTGAATTCATCCGGATGAAAAGGGACCAGGCAATCGAGTGTGGTTTGTTACAAGTCTCAGCCCCAGAGCTTTCTTCTCCCCCAGGTAAGGGCGGTGTGTAATGATCCTAAAATTCATTACCTATTAATTATCCAATCCTAGTCCAGAAATTCCTGTCGAAACTTCTTTCCTATTTATTTCCTTAAACTGAATGTAGTATTGTTTATAAATCCTATCAGTTTCCCACTACTTTTCCCTCTCCTAGTAAATCTCCTATAAATACCCACACTCACCTTCACTCATCCTATTCTATTTCAATTCGAATCCGATGCTATTTGATTTTAAATCCAAGCAACCCAACACACATTGTAATGTTGAAAATTGCAAACTGAACCTTACCTGAGATCCGAGAGCTAGCAAACCAGGGCAATTAATAAATCAATTATAGTACACTCTTTAGGGCGTTACAACGTAGTAATCATGTATAACTAACTATACGTTCTTATTTGTCTAATAGAAGTCAAAAAGTTTGTATAAAGTCATCAACTAAATTTATTCAGTCTATTCCGATATCATAGGGTATACCGTAAGGGTCGATTATTGACTCCCAAATTTGTTTGATTTTCGTTAATGATCTTTCAAGCTATGTTGGTTTACCTACCTTGTGCCAATATACAGACGACTCCTCATGTTTACTTAGTAAGGATATCTTTACTGAACTGTCACAGTCAATGATCGATGTTTCAATTAAAATGCTGAGCTGGTGTAAAATAAATAAATTTAAATTCTTAGGAGTTAATATAGACTCGCATTTACAGTGATCCGACCTGATAGATTCTGTTATCAAGAAATTAAATTCTGCATGTGCAGCAATCAGATATATAAGAGAAAAGTTAAATCTACATTCCATAAAAAACTATTATTCTGCATGTATACAAAGTACCTACTATTCGATGCAGCGTAATGTTTTGGTACAATTCAGTACATTCAGTTAGCATATTTAAAACAAAAAAAGATTATTCGAGTAACATTAAGCTTGCTGCCTAACGTGTCTTACCAATTGTACTTCAAAGAATTTACAATTACAATTACATATATATATATATATATATATATATATATATATATATATATATATATATATTTATTGTAATGGCTAAACGTGGAGATAATAAATAATGGCATAAATTTTATTAATTTTATTATAGTGTGTACTTGGGGATAGGGTACTAATATTTGAATTTCGTTGGCAAATCAAAATATAACTATTTAACTTTATAAATTATAATTATTAAATTGAAATGTATTCGTAAAATCAGGAAATTTTTTATTTCACACCCGGAAATAATTTAATAGTAGTTTGCAATTATTTGTTTCACCGCCCGAAAACAAAACATAAATACAGGGCATTAAAGAATAATCAATGCAATATGTTTACACCTGTTCATTACCTTTCCAGATATTGATACACGTCGTTGCACAACAAATACACATAAATTCCGAAAACAAAACATAAATACAGGGCATTAAAGAATAATCAATGCAATATGTTGGGTTATGATAGCAAAATAAACTCACATGTGTTGTTGTAATCTCCAATAAATGGTCAGCTCAACCTTGTTCCATATTACCATTTGATGTAAACTTCTTTCCGTCTAACGATGATACTGCCTTCCTGTTGCAAATGGTACTGCTTAATTTCCATACATTCATCCAGCTGCATTAATTTATGATAAATCTTCTTTTTTGAAAATACGTTGCACTTAGGTAATATGCTCATGTACTTTTGTAGTTGCACTTTATATTTCTTAGAATATTTAAATATTGATTTAAATGTTTATTAATTTATCGAATTAGAATTATTTTTATTCTTTCATAAAGTTTTATATTTACTATCACCTTTATTTTATATGCCGATTTGAAGCCACTTTTATTTCATCCTTCATCACTTTCGAAAAAAAAAATAAACATCGCATCCAAAATATCAGAAGAAATTTATTTACATAAAAAAAATGCACATCAACCGATGTTGATACAAGATTTCGAATTGAAACAATATAATAATGTCGAAAATTATAACCGGTAACCTAAGTTTTAAGATTTGTTATATCGATTGTTTCTGAAATCTCAAACTCTACGTTGAACGCGGTTCACTTTCGATAATGTTAACGAAAATTTTTAACTTACATGTAACGAATGCACTATAAGCACTATGACTTTTTAATCACACAAAATTAAAATTGTAAGAGAATAAGAGTTGTAAGAGAGTGAGAAATCAGGAGCAATTACTTACATACTTTTCTCATGGATACCAAAGCTTTCAATTTTTTTTTACATTACATACAAAAGATTCTTGCATTTGATTGGTCTAAACAAGAAAATTAAATTAACGAAAACATAAATTATGCCATAACCTTGTCAAATCAATTCGGATTTGCTTTTTAAATACATTTTTGGAATCAGGGCAAATTTTTGCATAAATAGACATCTCACATGCTATACTTCGCTTCATGAATTTACATTTTGACAATTTACTACCTAAAATTACTAAAACCTAACAAATTTTATATTTTACAACTAAACTGAAGACATATTCAGCTTCTGCATAAAAAACTGTATAAGAATACACTTACTTCTATCCATTTTTCATAGTTTTAACAAAATTTCTACTTCAATAGCTTAATTTTAGGTACATAACCCAATTTTTCTAAATTTATGTTTAAATTACATATTTAATGTTAAATTCTATGTGAAACTAGGGAAAACTATTATTATATGCTTTTATAATTTATTCTTAACTTATCTTATCCTATATGAACTATAAATTTGAAAAATTCTTACCTATTGTACTTAACCTAACTTTATATAATTTAATTTTAAACGTCTATATCGCTTGTAATATTTATATAATATGTTCCTATATATGTCTCTAACACCAACATTGTTTTTCTATACTCTATAGTTCCTAATTTTGTCTTTTCACACTTTCACAATGTTAGCATATTTAGTAAATTTTTGCACACTAATTGTATTTATATTGTAAATATCACATTACACAAATGTTGTTCAAGTTCTTAGCTATGTTTCTAAGTCGCTATAACTTCTTATGCACTTTTGAAACACTTAGTTTGTGAATTACCAATATACTGTCTTTGTACCATAACCCTTTTTATAGTTCGCAGAGTTTTATGCATTGTACCTATTACTATACATGTTCTACACATTAGAATTATTGTACTTCATGTAATCAATATCTGTTGTGTATTAAAATTCTTAATTAAATTGATTTAAATGTGAAATTTTTTATTTAACTTAAACGAAACTGAACGTACACACTAATATGCACCGTGTTGACCTTTTTTGCATGATACTGCTATAGCTCATTGCTTTTATGAATATAACACCATAAAGCCTGTTTTGTTGTAACACAATTATATTTTTATACTCGTATACTATAATTTCTCATAACGAAGTGTATAACTTCTTCGACTATATATGAACTCACATACTATATATCATTTGAGCTCTATGAAACTCTACCCCCTCTATTATACCTATTTATAACCATCGCAATATATATATATATATATATATATATATATATATAAGGAAAAAACATTTTTATTATTAACTAATTGCTCAGGCTTGCGGCTAACTAGGGTCTTAATCCGTTTAAAACTCTTTGATATTTGCCAATATTTCGGAAGCTTTTTTATTTTGTTCCTTTATCAAGGCTTCTACAATAAAACAATGTTAAAACAAATCAAGTTGCTTACGTTACTTACATCTAAGTTATTCTTTAAAAACTAGCTGGTTATACTTCATAGATAAATTTGCATTATTATGTTTGTTTACCATTAAACTGTCATAGTTAATTGATGATTAACAGAAGCTGGAGTTGCATTTAAAATTAATGAAACCTACTGAAGATTTTCTTATGAAATGTGAAGAAATGGAATCCACTTTTGTAAAAATTAATGGAGATAGTTTAATAATTTGTGGTGATTTCATAAAAAATCTGCTAAAGTGTTCTGAACATGTAAATGTAAGTAAGGAAGCAAAATCGCCATTTTTCAGACGTAAAATGTATTTCAGAATTCGAATTTTGAATAATAAATTTAAAGAAGAATCTAATGTTAGGAAAAGAAAGTTCCTGAAAATTACAACTTGAAAATTTTTATCGTTGTTTTTTGTATTATTTCCGCATTTTATAAATTTTTTTATTAACTCGGTACTATGATTAATAATAAATGTACTTACATATCCTAATTTTTTGAATTATAATAAAATATCTAACTGATAATACAGTTTTATTAATTTAAACATTTTTTTAAATTAAATATTTTGTTTTCTACACTAATAAATTAATGTATTATATTTTTTTAAATTTAATTCCAAAATAAAATATTCAATTTATAAAATATCTAGCTGAATTTCTATTTACTAAATTATAAATATCTAATCATTACATTTTTAAAATAACTTCTATGCCTTTTAGGGCGAAATTTGCGTGTTGGGCCACACAGTGACGTCATGCGCGGCAGAGCCTAAAATGCGTTCACCAAGTGAGCATCTCTTTAACAGTTATAGCCACAGACTATTACACGCTTAATGGTCTGTGGTTATAGCTTCATGGCCGGTATGGGATGCACCATATTAAACAGGCGTACTTCTGTTGGCAAAACTTGTGTCAATAATTTGATAACGTGTTGCTCATACATTTTGTAAAAGTGTATCATTAAGAAACAAGAATTCTTCAAAATGTCTGATCAGGTTGATATGAAACTTATTAAAGTCGAACCCAAAGTGGAAGAAGGTATACACTTACTTCTAACCCAACATCTTATAGTAAATAATGATCTAATACAAGGTAACATTAAATACTGTTTAAGTAGTACGTACACAATTTAACGCTATTTTTACAGATAATCTGAATATTAAAAAAGAAGACATCTCAAGTGAAACAGATCACATAAAGGAAAACAGTGTTAAAAACATCACAAAGTGTGAAAGTATACAATTTAATAGTTCAGCAATGATGCAAGAAAATTCAAAACATGACGTTTTAAAATACAATTCAAATTTTAAATATAAATGTAACCATTGCGATTTTATAACAAAGTGGAAAAATAGTTTAAAACGTCATCTTTCAAATCACTCTTCAAGTTATGAATTCAAATGTGACCAATGTGATTATGCAACAAACCACAAAGGTACTTTTAAAATCCATCTTAAAAACCACTCTTCAAGTTATGAATTCAAATGTGACCAATGTGATTATGCAACAAATCACAAATGTAGTTTAAAAGTTCATCTTAAAAAACACTCTTCAGGTTATGAATTCAAATGTGGCCAATGTGATTATGCAACAAATCACAAATGTGGTTTAAAAGTTCATCTTAAAAAACACTCTTCAGGTTATGAATTCAAATGTGACCAATGTGATTATGCAACAAATCACAAATGTAGTTTAAAAGTTCATCTTAAAAAACACTCTTCAGGTTATGAATTCAAATGTGACCAATGTGATTATGCAACAAATCACAAATGTAGTTTAAAAGTTCATCTTAAAAAACACTCTTCAGGTTATGAATTCAAATGCAACCAATGTGATTATGCAACAAACCGTAAAGGTGATTTTAAAGCTCACCTTAAAAATCACTCTTCAGGTTATGAATTCAAATGCAACCAATGTGATTATGCAACAAACCGTAAAGGTGATTTTAAAGCTCATCTTAAAAATCACTCTTCAAGTTATGAATTCAAATGTGACCAATGTGATTATGCAACAAATCACAGATATAATTTTAAAGCTCATCTTAAAAAACACTCTTCAAGCTATGAATTCAAATGCAACCAATGTGATTATGCAACAAACGGCAAACGTGATATTAAAATTCATCTTAAAAACCACTCTTCAAGTTACGAATTCAAATGTGACCAATGTGATTATGCAACAAACCGCAAAGGTAATTTTAAAATCCATCTTAAAAACCACTCTTCAAGTTATGAATTCAAATGTGACCAATGTGATTATGCAACAAACCGCAAAGATAGTTTTAAATTTCATCTTAAAAAACACTTTCAGGTTATGAATTCAAATGTGGCCAATGTGATTATGCAACAAACCGCAAAGGTGATTTGTTAATTCATCTTAAAAAACACTCTTCAAGTTACGAATTCAAATGCGACCAATGTGATTATGGAACACATCACAAAACTATGTTGCAAATCCATCTTAAAAAGCATTCTTCAATTTATGAATTCAAATGTGACCAATGTGATTATGCAACAAACCGCAAAGGTAATTTTAAAATCCATCTTAAAAACCACTCTTCAAGCTATGAATTCAAATGTGACCAATGTGATTATGCAACAAATCGCAAAGGAAATTTTAAAATCCATCTTAAAAACCACTCTTCAAGCTATGAATTCAAATGTGGCCAATGTGATTATGCAACAAACCGCAAAAGTGATTTGATAATTCATCTTAAAAAACACTCTTCAAGTTACGAATTCAAATGCGACCAATGTGATTATGGAACACATCACAAAACTATGTTGCAAATCCATCTTAAAAAACATTCTTCAATTTATGAATTCAAATGTGACCACTGTGATTATGCAACAAACCGCAAAGATAGGTTTAAAATTCATCTTAAAAAACACTCTTGAGGTTACGAATTCAAATGTGGCCAATGTGATTATGCAACAAATCACAAATGTAGTTTTAAAGTTCATCTTAAAAAACACTCTTCAAGCTATGAATTCAAATGAAACCAATGTGATTATGCAACAAACCGCAAAGGTGATTCTAAAATTCATCTTAAAAAACACTCTTCAAGTTACGAATGCAAATGCGACCAATGTGATTATGGAACACATCCCAAAACTATGTTGCAAATCCATCTTAAAAAGCATTCTTCAATTTATGAATTCAAATGTGGCCAATGTGAGTATGCAACAAAATACAAAGATAATTTAACAATTCACCTTAAAAAACACACTTCAAGTTATGAATACAAATGTGACCAATGTGATTTTGCAACAAACCGAAAAGGTAATTTTAATATTCATCTTAAAAAACACTATAAAGATAGTTTTAAAACTCATCTTAAAAAACATTCTTCAAGCTATGAATTCAGATGTGACCAATATGAGTGAGCAACAAAATACAATGAGAATGTAACATTTCATTTTAAGAAACACTTTAAGTTAGGAATTCAATAGTGAACAGTGTGATTTATGCAACATATCGCAATACATTTAAAAATCCATCTAATAAAACAATCTTCAAGTTATGAATTTGAATGTGACCACTGTGATTATGCAACAAATCACAAAAGTAGTTTCAAAATTCATCTTAAAAAACACTTTAAGGGACGGTCTTTTTTCTTTTAGCTAAACTAGCTATCAAGTAACTTCAAGATTAAATCTCACGGATAATTGTAATGCGTCTTTGTATTACATTTATTCTGCTGCAAAGAAAACCGGAGAATTTCAACTTGTTTACTACCACTGCATTATGGTAGTTCTAGTGGTGGTATTGAATAAGAATAAAGCGAATGCAATGACAGGGAACAGAGAAAGATAGAAAAATTTGTTTTTAATTAAAAGTTTAAGTAGTTCTTAAAATTTTCGTGGTGAATATAAAAATTATGGAGGACATTGTAAATGATTTATGAAAATGTAAACTTTCACCATTATCACACGTAATAAAATACTTATCTTTTTTCGGTTTTTTAATGGTGTATTTTAAATTATACAATCTAAATGTTTCGATAACACTTACATTTATCTTCATCGGTAGTAATATCTGTTAAAATTGATAAAAGATGTTGTAAACAATTTTGTCAAAGTTGAAAAATTAAAACATAATTTTATAGTTGGCTTTATATGTTTCTCAAACTGTTATGTTGATAGCAGGTTGATGTTCATGTTTCGATTTTTCAACTTTGACAGAATTGTTTACAACAATTTTAATAAATATTACTACTGATGAAGATAACTGTAAGCGTTATCGAAACGTTTAGATTGTATAATTTAAAATACACCATTCAAAAAACCTAAAAAAGATAAGTATTTTATTATTTGTAAATCTGATGAATCAAGATTTTCTTCAAAATCCAAACGCCTCTTTTTGTGTGTACTCATCTACAAGAGAATTACTAGAAAAATGTATTTTCTAAGATTTTTCTAAATAAAATAAACAGAATTATACAAAAAGAAACTATTGATTTAAAAAAAATTGAGATTTTTTCATTTATCTAATTAAATTTGAAAATAAGAATTCATCAACACTAACTGAACAATAATTACTAAAAAAAATTGTGTTTTCTAAGATTGCTTTATAAAAATATTAAAATAAACAGAAACTTTATTTCAAGTACAGAAAAATAATAGATATTTTTTAAAAAATCGCAATTTTTATTTCATACCTTTTGAGCAAACTGATGTAAAAAATACTAAAAATGCTTGAAACTCCGCGCGACAACGAATACACTAATTTCAACCTTTTATGTAAACGGAGGTTAAAACAAGACTGAACTTGAACTCGGCTAGAAATATTAAAACACATATGAAAAAATTATGAGTCGGTCGACAACCGCACGTGCAAACGGATGGTTGCAGTCGACACCCGTAGCCAAAGTGTTAAGTTATGAATTCAAATGTGACCAATGTGATTATGCAACTCGTCAAAAAACTAATTTAAAAATCTATCTAAAAAAAACATTCTTCACATTATGATTTTAAATGCCACCAATGTAATTATGTAGCAGATCGCAAATATAGTTTAAAAATTTATCTTAGAACATACCTACTATACAATTTATAAACACAAACGCCGTTAATGTGATTAATACAACATATCGTCGTGTTGAAATAACAAACTTCTATCTGGCTTGAAAGTAGTTTTGAGATAACCCACTTGGAAGTTATTCGTGATTTATTTTTGATACTAAGTACTTCATATCAGAGCGTTTTTTTGTGCAGATAATTAAGAAGCAACTATTGTAGCACGGTGTCAAGTCAGATTTCACTCAAAATGATTGCTTTCTTTTTTTATACCCTGGGAGCAGATAGAACCTTAGGTATGTTCGTTTATGCATTCTGAATATCTCTGTTGTTCTAAACCGTTCGTTTATTGGTACAGCATAAAGCGTTTTTTTTTTTAAATGAAATCGAGAACAAATAGTGTTCACTCCACTTCAAGGAGTGAACTGTTGGTGTCTGCTGTGCACTTTACCGTTTGCTTCTCTCTGGTTGTGTCACGTTCACATTTTTATTATGAATATTTCAATGCATTCTCACAATGCAATGTACGACCAATCAACAGGAACACTACTGAAGAGAGAAATGTGCTATTATCACAAATCAGTGGTAAGAACCTTGTTTGCATACTTACTTTGAAGCAGCAATAACATACTTAATTTAACATGGAATGCTGGAGTTTATCCCTCATGAAATTGTAGCCAGATTGTTTCCAGTGAATTTTCAAAATACAACAGTTCAACCCGAAAGGTTTGTGGAAAACGAACACGGAATTTTTTATTGGCACCAAGCCAATGTTTAGTTGTCAAGCAACAACGGAATTGTATATGAAACATTTCTATATTAGGTTGATTCATCACTTAGGCGAAAGTCATGACAAATTGTCTGGGAGAAAATTGCAGCAGCACTATCAAAGGTGAGCCAATGCGCTATTCGTGGAAAAGCGTGTGAAAATAAGTGGAAAAGCCTTAAAAGAACATATAAAACCATTTTGCACCATAGCAACAGCACAGGAAGAAACCGCAAAACGTGGGAATATTTCGATGTAATTCATGAGTTATGAGTTAGTTAAAGGCCCACAAATTAACCCTGTTGCTACGGGCAGCAGTAGTTCGGGCGTAAAAACTAATAATGAATCTCCTTCAACATCTTCACAATGTTCGACACCTACAAGCAGAAGCCAGCGATTTTCAAAACTTCCGAAAAAGAAAAGGAAGTATGATGGATCAACGCTACAAAGATAAAATGGCAAGCAAAGATACATTTTTAAGTTTATTTCAACAATTAATTAACAAAATGTAATAGTTAATGCTCAAATACCTACAGAATATGTACCAATTTGTTATTAGAACATTGGTTGTATCGCAGACCCATGGATACTTAGACGTGTCATGTAAAGGAGAAAGTTGTTTCAATTTTAACCGGCTGGGGCGGCGGCGAAAGATGGCGCCACAAGTTTTTATTATTATTACTGTCTACAGTAGGCCAAACTTCTTTTGAATACAAATCACTACATCAATTACCTGGCACACAATTAGGCATTTTCAAATACGTCACACTGACGTCACAAGCTCCGCCTCTAACAGCTGATCTTGGACAACTTGTGTTAGTGTTTCATAGGAATCTAGGTTTTTTTCTGTATTTGTTGAGTGTTTTCCCCAGAAAAATCGTAATAATTAACTCATTGTAGTGTTAGTATATAGCGTTAAGATATTTCATAGTTAATTAGTGAAGATTATTAGTGTATATTATACTTGGGTTAGATTTTATGAACACGTATTCGTGCCTTTATTTTGTTACTTGCTTTAATAAGGTAAAACCCATGTGAAGTTTGGTAAATAATGTACGCTCTGTTTTCTTTCCAGAAAAAATGGCTTTAAGTGATTATAATTAAACCTGAGTTTTATTAATACTATCAAAAAATGATTGAACTTATTTGTAATAAATGCTTGTGCTATTTTGATATAAGGTTCAATTAAAAGAACGTTACCTTTAATGTAAAGCGAAGCTCACATATACACTATCGTAGCTTTCATATTTGTCGCTGCATGTCAAGTGTTCAGGGCGGTTTGTGCTGCGTTCTAGTGAACTATGACGGTCAAATTCTGCTTGCAGAATTTGACCGCTGTGAAACTGTGTGCATAAAATGGCTAGCGAAGATGTATTAAATTTTACAGAGGAATTACAGATGAAATTGCAAAGCGTATGAATATAGAAGGAATGGGCGGTAAGCGATATTATTAAAAAAATTATTTGGCTCGAATGGTTCCGAACGTATTTTCGACAACTCTGAGCTCTAGGAATATTTTGGTAATTTTTATCAGTCAGAATCACTTGTAGTTATTGTCTTTAGAAAATCGCCACAACAACTATTCGTGATCTGACTGACAAAAATTATCGGCAAGATACCTACCACTTGTTGTATTATATATGATTATTTCCCTTTATATTAACCAACGAAATGTCATAAATATTAAAAAACAGACCAATCGGAATAAAATTAGCGAATATTTTCATCAACTAAAAAACTACCATTAGTACAGAGCTATTGTTGTCTTGAACAAGACGCATGTGTCAAACACTGACAGCCATGTTTAAAAATTTAAGTTAAGTTTATTGTAAAAATGAAACGATTTCGTAAAATTTCGTGTGAAACCAGTGATAGCAATATTGAAGAGTGTTCCTTAGAAGATAGTGAAAAATCAGACATTTATTTGGACCCAAGTTTTTTAAATGTAAATTTTTAATTAAGGAATAAAGGTTTTGTTTATTTATTAAATTTTGTAACTTTTTTACATAATTAACTAAAGTTTTGTTCGTTTGTTATATATATATATATATATATATATATATATATATATATATATATATATATATATATATATATATATAGAGTAAAGGCAGGGAATGGCGGGCCCCTAAGTATTTTTATTAATTTCATAATTATTAATTAATTTTAAATAATGTATTAAATTGAAGAGAAAGCTCAACTTAACAACATTTTATTAAACGATTAAAATAAAATATAAAAATAAAAACGTTATTCAACAAAATAGAATATGCATGATGGCCACCATTACCTCCTTCAAGTAGGGTAATGCCGTCAGGGCCGGTATTTCCTCCTCAGAATATTTACATACAAAAGTCGCCCATTCCCCACATAGTGTGCAACGTATCCATAGTTCTCTGTTTTTGCCGAACTCACCACAAATAATGCATAGATCTTCATTCATATCTTTATCCGAATCATCATCACCAGAGGAAAATGGCGTAGAAAGTTCAGCTACAACTACTGTCGGTTTACATGTCCTGCTCCGTTTTTCCATTTGAGAGACTTCGGATAATCCTTCTTTAAGCATGTTCTTTTCTGCTTTTGTATATTGCTTGCCTTTTTGTTTTTCTTAATTCTATCTTGTTTGTTTGTTTCTTTTTCTTCTGACAGGGCTTTTATAGGTGTCGAGGTAAAAATTTCTGAATGTTGCTTTTTTTGGGGCTCGTTTGGGAGCTACTTTTTTCGTGCCTTCTGATATTTTGGAGGTTCCAGGTAAAGGTAACAATTCATCAAATGATACTTGTAGTTCGTTTACTCTGTTTTGAGCAACAGTGTTTTCAATAGCTTTCAAACGAGTAGGGGCCATTTCATTTTCTCTGTGAACTATTGCAATAGTTTCAATAATGTTGCTATTTACATTTCTTAAAATATTCCCAGGAGGTGTAATCTCATTTTCACGAGGTATTGTAGGGACTGTTTCATTTTCAAAAGTAATCTGTCCTTCTGAATTTTCTTTATTACAACATTCTTGGTTTCTGTTTTGTGAGTTTTCATTTTTATTTTCTGTATCATTTATTTGATTGTAAAGCTTCAGTAGGGAGATAATCATCATTTGTGAAAATATCAGGATCAACTGGAAATATTCCAGTCCTTTCATGGCATTTTCAGGAATTGCCACTGGACCGAATGCTTTATTAAATAGTTCAGCAACTTCATTTGTTGAAATTTTCTCTCCAATATGGGATCTTAGATAATTACTGCACTCAACGTTGTACGCAGCTTTTAGCGACGAATAAAAAGAAACATCTAAAGTCTGTACGCGATGTGAAATATGAGGAGGAATTGTCAATATATGAATTCCATTATCCCGGCAAAATGTATATGCGTTCAAAGTGCAATGAGTACTGTAGTTGTCAATTACAAGCAGCACAGGGTCTTCATTTGAACATTTGACTGTATTTTGAAAGTGCTGACTATGAATACATTTTCAGTGATCCAACCATTATCAGAACATGTGTACATTGCTCCTGGTGGTCCGTTTCGTTTGAGCTGTGGGTTCGTTCTCTTTCGTGCATATATAGACATAGGAGAAACATAAAGACCTGCGGCGCTAATACAACACATCACGGTAGTTGTTTTCCTTTTTTCTCCACTTATTATAAACCCACTCTCTTTTGTCCTTTTCCTGCAAGTATTTTACCTGGAAGCTGTACCGTAGTTATGCCGTTTTCGTCTGCATTAAAAATCTTTGTGAGTGGAAATTTAAATTTTTCTAGCAGTTTGTTTAAATTGGAAAAAACAATGATATCTTTTCCTTATTAAAAGCCGAAATCCGACGAATCTTGTTGCCTCCGGCTTTCTGATTGCAACTATTGGGTTTCTGTTAAGAAATCCCGTCAGCTAAGCCTTTCCTACTTCTTTCTTATTTTCGGAAAAATTATGTTTTAATTTATTTTTGCCAGCAAATTCAAATGCACATCTTTTTATTTCTTGAGCTGATAAGCCATAAAATAATTTTGACAGCTTAATAACCTGATGGGCCAATGCTTTTTCGTTCTCGACGTTTAAAATTGGATTACGTCCCATCGCTGGACCTGAAGAATTTTGTTTCTTAATTCTAGTTTGAAGTGTACTTCTAGGGATGTTAAATGCCCTCGACACTTCTCGTAGACTTCTTCCATTATTCTGGATAGCATTTAAAGCAGCCTTGAAATCCTTGCGGGTAATCGCGGCCGGCCGCGATTTCCTCTCTATCGATGGCCGCCATTACCCTACAGATGATTTTATAAAAGATTCATATAGCTTACAAGTGAAAAATGTGAAATTAAACAATTATTATGAAAATAACTTACAATAAATTTACTATCTACTGGAATAATCAGAGTTTTTGCAAAATATAAAATGCGTCATCACAGCTCAACGGTTAGAGTCTTGACTGTTCAGTTCGAATCCACACGGCTAGCAGGTTGGGCTGAGTAAATTTTGTTATAGGAAAGACCCATCTTACTTTCATGCGAGCAATCACCTCCTGAATTTTGTCGCATGAATTTAGAAACACCCTGTATATATATATATTAAAATTAACATAATATTAAGTACATATGCGATTATACAGCATATTGTTAGCTATTGGATTTAAGTTTCACAAGTATTATATTATAATCATGGCTATACAAGGGAATTATTCACAGAAATAGTTTCCGATCATCTACGGAAGTGTTAAAATTTGTATTTGCTTTAATAAAATTCATATTATTCAATTGAATAAGGAGTTCCTGTTCTGGTAGCATAATCTGCTTCAGTTCTGAAAGTAAAAGAAAATAATTTGTATCAGATAACGTAGGTGAAGTAAATTGTATGATAAAGATTAGGGAAAAAAATGATTTTATAAAAGATTCATATAACTTACAAGTGAAAAATGTGAAATTAAACAATTATTATGAAAATAACTTACATATTAGTGTGAAGAGAAAGTGTTGCAACTTAAATTAACAATATAGATGCAAGTTAAGTGCAAGTGTTGAGAAACTAGGTTATGTCATCTCCGAACATAGATGTTGAGATGGAATTTTTCAAATTAAACTATATTTGTGTTAGAGAGTGGTGTATCTTAATGTTTTTGGGTCATATAATCAATTTCTGTTCATAGTTTTCCTGTAGATAGTAAAATAAGTTAGATATAAGTAAATTTGTATATGTAAAATTGCATAATTATTGAAATTTGTATGGATTAAGTAGTTTAAAAGTAAATAGGGCAAGTGGGGTATCGTTGGAAAGGAAATTTTGTGTAGAATCCAATGCTAATAATATTTTTAAGATCAATCCTCATATAAGAAAGTTATGTGAACATTTTAGAAAAATGAACAACCAATGAGAATTAAGGGCTGTTGTGTGTGTATGGTAAAATTTCTCCAATCAAATTAATTGTTAGGGAAAAATTTGGTACTGCATTTGTTAACTTTTCAATTTAGTCTGCATACAATCTTCAAGCTGAAAGCATGTCACTCGATGTGTACATGTAATCAGATTTAAGATTGATCGTGTGTTTCGCATAACCTAAATTAAATTAGAAACAAAACAATTGAAATTTTTTTTAAACTACTTAATCGTTAGGTTAACGTGAATTATTTTTACGAGTGATGTCGAACTGATAAACAATCGAATGTTAAATCATGCTTTCAATTTTTTTTAATATACAATTTTTTAAACAAAGTTAGTATTGTGTTGTTATTTCAATGCAAACAAAATTAAAAGTTCCAACTAAATAAAATTGTATGCAGATAAATTATTCTATTTAATAATATGATACCTAAATTAAAATCATTACATTTAATTATGAAATAAATAAAATCAAAATGTTTATGGAAAATCTTAAATATTTCTTCATCGTACCTGTACAAGCTGATGCGGTATGTCAACCACCGTTGAATCAGTATACTTCATGGGATTCGAAACACCTGTAATTTGGATAATGGGTCTTCAATAATGAAAATTGGAGCAGCTGAAAGAAGATTTATATCAATGTAAGTTAATGAATCTTATAATATTATTCTAGGTTATGTTGATGACTATTACTTATCACCTAGGTGTCCATATATAAAGCATTCGAGTAGATTACAGACCAGTTTGCAAATAGTACAACAACTTATTGATATTGTATTGATGCAATATCATTTTAAAAAGCAAATTATACTTACAGAAATTATATATAATTCATTGTTTAGCCCTGATGCAGTTCGTGCACAAGTTCAACTCAGTGATATCCGCATGGACGCACTATGTTGTGTAATCGCATATGATACGACGTGTTGAGGAATAATAATGTTTATACAATTCCAAATTTTTCAAAAATTTAACATACGTGTTTAATAACATCCAAAATATATGGCAAAAAAATCTTTTTTTTTAAACAATAATTGAATTTTATTTTGCAAGAAAACGTAACGTAAATGTTTAATACTATTGTAACTGAGCTTATTTTTTTATTTAAAAATATTTATTAATGTTAGGGGATAGGGTTCTAATATTGAAATTAAATTGGCAAATAAAATAAATATATTTTAACTTTTATTATTATTTTTTTTTATGAAATCAAAAGAAATTTCATTTCACACTTGGAAATATTCTTGTTAAAATTAAATTGTAATTTGTAATTAATAGTTTCAATGTGAAACAGACTTCGTTTGAATTTGCACAAATTACGCATGCGTTGCATCCTTGTTAACTTAAATAAATGTAGCCTGTCAAAAATTTCACCAAAGGATCTACAATTAGTGAGTACAATTTTGATTTTCTTCAAAGTAAAATTATTATTTTCATAATTACACCCGTTCATTGACTTTTTAGATATTGATACATGTTGTCGCACAAACATTCGTACACAATCAAACAAAAAACATTAATACAGGACATCAAAAGAATAATCAATGCAATAAATGGGTTATGATAGAAAAATTTAACTCACAGGTGTTGTTGCAATTTCCAAAGAATGGTCACATTAGGCTTGTTCCATATTAGCATTGGATGTAGACATCTTTCCATGTATCGATGATACTGCCTTGCTGTTGAAAATGGTGCTGCTTAAATTCCATAACTTCATCCAAATCCATTAACTTGTGATAAATCTTCCTCGTGGTAAATACGATGCACTTATGTACTATGCTCATATACTTTCAGACAAGCACTTTTATTTTATTTGTATATTTAAATGTTGATTTAAATATTTAATAATTTTTCGGATTTAACTTGTATTTTATTCTTACATAAAATTTTGTATTTACTTGCACTTTTATTTTAGATGGCGATATGAAGTTAAATTTATTTTATAACCTCCATCACTTTCAAAAAAATAAACATCACATCCAAAATAACTGAAGGATTTTATTGACATAAAAAAATGCACATCACCCGATGTTTAAACACGATTTCGAAAGGAAACAAATACAATATTATCGACAATTATAATCGGTAACCTTAATTTTAAATTTTGTTATTGGTTAAAACAATTGTTTCTGAAATCTCAACTCTACGTTGATCGCGGTTCAAATCCGATAATGTTAACGAAAATTTTAACTTACATGTTAACAAAAGCACTACTAGCACTCTGACTTAGTCACAACAAATTTCAAAAAGCAAGAGAAAGTAAGAGCAAGAAAGCGAGAAATCAGGAGCAATTCCTTTTATACTTTTCTCATGGATACCAAATTTCCAATTTTTTTTACATTACATACAAAAGATCCTAGTATCTGATTGGTCTAAACAAATATGTTAAATTAACTAAAACATAAATTATGCCCTAACTTTTTCAAATCAATTCGTATTTGCTTTATAAATACATTTCTGAAATCCGGGCAACTTTCCGCATAAAAAAACACCTCACATGGCCCACTTCGCTTCAAGAATTTACATTTTGACAAACTAATATCTAAATTTTCTAATATCTAACAAATTTTATATTTTACAACTCAACCCATTTTACCTAGTTTTAACAAAATTTCTACTTTCATACCTTAAATTTATGTAGTTAACCCAACTTTTCTAATTTCATGTTTTGATTACATATTTACAGTTAATTTCTTTGTGAAAATGAGGGAAACCTACTATTATATGCTTTTATTCTAAACTTATCTTATCCTATAAAAACTATAAATTTGTAAAATTCTTAAACATAGTACTTAACCTAACTTTATATAATTTACTTTTAACTTGCGTTTTAAACGTCTATATCACTTGAAATGTTTATCTAATATGTTATTATATATGTCTCTGACACAATCACTGTTTATTTGTACTCCATAGTTCATAAGTTTGTCTTTTCACACTTCCATATTGTTAACACATTTTGTATACAAATTGTAATTATATATTAAATATCACATTGCACAAATGTTGTTCATGTTCTTAGTTATGTTTCTAAGTCACTACCACTTCTTATGCACTTTTTAAACACTTTCTGTCTTCGTACCATAACCCTTTTTATAGTTCGCAGAGTTTATGCATTGTAGCTATTACTATACATGTTCTACACATTAGAATTATTGATTTAAATGTGAAATTACTTATATATCTTAAACGAAACTAAATGTGCACACTAATATGAATTGTGTTGATCTTTCTAACATGCTACTGGTATAGCTCATTGCTTTTATGAATATAACAACCTTGTGCATACCCCACAAAGCCTGTTTTGTTGTATCAAAACCACATTTTTATACTCGTATACTATTTTTTTCTCATAAAAACTGTATACTTCTTCAATTTTATTTAAACTTGCATACTATATAGAATTTAAGCTCGATAAACTCTAGCTCCTTTATTATGCCTATTTCTAACCATCGCAAAATATATATATATATATATATATCCCTTTCAGAATCATTCATTACATTAAAATTACAAAATTGCGAAATTGACACTGTAATAATAAAAATTTGTGACAACTTAAAATGTCAAGTCAGCCCACTGTTTTTTAAATTACATACAATTCAAGTTTTGAACAAAAATTGTTATTTTTACGGAATTAGATAAAACGTACCTAATACGTTATGAAAAGCTTGTTTAACCAACATAATTTGCAAAACTCGTGCTACGCACTCGTTTTGGCAAATATTATGTTCGTTAAACAATATTAGGTAAATAACTATTATATCGACGAGTCATAATTGAGTTACTTTGATTTCAACTATATGTAAATGTTATGCACCATTTCCACTAAATTAACAATTTCTTGATGTTTGGCTATTGCTAAGTTCTTTCTAAATTCTACGTTTTCTAAGTTAACAACATTCTTTTCTCCTCTACTTCTACAGTAACATCAATCAAGTGTTTAAATTCGTCCTTGCACAAAATGCATAAGTTGTGCAGGATTGTCCTTATTAGCAATACAATGTACTCTAGTTTAGCCAGTTACCATGTATAAACCGATCTTTAAGAAAATCACATGCATTTTCAATTACAGGCCTTAATTACTTAACAAGATTTATTTAATTTTTGTTTTGTTTTCGAGATAAATGACCTACAGCCTTAAAGGGCACCATTACATACATTTGTAATGTGTACACAGTAAATAGCAGATGTACATTGCAAACAGTTTGCAACAATATAGAACGATACCCATTTCGGTTAATGTACGAAGTGTGATAGTCCTTTGGCACTTTTATTCGAATATGACTACAATATATGGCTCCAATCACTCCTGAACAGGAATGTGTCATATTCTACGCAGTTTAAAGTATCTAATGTTTTATCGCTCAAGATCGTTAGATATTGTTTGAAAAGAATGTTGTGATGGCCATCCAATGAGACGTTGCAAACTTAATTGCATTAACATTTTACACATTTTGTATAGAACTGTCCATGTGGATCTACTTATTCCTAATCAATTGGCGACAGATCTGAAATACAATAGTTCTTACCCGTGACTAAATGGAAACAATCAAAACGTAAGTTGTGTTAACTTTCCATGTTAACCAAATCATTATCATACACCTTTTGTCAATGCATATTTCGGGCCGAACTGGACATACAATATCTCGCTTACCATACATAAGGTGAAGTTTTTGTAGTAATACTTCAAAAACATTGGCATCGATGCGTAAATGATGTTGAAATTGGCTGTTGGTCATGGAGCGTTCAGTCATCGTCGACTGAATCGCTGTCGAAAAATAAACAAGGAGAGTAGGAAATTACTTTTAAATTATATTCAAAAGT
This sequence comes from Vesta saturnalis, assembly GCA_036346205.1. Lineage (NCBI taxonomy): Eukaryota > Metazoa > Arthropoda > Insecta > Coleoptera > Lampyridae > Vesta > Vesta saturnalis. The sequence continues at coordinate 2,997,736 of JARFJB010002108.1, read as the reverse complement.
ATGAGTCTCTAGTTTGAGTGGGAAATCTAGTGGTTGTTTATAGTAAGTTTTTAGACGTCCCATGTCTTAATGCAATAGTGCCAACAAGAAGAAAATTAAAAAAAATTATTTAATTCTGTAATTAAAAATTATTATTAATTTTATTAAATACATAAAAAAAAAGTTTACCTCGAGTAGAATTTGAACCTACGACCTGTACTTTACTCTAGCAAAGTACAGGTCGTAGGTTCAAATCATTTTAATGACATATTTACTTTTGAAATTATTTGTTCATAACAAAACTTATAATATTTAATTCTGTATTTTACTTCGGCTTTTAAAAGAACATAATTAACCAAATGGCCAGCAAAATGTTACTCATATTTGGGCGATCTTGAAGATAGCTAAAAAATTCGATGCAATTCATTTCAAAATTAGGTTTTGTCATTAAAAGTCTTTTTAAAGTTCTTACAATAAGGCTAGTTTTTTCGCTGGTCCAAATTTTATTCATATTCCGGTAAACATAAGCATTGTTTGTCAATAGAAACAGAAACTTCTTTCCACTTGTTTATTTTTTTTAACAAATAGAAAATAAGAAATTCGTTTCTGGTATTTATTTCGATTTATCCAAGGCTTGTGACATAGTAATTCATAAACTATTATTAACAAAATTAGAAAAGTACGGAATACGTAGTAATCATACGTTCTTATTTGTCTAATAGAAGTCAAAAAGTGTGTATAAAGTCATCAACTAAATTTATTCAGAGTCTGTTCCGATATCACAGGATGTACCGCAAGGGTCGATCCTTGACTCCCAAATTTGTTTGATTTTCGTTAATGATCTTTCAAGCTATGTCGGTCTACCTACCTTGTGCCCATATACAGACGACTCCTCATGTTTACTTAGTAAGGATATCTTTACTGAACTGTCACAGTCAATGACCGATGTTTCAAATAAAATGCTGAGCTGTGTAAAATAAATAAATTTAAATTCTTAGGAGTTAATATAGACTCGCATTTACAGTGGTCCGACCTGATAGATTCTATTATCAAGAAATTAAATTCTTCATGTGCATCAATCAGATAAATAAGAGAAAAGTTAAATCTACCTTCCATAAAAAACTATTATTTTGCATGTATACAAAGTACCTACTATTCAATACAGCGTACTGTTTTGGTACAATTCAGTACATTCAGTTAGCATATTTAAAACAAAAAAGATTATTCGAGTAACATTAGGCTTGCCGCCTAACGTGTCTTACCAATTGTATTCTTCAAAGAATTAGGTAATGATCAAATATATATATATATATATATATATATATATATATATATATATATATATATATATATATATATATATATATATATATATATATATATATATATATATATATATATATATATATATATATATATATATATATATTATATATATATATATATATATATATATATATATATATATATATATATATATATATATATATTGTAATGGCTATAACGTGGAGATAATAAATAATGGCATAAATTTTATTAATTTTATTATAGTATATACTTGGGGATAGGGTTCTAATATTTGAATTTCGTTGGCAAATCAAAATATAACTATTTAGCTTTATAAATTATAATTATTAAATTGAAATATATTCGTAAAATCATGAAATTTTTTATTACACACCCGGAAATATTCATATTAATAATTTAATAGTAATTTGCAATTATTTGTTTCACCGTGTAACAGGCTTCTACGGAATTGGCAAAATGTACGCATGAGTTTCCTGTCAAAAATTTCACCAACGATCTATTACTTAGTGAGTACAATTTTGATTTTCTTTATTTTAAAATTATTATCTTTATGGTTACACCTGTTCATTACCTTTCCAGATATTGATACACGTCGTTGCACAACAAATACACATAAATTCAGAAAACAAAACATAAATACAGGACATTAAAGAATAATCAATGCAATATGTTGGGTTATGATAGCAAAATAAACTCACATGTGTTGTAATCTCCAATAAATGGTCACCTTAAGCTTGTTCCATATTACCATTTGATGTAAACTTCTTTCCATCTAGCGATGATACTGCCTTGCTGTTGCAAATGGTACTACTTACTTTCCATACATTCATCCAGCTGCATTAACTTATGATAAATCTTCTTTTTTGAAAATACGTTGCACTTAGGTAATATGCTCATATACTTTTGTAGTTGCACTTTATATTTCTTAGAATATTTAAATATTGATTTTAATGTTTATTAATTTATCGGATTAGAATTATTTTTATTCTTTCATAAAGTTTTATATTTACTATCACTTTTATTTTAGATGCCGATTTGAAGTTACTTTTATTTTATAACCTTCATCATTTTCGAAAAAAAATTAAATATCGCATCCAAAATATCAGAAGAAATTTATTTACATAAAAAAAATGCACATCAACCGATGTTGATACAAGATTTCGAATTGAAACAATATAATAATGTCGAAAATTATAACCGGTAACCTAAGTTTTAAGATTTGTTATTTGTTATATCGATTGTTTCTGAAATCTCAAACTCTACGTTGAACGCGGTTCACTTCCGATAATGTTAACGAAAATTTTTAACTTACATGCAACGAATGCACTATAAGCATTATGACTTTTTAGTCACACAAAATTAAAATTGTAAGAGGATAAGAGTTCTAAGAGAGTGAGAAATCAGGAGCAATTCCTTATATATTTTTCTCATGGATACCAAAGCTTTCAATTTTTTTTTACATTACATACAAAAGATTCTTGCATTTGATTGGTCTAAACAAAAAAATTAAATTAACTAAAACATAAATTATGCCATAACTTTGTCAAATCAATTCGGATTTGATTTTTAAATACATTTTTGGAATCATGGCAAATTTTTGCATAAATAGACATCTCACATGCTATACTTCGCTTCATGAATTTACATTTTGACAATTTACTACCTAAAATTACTAAAAATCTAACAAATTTTATACTTTACAACTAAACTGAAGACATATTCAGCTTCTGCATAAAAAAGTGTAAGAATACACTTATTTCTATCCATTTTTCATAGTTTTAACAAAATTTCTACTTCAATAGCTTAATTTTAGGTACATAACCCAATTTTTCTAAATTTATGTTTAAATTACATATTTAATGTTAAATTCTATGTGAAACTGAGAGAAAACTATTATTATATGCTTTTATAATTTATTCTGAACTTATCTTATATGAACTATAAATTTGAAAAATTCTTAATTATTGTACTTAACCTAACTTTATATAATTTAATTTTAAACGTCTATATCGCTTGTAATATTTATATAATATGTTCCTATATGTGTCTCTAACACCAACACTGTTTTTCTATACTCTATAGTTCCTAATTTTGTCTTTTCACACTTTCACAATGTTAGCATATTTAGTAAATTTTTGCACACTAATTGTATTTATATTGTAAATATCACATTGCACAAATGTTGTTCAAGTTCTTAGCTATGTTTCTAAGTCACTATAACTTCTTATGCATTTTTGAAACACTTAGTTTGTGAATTATCAATATACTGTCTTCGTACCATAACCCTTTTTATAGTTCGCAGAGTTTTATGCATTGTACCTATTACTATACATGTTCTACACATTAGAATTATTATACTTCATGTGATCAATATCTGTTGTGTATTCAAATTTTTAATTAAATTTATTTAAATGTGAAATTTTTTATTTAACTTAAACGAAACTGAACGTACACACTAATATGTATCGTGTTAACCTTTTTTACATGCTACCGCTACAGCTGATTGTTTTTATGAATATAACACCATGTTTAAACCCCATAAAGCCTGTTTTGTTGTTACGCAATCATATTTTTATACTCGTATCCTATAATTTCTCTCGACTATATATAAACTCACATAATACACATTATTTGAGCTCTATGAAACTCTACCCCCTCTATTATACCTATTTATAACCATCGCAATATATATATATATATATATATATATATATATATATATATATATATATATATATATATATATATATACAGATATACAGGTATGGAAAAATATTACCGCGAGTCTGACTTATAATAAGTAAAACAAAGACAGTACAATCAGTTCACGTACTAAATGAGATAGAATACACAACAAACTAAAAGCGCTGATGCCATACATACGTCCTTTGAGTAGGGTAGTATCAATGACACATTTAATTGCTACTGTCAACGAGAAATTAAAATCAGTGTTTTTGCAAGTCCGACACAATACTCATGTATTCCACTGAAGGAAAAATACAGATTATTAAGTGGTATTATTCAGGAAGCACTGCACAAGAAATAATGGGAAGGTTTGCTTTTTCCTTTGAAAACAGGCCAATTCCATCAGAAAGTACGATTATGCGTACTGTTTGTAAATTTGAAAGATGTAGATGTTTAAATAATTATAGAGGTGAGCATCCTGGTCGTAATTTAAACGAAGAGCGCGAACTCCAAGAAATTGCAGCGTGTAGTTTAGCAGAAACTAATTTCCCGTGCAATAGCACAAAAATTGCTGAAGAAATGAATAATGAACCAAGAACAGTTCGCAATATCTTGAAAAAGGAATAAATACCGTTGCTATAAGTTGCAAACTATATAAGAAACTTTCCCAGAAGATCAAAAGCGTATGGAATTTTGTGAAGATATGATGAATCGGGCTAATGAAAACGAAAGATTTATTGAAAATATTTTGTTTACCGACGAGTGTTCTTTTAACTTACATGGCCATCACAATCCATCTGTCACTGTTGGTTACACTCGGGAAAACAAACACATTAGTATTCCTTACCAGACACATAACCCTCAAAAAGGTAATGTGTGGGCAGGAAATTTAGGCAATTCCATAAATGGTCCATTTTTTATCAACGAAAATTTGAATGCGGACAAATATTTAGAACTGTTCAGAAACTAGATAGTTCCAGCTGTTCAATGCGTCAATATAAATTTTTATGACATTTGGTATCAAGAAGATGGCTGTCCTGCTCATACTGCAATAAGAGTTCAACAGTTTTTGGAAAGTATGTTCCCTAACCGTATTATTAGTGGAAAAGGTACTATTAAATATCCTCCTCGCTCAGCTGGTATCGCGCCGAACTTTTTTGTTTGAGGATACGTATCTCAGCAAATTTATGGGCACAGACATGAACGTGCTAACAATTTGGACGAACTTCGTGTCAAAATTACAGACTCTTTAAACAGCACTACCCAAGAAATGTTAGAAAACACCCGAACTGAATTTTATCTCAGATTGGGTTACTGTGTTGCGCAAGGTGGAGGTCTTTTCGAAAATCTTATAGAGTTTTGAAAAAAGTGTATTCTGTTCATTTTTAAAAATAGTTGGTTTTTCAATAAGAATTATAATGCTAAAGTTAAACCTTAAACCTAAGTTATATTATCAATGTTAATGTTCTTATTTGAAGCTCTCGTAAGTTTCTTCTTGGTTCATCTTACGAGTAGTAATCGAACCATGTCATAAATTCGCATTTACAATAAACTTCGATCTTTGAATTTAATGTTTAAGTGTAAAGTATTTACTTAATAGTTTCAAAGAACACGCGATTTTTCAACATCATCTTAATTGCTTTGGTTTCGTTAGAAATGTTGAAGCTAGATTAAAGGAGACTTAAGTAGTTCATATTTTGTGCCTACATGCAAATATGTAAGTGGCAACATTGGTAAAGTCATGTCTCTCTCTCACACTCATATAATGCTCATTGGGTTTCTTTCTAGCTTATTATAAGTCAGACCCACAATAATGTTTTTCCATACCTGCATGTTTCAATTTGGCAAACTTGCTGAATTTACTGCTGTCAAACGCGCGAACTGTCAAACGCGTGAAGTTTAAATAGTGGTTATGTTTTCTGAAATTTTCCAATTTTCTTATTTTTTCTTTCCGTAAGAACATTCTACAAAGTAATATAAAACTTAAAAAAAATCAATGAACTCGGTGAAGTCGTTCTCAAGTTATTGCGTGACAAAGGAAAATAGGCATTCATTTTTATATATATAAATGTGCACTAAGTTTTGAAATTTTACATATTAAAAAGTTTTAGATGACATGAAAATAAATTATGGATTGCCTATCACTTTATTTGAAGATAATCAAAGTACAAACTATTGCAGAATTTTCCGGAGAAATGGATAGGCAGAGCAGGTACAGTTTCGTGGCCTCCAAGGTCTCCGGATATCACATTATTAGACTTTTTCGTGAGGGGTTTTTTTAAAGGAAAGAGTGTATGCGACTCCCGTGAACACACAGAATGAACTTATTGATCGCTTAAGAAATGCTTCCAATGAGATGATACCACATTTAGTGAATTTAGATCGATGCGAGTTGTGCGTTCAGAGCAATGGTTCTCATTTTGAACAATTTCTGTAAATTTGTATGTGTGTATTTTTAATTAATGTTCTTCAATGTTATGCATCATCGAAATAAAATCAGTTGACTGTTACAGTCAGTGGCGTACCATTTTTTTCCCGCAAAATTGGGTGGACACACGGGAGCCACTGGTATAGGTAGAAATGTTCTGACTACTCCAGAACATGAGCCATAGAGTGTCCCAAAGTGCAAGCCCGTATCTCAAACAGTTTATGAAATATTACAAAAAAATGTTTAAAAAAATTAGAAATTGAACACTGTAGCTTGGAAACGAAGCGTTTTCGGGCATATGTTAATATGAACTTTTCTTCATATTTTTCGTTGTAGCATTAGCGCTTAAAGTTTGGCACGTTTTTTACTAGAAACAATCAAATAATGATGTAATGATTACGAGCGGCGCTCACGATTTGAGTATATCAGTGCATAAAACAACAACGTTTTATGAGGGACTGTATTACAGCTGTTAGATTATACAAATCATTACATTTATTTATAAAGCAAATATCATCGCTTTCACGTTTCAAACACAACGTGTGTAAACATTTAATAGGTAAGGCGTACTATTCCATAGAACAATTTATAGCTGATAGAACAGCTTAAGGTTAACAGGAAGTTCATATGCAATTATAAAGGTCTGCTTATGTTGACTGTGAAATGTAGAGGCTGCGTAGATTAAACATGCAAATTCTCAAATGTTTCTTAACGTAATGTGTATCTTTGTTAAACTAATTCTCATATATATATATATATATATATATATATATATATATATATAGAAATGATTTAAATTACATTCGAGTAGCTATGTAAGTCACATAGTGAATTATTTCTTTAGTTCGTACAAATGGTACATCTCTTTATATATAATTCTAGATAAGAATGGTTAATAAACATTGAGATGTATGTAAATTTAAATATTTCTTAAATATAATGTTAATATAAGTATAATCGACAGCACATTACATTGAAGTATAGGGTATGTTTGTTATCGTTATGATTTAATTCACCTTCATAGTTAGTTAATAAGTTTATTTAAACATAATGTTCCCTGACGACATGAGATACATGCTGTAGATGACAAAACTAATGTTAAAAACTAGATATAGGCTGGTATCAATGTCACAATTTAAATGTACGCAGCCAAGAATCTTGAAAACATTCGTGTTAGTGCGATAAACGTATATCAGTGCTAAAATTACGAAAAAAACACAAGTACATTAGTGAGTAACTATAAAACATGAATTAAGCAGCAGCTCTGGAATTATCGTGTTTAATCAACATTTACAGACCTTAAACTAGTGATTTGCAACATTTCGACACTAGTCGTAGAAGAACTTATGAACCTACGAAAATGTTAAAATAAATTAAATTGAGACTTGAACATTAAGTTTAAACACTTTCACAAACAGTTATAGTGGTTAAAAGTGTGAAATTTTACATTGAAAATTGTGTTAACAATATGAGGTTATGTTATTTCCTCACATAAAATTTATGTAAAAAGTATTTTAAATTGAGACGATTTGTGTAAAATAAATTAGTAGAGGCAAAAATAGTAAGTAGCCTCAATTTCTAGTTACAATTCACTATATTTGTGTCCATTTTGTCAAATTTAGTTTCTAAGAGTGTTGGAAAAATTAAAATAATTTTCCTTTCAAATTGGCCGTAGGCGTGTAAAAGATGAATATTTAGGTGTAGTAGCATCCCATATTCATGTGGAAATCATTTCCAGGCCTGTAAAGTACATAAAATTAGCGTAAAATCAATAATTCAGTGTGAAAATTAACTTAGTTATTAAGTGTAGGAATTAGTTCATGTTTGGTTTTAAATTATAGAGAAATTTATGTAGATTATGAATATGTTATTAGTTTTAAGATAGGTTTACGGGGGCAACGGGGGTAACTATTGAGAACAATCGAAGATTTTGGTCGTTAACCAAAATCATATAAATAGAAGTGCTGAAGGATTACAATCTCTCTTAATTTTCCTCTGTTTCAACAGCTTGCTAAAGTAAAATGTTGCCAAATTTTTTGTGAAATTATTTTTAAACAAAATAACGTCACTTCGTTAAAAACAAAGTGCGATTTTAGTATCGGAAGTGTCAGAGAACCAAGTGATAGTCTTTTGTCGGGAAATAATTAAATTAAGGTTAGTTTACTTTTTTAAAAATCAAAATCGGACGTTATCGATAGTTAATGAAAATATTTCCGCAGTTTCGACATTGTTTGTTTTTAAGTTTATTTTGTTTACGTTGTTATGGATATTTAATTGTGTTCTCTTCGTGTTATTATCATTATACACCTTATTTACTGGAAGCGTGTTTAATTTATAATAACCTTCAAACTATCCATGCTTTTCAAAAATTATTTTGAAATAAAAATAATAAATGTGATGATCCTAAAAATAAAGATTCATCAGAATTATAATAATATTAGTGAAACTTACGTAAACGTATAAGCTGTTAATATTGAAGAAAATTTGGATGTTCGAGGAGCAGAGTTGGAATTCGAAGGAGCTGTTTTCTACTATCAACTTCATCAGCAGTAAGCGAATAAGTAGGCCATTTTATGTGAGTACTTTATTGTTGACATTGATATTTTATTGTTGTGTTCATAATTTCATCCTTTGTAACAATCATGATGTGCGACAACGTGTACGCATGTCCAAAGAGAACATTATTTGGTCTAAAATTTTAAATGGTTAATATTATATTGAATAAATTCAAACGTATTTATACTTACATGTATGGAGGATTTCATTTTTATTGTAAGCAAAAGTCAAATGTTTGCGTATTCACAGCGCATGCCCAAGTATACTTTTTGAAGAATTTTTGTTATGTACAGGGTGTGACACATATATTAATGCGAATTAAAATTTATAACTCAATTTCCTTGAACAAGTTAGATACGATAAAACATAATTGGACATTAACTCAATGTGCATTAATCAAATTAACTATAATTATTATATTCAAGATTCAAATAAATAATCATTTACTTTGTTATTTAAATATAAATGACATTCTATTTCGTGTACAAATTGTTTCAAAGATATTTCTCTAAGGTCTTCTATTAATCGCTTAATGCAACAAATTCACTCTACATCATCGTCATCCGATTGAAAATACTTCTCACAAAACCGTATTCCACTACCATACTTATAAATAAGATTATCTAAATATTCATCACTAAACGTACCCCGTCCATACACTTTTTCACTTTCAGCATCAAATTCTAATGAGTGAAATTGACATATTAGTTCTTGCATTGCACTAACACAATCTACAGCATTAGGCCACGATTCTGCACTATAACTACGGTGACCATACGTACTTATTTTAGTAGGACAGTACTTTCTTTTCTGCCAGTGTCCTAAGGTCCTTAATAGAAGCATGAAGTACACTAAAATGTACTTTCTTTTTCTTGAAGATGCAAATATCGCAAATAGGTATATCAAAATATTTATTTTTTATTTAAAAAGAATGCTTATCGGTGATTCACTGATCATGATGCAATAACGACGTTAAGAAGTTGTTGAGAATGTTCGCGTAGTTTGTTTCCCGAACGTTCCAGTCCGCCCTCGATTATCCAAGACGCACAGCCCAGAATGCTCCGCGACTGGAACGTGCGAGAATCGAAGCGAAGTTTAGCGAGCCGCATATAAATAGCGACAGTGCTCGGACTAAGACTAAACAAGTTCAATTCTACACGAGTTCTACAGTTCGACAGCAAGCGAACATATTATTTGTTAATTGTGTTTGTCGAATGCAGTCTGGTTTTCTGTGCTGGTTTCGCTTACTAAAAAGCAACGTCGTTTGATTTCAGTTACCTACTTGTGCATTATTTGCGTAAACATGGCACCGCCTCGAAGAAAGTGTCATTTTAATTTGGAGTTACAGAAAGAATATCCGTTTATGAAAATAAAAAATAAATTGAGTCCGCATATTGTGTACTGTGAAATTTGTAGAAGTGATGTTGATATTTCCAACAGTGGTCGCAGCAATATTAAGGCTCATCTAACCAAGAAAAAGCATACATTAGCTGCAAATACGAAGTCTAAAAGCGCTACACTAAACACTTTTTTCAAAAGTGAAAACTTCAGCTCTGAAAATATGTTAATTGCAGCCAAGGAAGGTATTTTCGCGTATCATACGATCAAGCATCAGCAGAGTTTTAGATCTTTGGATTGCACATCAAAGCTAATAGCGAACATGTTTGAGCCCAAATTTATGGCAGCTCGAACCAAAACTGAAACCATTGTAAAAATGTTTTTGCTAAAGAATCCCAGTTGCGATTGGAACTTGATCTACACAAATCACATTTTGTTAGCATCATGATCGATTCGTCCAACCACAAAGAAATTAAAATAGTACCTTTGTTGGTGAGATACTTTAATTGTGAAAAAGGTATTCAAGTGAAATTACTTCAGTTGCAAGACTTACCTGGTGAAACATCAGAACAGTTAAATAGTTATGTGTTTAATACTTTGAAAACCCACAATTTAGTGGACAAGTGTATTGGATTAGCTGCTGATAATACCAATACAAATTTTGGCGGAATGAAAAGAAAGGGAGTGAACTACCTATTTGCAAAATTGAATGCTTCTCGTGGCAAACCTCTGGTTGGCATTGGTTGTGTTGCACACATTTTGAACAATTGCGTACAAAATGCTACAGACGTCTTACCAATTGACGTTGAGGTTATTGTTGTTAAGTTATTTAAGCATTTCTATATTTATACAGTGAGAGTAAATCAACTTAAACAATTCTGCGACTTTGTTAACGTTGAATACAAAAAGATGTTATCATTTTCTAAAACAAGATTTTTAAGTCTGATGCCCGCAATTGAACGAATTCTACAAATGTAAGAACCGTTGAAAGCATACTTTTTGTCTATTGAAAATTGTCCAATGATTTTGAAGCAATTTTTTGAGTGTCGCACCTGCGAAATTTGGATGTGGTTTGTACACAACATTGCTTCTATGTTTCACAAAGTCATATTAAAGGTAGAGGGTGGCAAAATATGCGCAACAGAGGCCGCTCCAGAGTATTTCGATCTTCAAAATAAGCTTGAAAATCGTTTGAATGAATTATTTTTGCCGCTTAAAGTAAGAGAATCCCTTTTACAACTTGACAATTGGGAAGGTAGTTTAAACTATCGAGATGACTTCATCTCACAGGTTAGATTATTTTATTCAAATTGTGTGAGTTACTTGAAGAATTGGAGTACAAATTTAAATGAATTAAGGCTCTTTGAATGGATAAATTTGAGAAACCAAGTTTCATGGAATCAAATTTTGTGTTCATGTGCTGCTTTTAAAGACTACTTGGGTTCGACACTGAATGAGGACGAACTCTTCGATGAAGTTAGTCCATTACAAGCTAGACTGTCAGAAGATAAAATTGCCGAGTGGAACTCGAAAAATATAGCTACCGAAGATCGATGGGTTGAAGTATTTAAATGGAATCAAGGGTCTGGATCAAGTGAAGATTTCAAAAATTGTGAGATTTTATGTCAGTTTATTTTTTGTCTTCCTGGAACAAGTGCGTCAATTGAGCGACTATTCTCTAATATTAACAACTACTGGAGTGCAGAAAAATCGCAAATGAAAATATCGACACTAGAAGCTGTGATGCAAGTGTACACAAACTTCGATGAGACTTGCAGTGAAATGTTCCAGTTTTTGAAGACCAGAAAGCAAATTTTGGAATCTATCCTAAGCTCTCAAAAATACGATTGGCGTTGCAGGCACGTCAAAATAATTAATAACATTACACATTTCTGCCAGAGTATTTTATGTGTTTGTATTTTTTCTAATATAGGAATATAGGTACATATACAGTGCGATCATCATTGTTTGACCGTGCCGCTCCTAGAACAGTACTACTGTTCCGCATCCTTAAAATGAAAATTGTGCTATGTCCAGTGGCGTAAACGCAGATATTAAAATAAATACAACCATAAATGACAAAAACTTTGGTGAATGACGAATTGCGGATTATGTAGACGTACAAAAACTTCCATAATTGTAATTTAGTCTTTCTTAAGACTAAAGGGAAATTGTTATAAGGTATGTAAAAATTTGGTTAAAAATTATCATTTATTATTTTTAATTGATATTACAGATTTTCTGGATTTCCAAGGCGTATTTCTGGTGTATTAAACCAATACATGGTATTTACTCGTCAAATTCAAGTTTTGTAAGTGCTTTTATATACTAAAAGTAATGCTTAAAACAAATTTTGCTTTTTAACCTCAATTTGGTTACGAGAATAATGTACAGTTTAGAAAGTAAAAACTGTTTAGATAAGCGTTTAATGATCTCTTTGTT